>CAHIKZ030003402.1:1642500-1712500 GCA_903632075.3 Acanthosepion pharaonis | reverse complement strand
GAATGAACGGAAATAAAGATTACTAATAAAAAATAAATACACAAATAAAACAAGAGAAAGAGATATTGAAGGAAAGTTTTTAAAAAAATCAAGAGACCTGTTTTCGACATTTGAAATACAATGCATATTTTTCTCTGAAAAAAAAATAAGACAAAAAAAAAACTGGTATAAAATAATGAATAGTCAGCTATAATTGTTCGAATTTCGCATTTCTATACAAAATAGTGATGTCGAGTGTAAAGCTGAATTATTCTACTGGAGTTTGTGCGTACGTAACATCAGAAACATGGCTTTTATTATTCGGTTGGACTCCTTTATCACTTTTCTCTTCGATCTCTTCCTGTCGCTTGCTGAATGTTAAAGAGATATAGAAAGATATAGCAAATAGCGGGAAGTGACACTCTCTGGAGGTGTTGAAAATGTTTCACTCCAACCCTGAAACTTTGTTTTTAAAATAGAAAGATCATTATTTAGTAACATTTAGAAAAAAAAAAAAAACACATTCGGATGAGAACCCATTTTGGCCACGCTCGTTTTTATTTTTCTCGTATAAATGGTTGATTCGTATGCTCATTAAAAAAAAATCCTTATCGAACAGTAACTAATCGTTTATTGGCCAGTGAAATACCCTCCTCCTAATTCTAAGCGCATTTTTATATTTTAAAATTATTAGCAATGTATTTACTTTATACATATGCTACCTCTATTCTCTCAATTGTCCTTGCATTAATTCCAGATCACTGACAATTATTTGCTTCTTGATTTCCAATACATTTCTCCAGTAAAAGCATTAGCAATGTAATTCTATTATAAATATAACTGTCCTATTCTGTAGAGATTTGTATTAATTCATGACCATTAACAATCCCTTTCTTCTTGATTTCAAATACATTTTATGTGAATTGCAGTTCATAATAGTTAATAATCTATAGTAGAATTTTACTTTGTAAGTAAAACCATAAGTTTTTTCTGCCCTATAGGAATGCCTATTATTTACCCAACTCCAAACCTTTTTGAACTGGACTGAGTTAAGCTTACTGGCCGAGAAACATACATAAAATATTAAGGGACGAATTATGACAAGTGAAGGAGAGGAAGAGTTTTTTTTAAGCGTTTCAAGCAAGGCGGGAAGCCACTATGACGCAAGGGGGTTACAGAAAATTTGAAGCAAGGTCAGATAGGAGTGATAGAAGAAAGGATGAGGAGAAGGATAGTGGATAGATCAAGGCAACTGGAGATGTTGATTGACATTACATTTGAATAGTTGGAGATTATAGCTCTCAGGGAAACTGGAATAGGGAAGGGAGTTCCACAGGCGAGAGGTGCGAGACATGAAGCTATTGGAGTAGAAAAGACAGCTAAATTTAGGAGTTTCGACAGTGAAAGGGTGAGAGCGGGATGCCAGCCTCGTAGGGCGCTTGAACTCATGAAGTCTGGGAACCAGTGAACGCAGCTCCTCGGAGCAATTGCCATGAAAGTATTTGTAAAAAAGACAGAGAGAGGCGACAGCGCGTCTGTGAGAGAGCGACTGTAGATGAGATGCCAGAACAGGGCCAATTATATTGCATATCCGCCTCTGGAACCTATCAACAACCCCGAGGCAAAAAATGGGGGCTCCAGATCATATATGGCAGCAATACTCCATGCAAGGGCGAATTGTTGATTTGTAGATGTGAAGGATCGATTCCTGGTGCAGCACGGAGCCAACTTTCCTTGCGGTGGACGAAGCAATTGACTCAATGTATTTGTTCCATCTCAGGTCAGCAGTCAACGTGAGACCGAGAGAAAAAGCATACGTGAAGGTGAAGTTAGAAAGCAAAAAAGTAAAAATAAGCTAAAAAAGAATTACCAGGTAAATTGTTATTTATGAGGACTCTTTTGTGCTCATAGATGCGTTTTCCTTTTAATTTCTGCATGTTTCGCCAATGTATTGTGAGGAACAATTTTGACAATTTGTATTATATATGCCTACTTCGGAAATATTGCTATGGATGTTTGTGGATCTGATTATATCCATAATGGTTTAAATTAAAAAAAAAAAAAAAAAAAAAAAACATCGACATTAAAAACAAATATATGGCTAGTTTATAATAAAATCTCTATCCACAAACGTCTCTATTGAGAAATGCTTAAATCTAATAAAAGAACCCTAACAAAAGCAAAAATGAAATTACCTCTGCCTACACCTAAAATCATAAAAATATTCAGGCTAATTACCAAGCAATGTTTCTTTACATTTGATAACTAATTTTGTAGACAAAAATTTGGTTTACCAATGGGATCTCCTCTCAACGGCATTCTTGCTTCTCTATATTTTAGAGACTCTAGAAAGTGACCAGTTCAAAAACATTCTACCTCTAAACACTTCCTATTTCAGATGCATAGACGACTCACTATTAATATATCCACAAAATACTAATTTAACAGATCTTGTCAACCAATTTAACAACGTTGAACCTACAACAGACTTCACTTCTGAAACTGAAACCAACTACACTCGTCTCTTCCTAGACATCATGTTACACAGAAATTATAAAGAACTTAATTTTAACATTTATACGAAAGCTACTAACAAAAATGACCTGGTCAGGTTCTACTCCATCCAGTTTGCTAAAATGAAATCTAGAATTATTATAGTTTTCTATTTGAGTGCATTAAGAATCTGCAGCCCTCAGTATTCCCCTAAAGAAAATATATACATAGAAAACACATGCAAAACATACAACACCTATATGATTTCATTCACAACGCAAGAAGTTAAGCATTCAAAATATACAACCGCAACAAAAATAATAACATAATCCATAACAATAAATTATGCAAGAACAGATACATAATACACAATACTACTGACCAACTCCGTTACGCTCACCATCCAGAACAAGCTATCCCATCTAAACAAGATCCAAATAATTATAAACACTTCCAGAGCCATTATGGATATGATCAGATCCTCAGACACCCATAGCAATAATATTTCTGAAGCAGGCATATATAAAATAAATTGTGAAAACTGTTCCTCACAATACATTGGAGAAAGATGTAAAAATTAAAAAAAAAACACACTTATGAGAATAAAAGAGACCTCATAAATAACAATTTAACAAATGCACTAGTCATACATAGAAATAAATTCAACCACAATTTTAATTTTATAAATGCTACTCATAAAAAAGAAAGTAATTCACTCAGACGAAAATCCTCGAGTGTGCCTCCATTGAATATTATCCAAATATTAATCTACGCCCCGGTTTTTCCCAATATCACCTTTCCTAACAAAATCACTACTCTCCCAAGCCAACGTACACAATAAATATATCAGGAAATCAAAAGAAAACGGTTGAATCCGTCAACATAGCAATACAAACAATATTTCTACATGTGAAAATATTCTCTTCAAACATAAAGTAATTGGTGCAATTTTTCAGTTGAACATATGAATATACAATAGCGTTTCTAAATTCTTCTAGTTGCTAACGACATTTTGTTGTTTACAGATACTTTCTTTCAATAAATTCATTTTGTTTTTTTTTGCCTTGAAAAGTCCACATTGGGCGAAACGCGTCGGCTAAAACTACAGTTTTCCTCTTGTCTTTTTTTTTTTTTATACATATTGGCTTTTGCTACCGGTTAATTCTGAGAAATTTTTACACACACACAGACACACACACACACACACACACACACACACACACACACACACATATATATATATATATATATATATATATCGTACTCAACCTAAGTAAAGGTACATAACAATCATATAGAAAACCTAGCGACAAACAAGTTCGCATACACAAATCTACCAAATCAATTCTTCCAACGAAACCATCTTCAACGAACGCATGAAACATCCCTAAAAGATAGTGGATTTTCGACAACACTCACATACACACAACAAAACACAAGAAAGTCAACAGGAAAAGAAACATTATATGATTTAACCCACAGTACACCAAAACGTAAAATCAAACGTTGGAAAATATTCGATATACTCATACCCAAACACTTCCCCACTTGTAGCACTCTTCAAAATATATTCAATAAAAACACAGTAAAAATCAACTACATTTGCACTGAGAACATGACATAAATATTAAAAAATAATAAAAAGCACATCTAAACATAATCAACGCAACACCCGCACAAAACAAACCCACCTGTAACTGCAGAGTAAATGACGACTGCCCCTTAAATGACAATTGCTTACAAAACGATGTAATATACCAAGCCACTGTGAAATCAGCTGATAACGAAGAAATATATACATATACGTGACTTTTATTATATATATATGTGTGTGTGTGTGTGTGTCTCGAGAGAGAGAGAGAGACAGACAGACAGAGAGAGAGAGAGAGAGAGAGAGAGAGAGAGAGACCGAGCGGAAAAAAGAAGCGAAAAAGGGAAGATACACGCAATGTATGATAGAAGAGCAGAAGTATGTTATAATGGATAATACTGATCTCACCACCTGTTAACGTTCACTTAATAGTAAAATTGTAAAATTGTAAATAAACGTATTCTTCAGAATTTTTACGCTCACAACCAGCTTTTTTACGAGCGTGTGTATACATGAAATCATTTTCCGAAATCAGCCAGATATTTTGAATATTTTAATAAGGAAATATGTAGCCTTGATGTAATTTAATTTAATGCTTTAACATAAATTAAGTTTAAATTTTTCGTTTTGTGTCTGATAAAATTTTAAATCTATTTATTGTTGAAAGTGATTTTAGTCCAATGAGACGAAACCGAAGAATCGGTTTTGCGAAATAAAATATTACCATGGATTTCTAAAGTCTCCACTATCATAATTATCATTTGCTTTGTTCTTACACTGATCTCTCTCTGGATCTATATCCTCTTTGGAATTATCCATACAGATTACCAAATAATATTATCATCTATCTATCTATCTATCTATCTATCTATCTATCTATATATATATATATATATATATATATATGTATGTATGTATTAGTGGCGAAGGGTGATTTGGGTCCACGGCATGCAGTCGCGAATATTTTTTCATATACAGTAGGGTAATATTTTGGCACTTGCTGTTTGTCTATCAACAACTCTACAAGCTACTTGCTACTTCAACGGATACGTAAGAAAATGAGACAATCTCGCAAAAAAATTGTTTTTCGCTGCTTTTTAAGAAAAAAAGTGATTAATTTTGGTTTCATCTTGTTTAGAATTCATCAAATTACCAGTTTCTGTTTTAACGAGACGTAGACATTTTTTTTAAAGTTTTAAAAATGTTTAATAAGTTTCTTATCGCTTGACGACAGGTGTCAGAAAACGGCGTTGATTGATGACTGGAAATGTGAAAATCAATCAACGCTATGAACAGACAAACGCCGGCTAAGTTGAATGGAACCTTGCATACCATTACGATACAAGCGACAAAATAAGTATAGGTTAACGAGTGAGGTGTTAGTTAGATGGTAACCGCGGTGGTTTGAAGGAACGAATGCGAAGCATAGGGCTACATTTTTGTGGCCATTAACGAGGATGGACTCGTGAGGTGACATTATTGGTTAGTGTTGGCCAGGATCGGCATGGGGTTACAATTGCTGTGATGACCTTTTTTTCCCCGATTTCATGAATGTAAGGGTGCTACTCGATTGGCAACAATGTCTTACGGTTTTACTGCTGAACCAGCTAAATGCAACGGCCACTTCTACTCTTTCTGCCACTGTTCACCTGTGGAACTCCCTTTCCATGGCTTACTTCCCTAATAATTACAATCTTCAAAAGTTTAATTAATGCCGCTCCCAGATCCACCCTAAA
The DNA here is from genome assembly GCA_903632075.3 of Acanthosepion pharaonis. Classification (NCBI taxonomy): domain Eukaryota; kingdom Metazoa; phylum Mollusca; class Cephalopoda; order Sepiida; family Sepiidae; genus Acanthosepion; species Acanthosepion pharaonis. The sequence goes on along the minus strand of CAHIKZ030003402.1, from coordinate 1,706,701 downwards.
CCGATGTGGTAACAGCACCTAGGGTCCAAGCTATGGGCAAATAGTAAAACCCCCAAATTGGAGTCAAAGAATTATGCAAGCATACAAATTAATTTTTATAATAAAAATTTCCAGTATTTTAATAGTAAAAAATATACCAAAGCACCCACGGAAATTAAATTTCGGATTTTAAGTGACCCATAAGGACTTGATATGTCATTAGATAAACCCAACCAATCCAAACGGAGTACCAGTGGATCCATTTTTCTCCCTATTTGTTATGAGTGCCTACCCGAATGTCTATCTATCTATCTATCTATCTATCTATCTATCTATCTATCTCTTTCTCTCTCTCTCTCTCTATCTATCTATCTATCAATCTATCTATCTATCTCTTTCTCTCTCTCTCTCTCTCTCTCTATCTATCTATCAATCTATCTATCTATCTATCTATCTTTCTCTCTCTCTCTCTCTATCTATCTATCTCTTTCTCTCTCTCTCTATCTATCTCTTTCTCTCTCTCTCTCTCTATCTATCTCTTTCTCTCTCTCTCTCTATCTATCTCTTTCTCTCCCCCTTTCCCTACTTTAATATTCAGCTCTTACATGACGATTGTAATGTTCTGCGATTTGCATTGAGCCTTGGCATTGTCAAGCATCCAGTAAAACTTTTCGATTTTTTCCGTACTTCGTGCTGTTAGTTCATATATGACTACGACATATATTAAAGTGCTTCCCTTTAAAGTTAACTACAATAATTCTATCAGATATTATGCGTTCTACTCCCTTCCCGTTGGTGAATTTCTTCGACGTCTGGCTGGTTTGCCATCGGTTCTGTTCTAGAAATTGCTAAATCTCAAAAGCGCAAAAATATTTATTTTTTCCGAATCCCTCTTCTTGAGTGAATAGTAATGTCGAGTTTTGCCAAATAACGAGAGGGTGGGGAGTATTATTTCCCGAAATTATCGATTTAGTTTCATTAAGGGCTTTCATCTAAAGCGAGTTTCTCAAACAGGTTTTAAAATTCCTTCCGAAAACAATTTTTCCGGGTTTTTTTTTCTCTCTAAATGTAACTGATTTAAACCTGCATTTGTCATGGTAACTATTTCCTGGCTTTTCGTGGTTGGTGCAGATTTGCTTGTCGTCTTACGAAAGAAAAAAAAATGAAATATGGAAAAATTCAATGAAAGATCTCAGTTGGAGTGATTGTTTTACTGACGCCATATTTTGTGAGGAAATTTTGAGATGAAAAAGTTATTTACTGAAGGCATATTTTAATACATGGTTATCCCTATAGTCTAATATTTTTGCACTGTTAAATGAAATCCAGTAATACTGGCACATCAAAAAAATTTACTATGTAAACTTAATTGACATTAACCAACCGATATTGGTACGCTTTTCTATGCATGTTATATCGTTTGTGGCTCGGTTTATAACACCTCTGCTTATTAAACCATAGACAATACTTTCTATTTTTGATACTAAACTTCAATCATTACAAGGCTCGAGAGCCACCCAATGCAATCAAAAATGGTAACGCTGAAAGAGATGCGTGATATGAATGGAAGAGAAGGAATGAAGATTATGCGAATAAGGAGGAAAATTTGATTTTGACATAAAGAGGTCAAGATTGGAGTGTTCAGGAAAGCAACTGTGGCGTTGTTCTTGGTAGGAGGAACTGTATGCAGAACTTTCCTATTACATTTAGAGTACGAAGGAAACGAGAATGACACAACTTCGCGGAAGACTTTTTCAGAAAGAAGGTTACTGGATAAGTCTGATGTGTGGGCGTAAAAGCTGAAATCAAGGAACGTTTATGAGAATATATACCATAGATTACGAGTTGATCCCCGACTTGAAGAAATTAAGTTGATCAGAGAAGCATCCACTTGGAACTGTTGCACAAAGTATCGGTTCTCGATCAAAGAATTTCTCAGAGTAGTGACAGTATTATTTATGTACTAGTGTGTACGTGTGCAACATAGCTGTTCTTCATTTGACATTAAAATTCCGTTTGCGTTGTTATTGATGATACAATTTCTAATTTTTTCTCGTAACCTTTATCTGAACTGGGTATGTGTAGCATTGGAAAAATGACATTTAATGTAGTTTAGAATTTACGTGTATTTGCTTGCAATAATGTAAGTTTATTCCAAAAGTTTTTAAACTTTTGATGTTGCTGCGGAATATATGTAGAATTATCAACTCTATTACTGTCTCCAACATCATAAGCAGCTGTTTATCTTTTGGTTTAGCGAAAGGAAAACACAACAACTACGCTTTTTTTGTTTTCTTTTATAAATAAGCAATCACTTCACTCGTGTACACTACAAAAAAAAAATACAATAACATTATTTTTCATGAAAAACGAGAAAGAAACAAATTCTAAACTTCACGGCTGAAAACTTCTATGCTACGCATGTTATAGCGAACCGCCCTCATTCCTTTCGTAATCCATGGGGGCGAGATGTGCACTAGAACAGATCCTTCCCACGAACAGCTACTTTCTGGAACCGATTCCTATTTAAAAATTTTCCAGGTTATAATTTTATCACATCTTTACCGTAACCTTAAAAGCTGCTGGCGAGAAATGTTTTTTCTCTTGACCATTTTTATTACGATAATTGGATTCTGCTTTGAGAAAATTCGTAGATACTGATTAAATCGGCAACATCAATCAGTCTTTGTGGTTGACAAGATATCTCGCGATAGATGCCCTGTAGAAATTGACATGACGCTCAAATTTACACCAGGCCGTTCCACTAAGTACCTGGCTCTTCTTGTTATTGTTCACCTTTACAAGAGCCATATCAGGTAGAAAATCGTGTACTTGTGCCATATATGGATTGCAGCTGCCCAGCCATCTCTTTCCAGTCTTGATAGAGTCCAAAAGAGCCTCGGCAGCCTTGTGGTTGATGTATTATCTTCCATTCTACAAATACAGATGAAAACGTCGCAAACCTCTCTCTACTCTATCGATATTTCCATGGAACTACATTCCTTGGTTCCACCAGTTCTATCCTTCAAGACTGAAAACCATGCTACGCACATTGTAGCGAAACGCTCTCATTGCCTTCGTAATCCATTGGTGGTGGTGGGGGGGGAGATGTGCGTTTCACTAGAACAGTTCCTTCCCACGAACCGCTATTTTCTGGAACCGACTCCTAGGACCACGAAAATCATAAGCCGTTCAAGTTAACCGTTATCTTCCTCACATATCCGCATGAACTGTGCCTCTTTCCTCTTACTCTGTGAGCCTCTACCTCGAGTGACTCTTAGGCCTTGTACAGGACTAATATCATTGTAAAAAAATGAAGAAAGACCGTCAAAGAAATACAGATGCACAGTTGATCAGAGATAACCCCCAACGGGTGAGGTGAGATCATCCGGTATCAGTGGTGACTTTAGAGGTAAACACATAGGTTTGGCTGCATCTTATATGTGTGATACATGAGAAACTGTCTAACTTCTCTGCGGAGCGGTTTTTATATATTCGTTTGACCAACGGTTTATTATTGCCACGTGTACATATCGAGCGCAGTTAGGCCGACAGGTGTTCACCTCTAGTAAATGACTGGTGTTATCTCAGATTAAAACTGAACCTAGCTTCCCTTATTAGTATGGGAAACTGAATGCCAAATCTATTCCGATATTACTACAGTCTTTACTCTTGACTTTTATTGTAACAGTTAATGATACAAGACAATTCGTGGCTGGTGATAAAAATTGTGAATGGAGTAAAGTGACTGACGAGATATTTTGCTAATATTGTTCTGCTATAGGCCATGTCACATTAGGACGTTGATGATCGTGGTTCTCCACTATTTCTTGCCCTTAGTAGTTGTTTTTAGCCGCCCTTGGTGGTTTTTTTTTATTTTTGCTATCTCTCCAAAATCCTGTTTTGCCAACAATTTAAATAAGTTCGTTAGAGCGGGTCACTCGCTGTTTTCTCCTGTCCATCTTGCCTGTGTCTTGTGAGTTTCAAATTTTCTAAACCATTTTATCTCATTATGTGCCGTAGAAATTTCAATTGTCTCTTTCTGATTTTAAGTAAAAATGTCCATTTTGTTTCCATTTTCTTTAAAACTTCGTCATTGCTCACATGATCAGTTCATGGTATTCTCAGAATTCTTCTGTAGAACCACACGTCGCACAAAAAAATCCTTGTCTTTCTTAATTACAATGACATTATAAATGCTTTTTAGAATGTCTGTATTTAAATATTAACGAATCTTTTTAATTAGTGCTTTAAAAATAGCAAATGCTGCAATATTTTGATAACGTAAATGATTATTTTTCACACCTATTTGAAATCTACAGTCTATAAACAAAATGTTCCCATTTCTCTCTTCATCACGATCATTTCTGACCTTTGAACTCTAGTTATTTTAACATCTGCCCACAAATAATCAATGCTTCTATTATCTAAAGATCTTGACACACTTGCCTAAGGTCTATTGGGTATTCGCTAGCAATTTGAGCAGCGGGTTTACTTCCAGCCAGATTACTTCATGAAATGTGATTCTCAGATGAATTCTAAAAATCCCAAGGCCTTATTTTAATTAAATTACTTAACAGTTTTTAATGTTTTTCATTTTTTTTTTCTTTCCCAAATTTACTTTGGTAATTGATGAAGTAATCAGAAATTACGTGAACCCGGCAACATCAATATTGGAATAATATTTTTTTATTCGTTAAATCTTTTAAGAATCCAGGGAAAAAAAACAAAATTTTAATTGAACAACTACTAAATCGAATTGCGTTACAGCACTAAGCGTGAAAGAGTGTCAAAACTGATGGGAAAGAAAAGGATTTTCTTTCTTTTCTGTTTTTTTCTTATTTCTCTTTTATTTCATTTTTCTTTCTTTCTTTTTTATTCTTTTTTCATTCATTTTTCCTGCTTCGTATTTTTCTTTCCTTCTTTTTATTTCTTACTCTCCTTTTTATTTCTTACTCTCCTTTTAATTTTTTTACTCTCCTTTTTATTTCTTACTCTCCTTTTAATTTTTTTACTCTCCTTTTAATTTTTTACTCTCCTTTTTATTTCTTACTCTCCTTTTTATTTCTTACTCTCCTTTTAATTTTTTACTCTCCTTTTTATTTCTTACTCTCCTTTTTATTTCTTACTCTCCTTTTAATTTTTTTACTCTCCTTTTAATTTTTTACTCTCTTTTTAATTTTTTACTCTCCTTTTATTTCTTACTCTCCTTTTTATTTCTTACTCTCCTTTTTATTTCTTACTCTCCTTTTATTGATATTTCTTTCTTATCTGCATCGTTCTTTCTGCCTTAAATTTTCATATTTTCCCCATTTTTTGTCTCTCATTTTCAAATAATTTCTATTTATTTTCTCTTTAAATCTACATTTCTTCTTGTTGTTTTTGCTAATGTTTTCCTTGTCTTCATTAATTCATTATTTCAGTTTTCATTCTTTATTCATTTATTCATGCATTCTTTCTTTCTTTCTTTTTCTGTCTTTCTTTTTCCTTTTTCCTTTCTTCGCATTTTCTTACTTTCTTTCTTCATTCTTTTTTTCCTTTCTTTTTTTGTTCTCATTAATTTTTTCCCCTCCCCTTTTTTCCCTTTCTCTTGTTTAAACACTTTCTCTTTCTTCCTTCAAGTATAATTTTTTTTTTCCTTTTCGCTTAATTTCCTCTTTGGATGTTCATGAATTCTTTCTTTATTCCCGTTTTGCTCAATTTCTTCTTTATACCTTCATCCATTTATTCGTCTGTTCTTTCTATCGTTCATTTTGATATCATAATTCATTTGTTCTTTCATTCTTTCTGTCTTGTCAAATTTTTTTTCTTTCGTTCTATCTTGACCATTTTTCTCTTCTCCATGGCAAGCCGATCTTGTTTCTCCGAATTGATACAAATCGTGTTTTCTGATTATGATAAACCAAACCAAATGTCTTGAATGTATAATCCCTCTTCCTGCTGCCAACGAAACAGATTTTAAAATAACACTTTACATCGTAAATTGATTTACATAAACGAATTAATTTCCTAATTCCATGCATATTTCTCCATAACTATCAACAAAGTATCTACTTCTGAAATTAAATTAATGTAGTTATATTTGGGATAGAGTTCTTGCCATAATGCAGAGGTAAGCAAATTCTTTCACAGTGTGTAATAATAATTGTTATTATTATTGTTGGATTGGATGCCCAGCTCAGTCCGTTAAGATTATCCAATACTTAATTCAATGTAACCTGTACATAAATGAAAGGCAGACCCGTGTCGTTGAACTATACATTAATGTAGTGTATTTGACCTTCGCTAGGAACTCTATTTTTGCCATATTCCGTACTTAGCAAAGCTTAATAAATATCGATATTTCGTCGTGATATATACAAGCTATTTGAAGAATATAGCCGGTTTCAGAAGTAAGAATATTCAGTATTTTTATGTAACTCCTATAAGATCCCAAAATGAAAAATGGCAGAAGGTAAAATAATATTTGCAACAATATATATAATGCAGTGGGTGTAATCTGGCATCTCCACTTCAGTCGCTTTCCATCGGTTTTTCTATAAATATTTTCGTGGCTATTGTTCTAATGATCACTTATCCTTGACCGCAGGAATTTAAGTGTACTTCTAGATTGCCTGTTAGGTCTTATCGCTTTGAGATGTAACTATAAGTTCTAATACTTTTTCTTTTCGCCTATGGAACTCTATTTCCGTTTTTTGCTTCCATGCCACCTTCAATCTTTAAAAATTTAAATGCAATGCCAATCGCACTATTGTACTCTCCTGTTAATTTATCGTCCTTTTTCCTCTATAATGTCTTCGCGTTCTCTTTCACTCTTACTAACCCCTTGCTTTTGAGTGGCATGGTCACTTTTCTTGCGGTAAAATGATTAAAAAAATGCATGTATGTATTGTGTATCGCAGAGACTAAGACGCTCTAGAGACTACACAAATAATGTTTAAGATCGATTATTGGTATCAACTGGATATCTCGCACGCAGTACACAATGGTCCACGCAAATTCGATGATGGCCATGGTCGATAACGAGAACGTCGCCATCATGTATGTATGTATGTATGTATGTATGTATGTCTAAGTAGGGCAGACCCCAGAAGTTACAAAGAAAATCACACAGAGCATTCACTACATGTTATATGGCATTTCTACTTGAAGCGAGAGTGGAAAGTAATGTACCTCAGTTGGTGGACTAAAGCACCTTTTGATGGTTCACCAAGACACAAGATTTTCTGGGCAGGCCATGTCCTTCGCCTTGAAGACAACGGAATACTCTACGGCGAGTTACTCGATGGTACTTGACCATAGTATAAAACAAGAATGCGTTTCAAGGACTGTTAAAAAGAGTCCTTTGCATCCTGCCAGGATAGGAAAACTTTCTGTAGAGGCATAAAATTAAGGAGGTTACTAATATTTTCCAAGAAAATGCAAATAGCCAAACTTCAAGCATGCAGCTAGGCAAGAGAATCATTCATCGAGGGATCCATCGAGTTACATGTGATGTATGTGATACAGTATTTATATCCAAGCTTTGTAAACAAGAATAGCCATACTGGTAGACTATTTAAAAATTACGATCAATAAAAAGCTGAGAATGATTTAACATGTAAAATATGTCAGGAACACCCCCAGAGACCACTCCGATGCCACTCGTCAGATGAACGCGCATGAGCAAGCTGAGCTGAATTTAAAAACAGGCCAAACCCTGTACAGAACAATTTCGTTTGCCACGTTTTTAATACGATTTGCAAGCAAGTTGATGGCTTCAAGAGCCATTGCCGTTCTAACCAGAACTGAAAACATGAATCAAACAATTCCAGTGATGGTCATACTCGTTTTACGAGTCAACAGACATCATGCAGATGTATATGTATGGTTGTGACGATAAACTACGTCCAACAGCAAGGACTCTGATCGGGAGATTGGGGGTTTTGAGAAACGTGGAACCATCCCTTATTTGCTGTTGTTCCCAGGTACACGCTGACCCGGGGAGGTAACGCCTGTTAGGGTTCCATCTACGGACAAATATTGAAGACAACAATATGAACCATTCATGGTCGGGGTGAGAAAGAGACCCCCCTTAGTCCTTATGACGTCTCCCTAGGAGAATACATATCATCATGTAACACCTGTGGCACACTAGCAACCGATGACGTTCATGTTCTCTTCTTTTCGGATCATTGCTTGTGTTGCTTAGAGAGCGGGGTTGACTCTGTGCACCGTTTTTCTTCACTTTAAATAGACCATGCAAGGGCATTGCACAATGCCATTGAGGGATCAGGGTGGGGCGTATGACTGGCTGTATATTAAAAGGCAATCAATGGCTGGTCTTAAAAGATATTTCCTTGCGTGTTACCGGTGATTCTTTCTAGGGTGTTTTGTGTTGGCCATGCTCGATAACGAGAAGGTAGCCATCATGTATGTCTGCACGTATATATGAATCTGTTTTGTATCCAGACGTGCAGTTAGCCCACTGGGGGTGGGAACTCCCAAGCCTTCTGGCAGTCTCCTAGGAGAAGGAAACTCTGACAGAAAACCTGCCTCATGGGCACTCTAGATGTCTTGCAACTGCTTGTCTCTGGAAAATGTGATTTTGTGGTGAGTGTCGATGCAATGCTGTGAAAGCTGTATCCGACCTTAAAACCCGCACGGGCATTACCACTATCTTTCTAAATAGGGCAGATCACAGAAGCCATCAAGAACATTACATACAGAGAGTATTCACTACATGAAATATGGCGTTACTACTTGCAGCGAGTGTGTACCTCAGTTGGTGGACTAAAGCGCCTTTTGACGGTTCATCAAAATATTAGTGTAACTTTATTTTTTCTTGCGGCCTCAGCCGAGATTGAACTCACTACACCTTTCCAGTATTCCTTATCTGTCATAGCTAATACTTTGATTGCTGTAGTTCATAATCTTGTCAAATAGCTGAATTCTTGATGCTTCGCTAGGGCTATCAAGGGTGTTTTTTATCGTGTCACCATCAGTAAATGGATTGCCAACAAAGGCTCAGAGAGACTCCATTCACCCTCATCTAAGATTTAAAGGGACGAATATAGAGACCTGGTGCACCGAATGCCACAAGGTTCACAAATGACCCTCCGCAGGTTTTGAATTCAGAGTTGTCCTTCTCCTAGACCAGTTACCATCCAAGGCTATAGAACCCAGTCTGTCCTGCTATTTTACCCATAGCTGGAGGGAGAGAAAGAGGATTCATACCTTTCCCAAGGGTATTAGCACGTAAGTGAATGTAATGGATTCGACTGGAATTCGAACTCGGCTCTGCGATTCCTCAATCCAAGCCGCTATCCACTACTCCACCGTGCCTCGAGATTAGTGTAACAACTACTGCAGAAGACACCGAAAGTTGCCACACATGTGCAAGAGAATGTAATACTGTAACAGGACAAAAAGGTACATCCGCACTGCCCACATTTGAGGAGAGTTCAAGCGATGCCCTTGCTCGAGTCAGAGTTTTCATGTATATATCTGTGAAATGCAAACGAGGAATTACCTCTTTTTTTTAAAAAAAGTCTTATTAATATTTTTTCCGTCTTACGATTTAGCATTCATTGCTGGATATTGGATATAGGAAGCCCGCGAGGCTCTGACTAAATGCATTCGTTATTAATCGAGATATTTTCCGGATACATACATCGTCGACTTATTAATCTAACTTTATTTATTTGTAACAGACTTCGTTAACAGTTGTGATAAGTTAATATTAACTCAACAAGGCTTAGTACGACATATAAGATAACTTACGAAGGTAGCCTTGAGGTGGTGTAATGGTTAGCGGGCCTGTCTCGCTAGAATAATTACGACTGTATAGTGAGTTCGATCCTCACGGGTCCCGCATAATTACGGCCATGTGCCACATATAAGCTACGTTTGGAAAATTGCTGTAAAAAAGAAAAGTCTGTGGTGATCACTTACACGTGCCACACCTCCGCTTTCTTTAATGTCATTGGTTCATAAATATATGATACTTATTATATGACGATTTTGCCATCGCACGTCTTTTGAATTTTTCTCTAAAATCACGGATTGGTCCATTTCCTGACCAATCGCGTATTTTAGTATCTTTCTATATTTTTGGCGCCATGCTCACTGGAGCCTATGCGTAACTATAAAAACCCTCTCGCTGTTAGCCAACAGCCAGTAGCAGTTCAATTCTTGGAAAATACGGCACGGCGCTATAATGACATTTTAATTCTTAATTATTACTCATTCGAGTAATCATACTAATTCCTATTGATATGACTCATGAACATTACATCTTTCTACACTGGTAACACACTGTGGAATTATTCTTTGTTTAGTTAGGACTTCAATTGAACTTTGTAGTTAAATAACATTCAATATTTTACTCAACATTAATTTTCTAAACTTACCCTTTTTATTACGGAAAAAAGGAAGCAACTTTCTTTATACTATTGTTGATATTTGTATATCATTGTTAATACAATATTTTATTAATGTTCACTGAGCTTGATTTATTTTCTCTCGTGTATGTTGTGCATTATTCATGTGGGGTGTTGTTTTACAAGAACACAGTTTTCCTTCTTGATTATATTCACGGTGACCCTAGCCAACAATTCTGACAGCACCACTACAAGTCCATTGCTCTAAATTTCAAAATGATGAGAGTATTCCTGTCTGCTGAGGAAACCTTGAAACAACTTGAGCTGAAACACTGACCTATATTACTTGGAATAAACATACAAATATTTAAACCCCGAAATAATTTACAACTTAACTCCCAATAGTCGATGTTTTCTTTGGCTTTAAACGTCAATCATTATTTTTAATCGTTTCAACCGAAGCAAGACGATAAAGCCACTGAGACAAAGTGAAAAGAAACTGAGAAAAATATATAATGTTGTTGTTGACAAGAAAACAAGAAACCGGAAGAGATTTTAACAACCAAGAAGTACGAGCGAAGAAACTATTAGCATAGATCTTATAGTTAAATCTAGCAATTTCAACGTTAAAACAATGAGACCTAATTGCCAATCTAGTGCCGCGCTTAAATTCATGATGTCGAGCTGCCAAAAATTATCCAGGACGACACATACAGAGAACATTCACTATATGTTGTACGGCGTCTCTATTTGAAGCGAGTGTGGAAAAGAATGTGCCTCAATTGGTGGACTAAAGTGTTATTTGATATTTCATCAAAATATTAATGTAACATCTACTGCGAAATATTATATTGTATAATATCACTGGGAAATCACAGAATAACCAGATCAAGTGTTTCAGTTTAAGTTAACTTGTGCTTTTCTATGTTAAGCATATAAGAGTATTTTGAATTTTACATGTTTCTTTTTTGCGTAATTCATTATTCTTCCACGGCCATTTTGCATTTGTAAATATACGTCTTGCCTTAATAAAAACTATGATATTATTATTAATCTCTTTCTTGTAGATTGGCAAAAAGTTAATAATATGAGACCCTGATTAAAGTAAATTTTTCTTATAATATGTATTATGGGTAAAGCCCATATCGTAATGAAAATATCAGATTTTATCTGATCACGTAATTAAGCTGCGTTTCATCGAGTCAGTATGAGAAGAGTGTCCTCATAACGGTACAATGTGCTGTAAGAAGCGCGTGTTTTTTTTTCTTTTTGCCCGAAAAAGCAACGTATAGTAAATAATTAAATAGAGGATGTCATCCGAACGCCAGAACCCTCTGAGTGAATTTGTGCTGGGTAAAAGCAAATATTCATAGATCGCATCCTTTCCACCCTGAAACCCTTTTCCCACAGACGAAAGCCTTTTGGTTAGGGTGGAGATAATAATGATTAAATGATATATGTCATACTAAGTAATCCATTTCTGGGAGAGAAGAGGTGAATACCTAACTTTCCTAGGGGTATTTAGGCGTAAATGAATATCTTTTCTTCTTTTTATGTGCCGTGTCCTTTCAGCGCGTAGGCGATCATGGCTCTCCACCTCCCTCTATCCCTTGCAGCTCTCAACAAGTTCCTTCCCTCTGCCACCTCCCCAAGACCACGTTCTGTCATCCACTTGCTTAAGGTCGCTAGGTATGTCACGCGTTGTTTTCCCCTATCTCTCTTTCTCTCTATTCGACCCGTGAGTATCAGATTTTCCATGCCCTCCTTCTTCATTATGTGTCAGCAGAAACTTAAACTGCCTCTTCCTGATATTAAGTATAAGCCTTATCCTCGTTTGCAACCTCTCTAAGATCCCATAGTTGCTCACACGCTCGGTCCATGATATCCTTAGCATCCTTCAGTAGAACTACATCTCTGTCGCTTCGAGTCTCTTTTTCATCTCTGAGGAAGTCGTCCAACATTCTCTGCCGTAAAGAAGGACAGATGTCACGTAACAGTTCAGTATTCTTTTCTTTGTTACCAAAGATTTTTTGTTTGTTTCTTTATTTCCAAATTACTAATTTACTTAAGTATTAATCTGTTATTTTGTTAGTACTAATTATTCTACTGTAGTTTCCATAACTGTCCTTTTTCTAATGATACTGAATTTAATTCACTTCGTCTTAAGTTTTCTAAGTTTGACTATAAGTTGGCCGAGAAGAAGCACCTGGACACAGTCGTGAAGTGATTTTTTTTCCGATTTAAACGGTCAGATTACCCCCACCCCTGTTTTCGGATGAAAGAGAAGGTAGTCGCAGAAATCACTCTTTGCTAAGTCTTGACTAACAACCACGTGCTTTCTCAATTCTTGACCGTGTCTAAGTAATATGTAAGTATTTAAGGTTCCTTCTTGTACACATTCTTGGTTTTCCTACGTGAATATAACAAACCAAAATTGGATTGGAAATCGTCTCTCCGACTAAAATTCCGAGCAGCCAAGCTTACAGCACTTGGTATTTCCAAGTGGTCACCCGTCTAGGTCCCGACCAGAATCGACGTTGCTTAACTTCTGTAATCTTACGAGAACCGGTATTTCAATATGACTGTAAACAAGCTGGTTTTGAATTCAGTGTTGTTCGTCTCCTCAACTGACTGCCCTTCTATGACTACTATTTAATCCATTGCTGGGGGAGATGGACACATGCAAAGTTCCAGGTTTATTAGGGAAACGTGAATGAAACAGATTCGGTCAGAATTTGAACCCGGCATACCAATGTCCCTTTCAGCGTCAATTACACTACCTGAACATCAATTGAAATAGAATTCTAAAATAAAATTTAATTAACACAATCGATTTGTTTTTAAAAGTATGATTTCTAAATGCTAGTAGACTAAATGTATTCGCTTCGTGTCTTAATGTTGTTCTTCCCATCCTGTTATGTCGTTGTCAAGATCATAACTGACAAAAAGCAAGACTTCTTTTCAATATCCACTATTTACAATTCATCTCTCGCAACTGCTACGCTATTAGACTTGCTTTATAACTTTCTCTCACTTCAGTGTCTCCAGACTATGTGCCAGACAGTAATACGGTTCTTAAGCAACTATTTTGGGAGTCATCATCTTCGTCCTGTCTATGTATTAAAATAAATGGATAAAAATCAGATTCTGACCGACAGCGCGAAATGGCATCTAATGCGTTATCAGCTACTGGAAATTCTTCTCCACGTCGTGGCTAAACTCAAGACCATTACTTCTTCCAAAGACATTGCACTTTAGGGATTAATTCAATATGATTAACAAAAGTAGACGGCTGATTAATTTCTAGATCTTTTCGATGGCTTTTCACTTCAACCGTCTCAAGCCGCTATCCCTTTAGACAAGTCGGTTCGAGATTGCTCTGATTTTGGTAGTTAGCTAGTCTTTTTCTAGATAGTTGAAAAAAAAAAAGATTAAACTCAATAATACTATGATGTAAACGTCTGCTACTTCTGTTAGGCTAAATGCTAGGATGTAAAAGGTCGATAGGGGAACGATATCTGGTTACGGGTCAAGTAGTCCAGGTGTTACGATTCGGATAACCTATAAGTTACTGTCCAGATAAACCAGGAGTTATGGTAGAGGTAAGTCAGGAGTTATGGTTCAGGTAAATCAGGAGTTACGATTCGGGTAACGCAGGAGTTACTATTCATGTAACTCAAGAGTTACGGTTCAAGTATCTCTGCAGATACCATTTGTTTAACTCTGGAATTATGGTTCCAGTAACTTAGACGTAACGTATGTATGTATCACCGTTTTTGTTACTATAACAATTGCATAAATTGCAAATAAATGGTGTCACGTAAATAACTGGTGAAAAAAGTTTAAGGACTCATATGTAACATTTCTACAATATCGACATTAACGCATTTATATATTTCCTTTGATCACTTTCAACACCTTTGAATGGAAACAGTTCCATCAACTTACTCTTATGAGATACACACGATCAATAAACTATAAATATATGTAGTCAATTTTGTGTTCCATTTGACTTGGTTAGTTAACATAAAAATTTTAACATGACTGGCTTTTAAATTCTTTTCGTTACCAAAGAAATCCTGCTGTCTCGCAATACTCTGTTCAGCTTTTGGAATGTGTTCTTGGCCATCCCAATACGACTACAGATCTCAGTGTCGCACAATACTGAGCTGTTACGTGACATCCGTTCTCCTTTACGGCAGCGAATGTTGGACGATTTCCTCAAGGATGAGGAAGAGACTCGTGGCAACGGAGATGTGGTTCTACAGAAGGATGCTAAGGATATCATGGACCGAGTATGTGAGCAATGATTGGGTGTTAGAGATGTTATAAACAAGGAGAACGCTTATACTTAACATCAGAAAAAGACAGCTGAAGTTTCTGAGACACATAATGAGGAAGGAGGGCCTGGAGAATACCTGACGAGCTTGAGTAGGTGGATGACAGAACGTGGTCTGGGGGAGGAAGCAGAAGGAAGGGGCTTGTTGAGAGTTGCAAGGAATAGAGGAAGAGGTGGAGAGCCATGATCGCCTATGTCCTGAAAGGACATGGCACATAAAAAGAAAGAAAGTCTTTTAAATGTAGCTTTAAGTCTCCTCTTCATCTGTAAGAAAATTGTCCCGTATTCACTGCGATACTAGACACTGGATATTTCATAAAAATAATGGCCGCTCTTTTTTTTCGTTTCTAATAAAATTTACGTATTTCTTTCTGAGTTTTTAAACATTTGGTGAGGCCTTTTTCTATATTTCAATGTGTTTTCGGTTTTCTGGCTCACTTTTTTACGTCGTTTTGTTATGAATAAAACATCCATGATAGTGAAATTTTAGTTTACTTTGTAGTCTGCAAGTGGTGACTTGCATCTTTGCCTATTCTCCATTCTAATAACCATGTTTTCGTTCTTCCTTGCACGAAACAAAAAATAAAATAATAAAAAAAATACACAACCATTCAACACTTTTTAATTTTTAATGATTTCACTTATATGTTACGTAAGATAGCATCGCTGGGAAGTTTTGCATCAGGCTAATATATTAACATGCACAGGGAAAACAACCTTTACTTTCCACAGTCAAACACGTCGAAAGAAATATATTACAAAGGAACTAAAAGAAAACCGAAAGTATGGTTTGGTTTATTTTGCTTTACGGTATATCAACCCCAATGGGTTATTTAATGTCGAAATTCTTTTTATTGCTGGTAATATTTTGTTTTGTCAAAAATCTGTTTCTGGTAATATTTTTCTTTCAAAATTGTATTGCTGGTAATAATCTTTTTCAAAAAAGTATTGCTGGTAACAGTTAACTATTTGCCCATAGCTGGGACCCTAACAGGTGCTACCACCCTGGGTCAGAGTGGACCTGGGAACACCAGCAATTAAGAGGTGGTTTCACACTCCTCAAAACCTCCTGATCAGAGGCCTTGCTGCTGGACGTAGTTTATCGTCTTACCCAGGACGCGGATATAGTTTAACGTCTTACCCAGGACGCACGTATCGTTGTACAGTGTTATTTTCATAACATGCCAGTCTAAAGCAGGATGTCGGAAGATTGAAGAAGAATCTATGTCTATTTTGGCTGGCAGGGGAAACACTGCTCTACACGATGCATCCAGTGTCCTTTAAAAAGGTAAAATAAGATAACAGGTGAAAAAGGTTATAAAATAGACCCCGAAAATTGGTGAAGTGAAAGAAATAACTTATAACGGTGAGTAAATATCACAAATATCTACTGAATTTTTATTTTCTTAGTGCAACAAATACGAAAATTTCATCACTTCCATATATAAGAAAATGTTTCGGTGCAGTTACATCTAGCAGAGCTTTAAGAACATGCATTGTCTATGTACATGGCACACATTGAACAAAGCATCCGCTGTTAAAATCTTGAGTCTTAAACTTAATGGATGCCACGAACGAGGTACTACCCTGACGGAGGCGCGGGTGGCGGCGGCATCACGGATAGAGGTGGACAGATCTTCGCGATACGTACGCGGTCCGTCTCTGTTTTCCCGGTGCGTAAGAAAGCAGCCAAGACACGCGGGAAAAACAGGCACTCGGCGGCAATTCGATTCGTGACCGACGAGACGGTAACTGAACGTCCAATAATTGCGTGGAGAATAGACCCGTTAGTAGCAAACCGAAAGTGTGGCATGAGCCTGCGAAAGTGGCGGCGGCGACGGCGGGAGACATTCGACGTCCCCGGGGTCTCCACCAGCAGCATCACCAGCGCGTTAGACGGGCGTACACGGCGATGTGACGGTGGCGGCGGTGAAGAACGTCGCCAAGCGGGCTTTCCTGTGTCTGTCGCAACGAACGAGGTACTACCCTGACGTTGGTGGCAGATCTTATTTTGTGTCTTATATTTGCATCAGAACAATTTTTAATATCCTTTCGTCCTTAGCAGGCCGATAATGCCACTAAGACGCAAGAGGTTGCAGGGAGTCGAAGAGAATGTGTAGATTTTCGTGGAGATAAAGAACAATAAAAGAACAGGTTTCAGGAAGACATTTAAATGGCGACTGACATTGCATTTAATTTTTAAGAAGCATGAACTACAGAGGTTAGAATTGCGGGAAAAGAAACTATTACAATATAACTTACTGTTCTATCTACTTATTTCAACAGTAAAACGATGAGACCTAATTGCCACTCTAGTTGTACACTTAATTTCATGCGGTCGGGATACCAAAGAGGGGAGCTTATTAGAAGAACTGACATGAAAATAATCAGAGAAAAGACAGAGGGAAGCCACATACCAGCCCAGCTTTCCGTGATTTTCGAGAATATATATAGGAACTGAATCTCGAAACAAGCTATAAATGAGGGTTCAGTCGTAATATTTTCAATATTAATATGTTAATGAACTTTACTTTTTTCAGTCCAGTTAATATTTTTGAAATCTCGTGATATCATGAGAGTTTCGTTTTTGCCAAATAATAGTGAGTTTGTAAATTATTCGAGTCTAAAAAATTCAACACACCGTAAAGTTGTTGAACATGCTGACAGGTTTGTCTATATTTCTGAGATGAGGTATTATGTACATTATTTACATTATTCGGACTATTGTCCTCATCTTTGTCGCCATATGAGATTTATTATTTTTTTACAGTGATACTCGCCTTGCACAAGACTCAAGAGCCACTCGAGTTAGAAGGTTAACGAGTAAGAGACAGTTTTCGCGAATACGTGTGGAAAATAACGGTTAACGCGGGACCGGTACAGGTTAAGACTGTAGTGATCGGGAAAGCATCCTCTTGGGAGTCTGTTCCGCAAAGCAGTCGTTCGTGGGAAGATGCTGCTCGAGTGGAACTTACATCTCACCAAAAGAATACGAAGGGAATGTGGATTGTTCGCTACAATGTGCGTAGCATGTTGGGTCTTAGCCGTGAATGTTAGAACCGATGGAACTAAAGAATGTATTTCGTCTGAACATTTTCCATGGAAATAGCAATAGAACGAATAATGTAAATAATGCTGACAGGTGTTCCGACCATTGTAAAAACTTATTGGATTTAAAAAAAAATACGAGGCAATGAAACAAAAAGAGATTGTTCGGAAATAATATTGGTGTCGTTTACTTGGATTATTCTTGCGGAATATAATGGGATAATACTTCGGTGTATTGGGGGTGTGATTTCAGGGGATAAGGATTAGAATTTAGTTGGTTCGGATCAATTTTTAGTTTACTGGAGGAGGTGAGTTTTGCAGCAAATAGAAATCTGTTGATTCAAAGCATTCCTGGGGGTAATAATGGAATAAGCCTTTGGTTTGTTGGGGAGGTGAGCTCGGACGAAATGTAAATGGTTCGGAGTATTCCTGAGGGAAAGTCAGAAATAATATTTTGATATACTAGAGGAGATAATCTCAGGATTGATTAGAATTTCTTTGATTCAGATCCTCCTAGGGAAAATAATGGGATAATAGTTCTAAGTGTGTTTCATTAAGACGGATCAAAGTCTACAGTAAATAAATCAGTGTTATTGGTGAAAATTTATTTATTTCTCTATTAGATCTTGTTATTTAAGTCATGGCAATTATTTGTGAAAAATAATATCGCCCAAATGTCTGCCAAGGCTTTGGTGGCACACCTCCACTCTATGGTCAAAATTTTTGATGATGTGTCTGCATAGTTTCTCCTTAATCTCACCAATATGCCTTATCTCATCTGTCAGCTGTTGAATTGTCATTGGCATAGACTTTACTTTTGAGATGACCCCAAAGGAAGAAATCTAAAGGTGTTAAGTCACACGAACATGGTGGCCAATTGACATTGTTGTTTCGAGAGATGATGTGACCTGGGAACCTCTCATTCAATTTCTGTTTGAATGTCCATTTTCATAATAGGCTTCGATAACTTTAACACGTTTGATTGTTAATCTTCCCATGGTTGAAATTGCAAAAGACTTAAGTTGTTAAATCTGAAAGAAAAAGAAAAAAATCGTTAGTCGTTTAAACTTAATTCACATTAAAATCTGTCCAAGTTATTGGAACACCCTTTATGCGCCCTGACGCGACAAAATCAAAAATAAAGAACTGGACCAAATCCCAGAAACCACATCATTTGGGGACATTCAAAAAGAGCAACAATTAAAATAAATAGCGCATGTAACTCAAAGTTAAAATAATGACATAATCAACACGTTGAAATTCCGTACTACTTCAAATAAAAGATTAGGAGGGAAACCTCCATCAAGACTGAAAAGAGCGATAACAGCTACTGGTCTTGAGAAATCTATTTTACTTGCAAATTAATTTGTCTTTTCTTTTTCTTTTCTTTTCTTTTTTTTTTTTTACTGCTTATCAACTTTTTGTAGGTTATTTAAAGCCAGAAAATATTTTTAGATTGTAATTTTTTTGAAGATAATAATATTTTTTTTCATTAATGGAAGTTGTATGAATTGACCCATAGATGAGGGAAAAGATGTAAATTCAGACCTTTTCCAAGGACATTTGCACGTAAGTGAATATAACTAACCTGGCTGGAACTTGGCTCTTCGATTTCCAATTCCAAGTCGTTACCCATTGCATCACATACACACCCAAGCTCACCGAATCTGATATTACCAAGTTGTAACCCACCCAGGTACTGGCCAGCTCAAAGTTGCTTAACTCGGGTGATATTGCAAGAAATCTATTATACTGAAGAATTATTTTAAGAGAAAGATTTTATAAATTTCAACCGACAGTACTACTGGCTGATCGGTCAATCGTAGCCGAATATTTCCTTATAAGGAGGCAGCTAATATTACCGTTACCGATACCACAGTGAAGATTTCTTAGCTATTGCTTTTATTTTAAATATAATTTCTCATACTGACGTTTATCTTCTTGAAAAGAGTACGAAATATGTAAGTAAAATTCGGTTGTATAAGTAATTAATAAATAACCCCTTGGTTTATATAAAGTTCTTTGTGACAAAGTTCGGAAAGTTTGCAGTGCCAGAAAAATTGATGCGGTGATGAAAAGATTTTATTTTTTTACAGTGATACTCGCCTTGTATAAGACTCAAGAGCCACTCGAGTTAGAGGGTTAAAGAGTAAGAGGCACAGTTTTCGCGAATACGTGGAGAAAATAACGGTTAAAGCAGGACCGGTACAGGTTAAGACTGTAGTGATCGGGAAAGCATCCTCTTGGGAGTCTGTTCCCTAAAGTAGTCGTTCGTGGGAAGATGCTGCTCGAGTGGAACTTACGTCTCACCAAAAGAATACGAAGGGAATGAGGGTCGTTCGCTAAAATTTGCGTTGCATGTCGGGTCTTAGCTGTGAATGTTAGAACCGGTGAAGAATATAGTTCGTCTGAGCACTTTCTATGGTAATAGCAATAGAACGATGAGAGGCTTGCGACGATTCGTCTATGAGAGAGGGGTTGTAGGGTGAAAGATAATTTATCACCCACAAGGACGCGGAGACGCTGCTACATGGCTCATTTTGCAGTCTCTTTTTAATTGAATATTGGTTATTTTGTTGTTGTTGTTGATGATTCGATTTAAATTGCTTACAAACTTTAGAAGGTTATTTAAATCCAGAATTCTTTTTCGATTGTAAAAAGTCATTTTGAGATAATAATGATTTAGTGATACAAATCTTACTAATTAACCCATAGCTGGGGGTAAAAGAGGTGAATTTATACTTTTTTTCCAGGATATTTGCGGGTAAGTGAATATAACGAACCCAAGTGGAATTGGAACTCGACTCTCTGATTAACAATTCCGAGCCATTATCTATTACATTATCCGCACATTCAAGCTTAAAGAATCTGCTATTCCTAAGCTGTCACCACTTAGGGAACTGGGGTACTTCGACGTGATGTAATGGTTAGAATGTAATAGTTAGGAATCTTATCTCGTGAGATCAATTACAAGTACGCACTTTTGACCTTGTGCCACTCCTAAGCTATGCTTAGAAAATCACCATCCAACAAGGTAATGATCAGACTTGACGTTGCTTAACTTCGGTGTTCGTACTGGAACCGGTTTTTCAATGTGATGTAGCAGTAAGCTTAAACATTCGTTAGTCCATTGACTTCAATATTTGAATATGCTCCCAAAAGCATTTTTAAATTTCCTCATACAAATTGGCAAAAGAATTGATTCGAGCAATTTTGAGTAGACGATAAATTTTCCTTACATTCTATTACTGATTTGTAAACAGAAGAATATTACATAAAAGCAGCCTTTCAGTTCATCGAAATGTAATCCTTGTAGACTTTTACATTAACAGGCTCACACATGGTTATTGATTATCTATAGATGCAGACAGAATATATATATATATATATATATATATATATACACTAACCGCGAAACGTTTGGGAGTACACCTTGGATTTCGAGGAATTGCCTATAAATTGAAAGTTCTGTGCTTTTTTCAAAACTAATTTGCTAACACTTCCGGCCAAAGAGACTTTCTATTACTGAAAGGTTTTAACATGTTTTCAGCAACAACAACAACAGCAAAGATAATAATAATAATAATAATAATAATAATAATAATAATAAGAAGAAGAAGAAGAAGAAGAAGAAGAAGAAATCCATGGTATTGATTGGAAAAGATACCAATCGACTCATTGAAGGAATCCCTAGCTGCCCATGCCTTAAAGAAATACAAAAATTTGTCCTCGCGAGTACAGCCCAAGCCTTACGAAGGGCTTTATTTATGTAAAGTATGTGTGATTATTTTTTTTTTTTTTCAAAACTGCTCAATGAAAAATGTCATGATGACATTTCTGATCTTAGGTCTCTGGTTGGGACCCGAAAAGAAATGAATATACACCAGAAATCAAAGGGAATAAAATGATAATAATAACAATACCGAAATTAAACCATAACTTCATAATGTTTCCATAACATTTTAGCTTTATTTGCCTAATCTACCTTGCTGTCTAATCTTAGGGTTGGCAAATTTTAGATTTTCGGTACCCTTCCAAAAACTGGACACATGGCCTAATGGATTAAATAGTGTCCTCATCCTAGCTTAATAAGTGTTAATTAAATCAAAGAAGGTATAAAACTTATTAATTATTGAATCTAAAATGTGGTTCCAAACTTTTGTTCTTTTAAAGGATTAAATTTAAATATTCGTAGGCAGACACGGATTTTATAGGTAAATTTTATTCAAAAAATTTCATTCTATACTATTCTGTCTATTTTCTTATCATGACAATATCGAAATTAATATAAGGTCATTTTTAGTATTTTCTAAAAAATACCAAGTCCCTTCCGGATGTAGTTGATAACAGCCCTCGATAGATGCATTTTCTTTACTATCTGTGAATTGATAGGCATTCTTGGGAAGTATGGTGGAGTGGTTTTATGTTATTCTCTCCACGGTTTTGAATTCCTATAGTGGTTGCCATCAATTCTTTTTTTGAAATGCATCAGTGCGAAATCCTTTTACAGTGTCTATTACACACTTTTTAAAATGACAAAAATACGCCGACAGGATGACTAACGCTTTCTCAGGTGTGCATGTGAGGGGAGAATTCATGGGAAAATTAAGCATGGTAATATGGTGATAGTAATAGGAACCGTTTCTTTATAAGGAAACATTTGTCATTAATTGACCTAACAGCCAGCACTGATGTGGGTTGAAATTTATAAAATCTTTCTCTTAAAACAAATTTTCCAGAAAATACGTTTCTCAAGTCCAGCAGCTGTTATCGCTCTTTCTAGTATTGATGGAGGTTTTTGTTCCTAACCTGTTGTTTGAAGTAGTTTGGAACGTTAAAATCTTTATTATGTCACTATTTTCTCTTTGTGTTACCTGTGATAACCATTTTAGGTGTTACGTGTTTTGATAGTCCCTATGTCCTGTCATTTGGTACAATTCTTTGTTTATAATTCTTTAGCGCCAGTCTACAATGTTCAAAGAAGGATTTGACCGATATGCTACACTCGCTCGAAGCGATTTTAAACATTGATTTGAGCGCTTGTATACAGTTTAGATATTTCTGAACAGTTTTAGAGCAATCATATGAAAGCCTTGATCTGTCGAGTGTATTTAAAAACATGATTCGAGTTTACAGGTTTTTTCATGTGTATCTCAATGCAGGGTAGTGCTTTTGCTGCAACTCATGTCCATCGTATATTTATGCACAACGGGCAAGTCGAAACAAATTACATGCAGTCCATTCAAGTGTTTTCCCGCGCCATGGCGACCCGGTCACATGGCAGCAATACAAACGAAACGGCCGGCATGGTAATCGTCATCGCTTCAATGCATTTCGCTGAAATAATTGGCACTTAGACATACAGAAAAGTGAATCACTTGTGGGTAACAGCATACGGTGAATAATTGGTCATCCTCCCTTCCAACGCCTCAACCCTTTTCATTTTGCCATCATCCATCTTCAACCTTCCCATCGCGGGAGCATCAACAGCCTTTCATCTTACATTCTCATCCAATGGCAATGCGATAAACTTCATCAGGTGTTCGGTTTTAGCGCAACTTTCCAGGCTGCGCTCATCATTGGCGGGAAATGCCCTTACGGCGGGAAATATCGATATTATCGACTTGGCTGTTTCTAAACGTGTTATTCAAATTATTCTTTTATCTTTATTTGTATATCTGAAATATTCTTTTGGTAATTTCTTAGTTTTCTGCGTAGAAGTTCGTACAATTTAACAGAAGTACATTTAATAGACGGCGTTCCATGAAAAAGATTTCTGATATAATCTATTTACTTTTTAACGTTTCCATTACATCGCTATTTCCATGGTAAATTTTCAAATAAGCTCTTTTCTTTAGTTCCACCTCTTCGTACATTTTCATTCACGACACGCCATACCACATCTACAGAGTCAACTCGTCCTCATTTCTACCATATACCAAATGGACGTTCCACTTAGACTATTTTCCCTCTAAGAACAGCCACTGCGTGGAATAGACTCCCGTGTGGGTAATTCCCTGAACAATACCATCTTGACCACTTCAAGACAAGAGTCAGTTGTTATCGAGCCTTCTTATGCTTATACTATTTACTTTTTAACACCTCTTTCATTCATATCACACGCCTGTTTTTGTTTTTTTTGTTTGATAATCTTCTACCTTGTGTGGCTCTCGAACCTTGTGTTGAGTAAATTCTAGTATGAAAATGTTTACAACACTGCATTGTCTGGAGTTCTTAAAATGACGTTTGTTAAGAAAGCATAAACTACACTTATTTAGATATTAATATTACTGAACAGTATATTCATCTTTCGTCCCAGCGTTTTTCCTGATCTTTTAGGTAACTTTATAATTCAAACCCCAAAGAATGTTTTACTATTCTTTGCGAAAAAAAAAAAAAACTACCCTTAGTGCCTTTTGTAATCTTACAATATTTTTGGTAAATGAATTCAGCAGAGTCGAAATAAATGATAATTTAAAATTCAAATATATATATATATATATATATATATATAATACGAGTTTAAATTTATAATAATATGTACCTGACAACCCCCAAAATATTGCAGATTTGCATGATCCTGTTTGAATATTATGACCTTTCAGTTAACTAATTCCGGTGTATTATTTTAACCATCAAACGGATATTATTCCAAGAATCGTTATAAATATAATTTCATTATGCTCATAATCTTCACTTCCTCCCGTCTTCTCTTCCATTCAAATCACATACCTCATTAATAATAACCATTTAAACAGCCATCCTCTTCATTGAGTGATTTTAAAGCCTTATACTTTTTGAACTTTAATATTTAAAAGCAATCAGAGTAGTTTTCCGCAAATTGATTGTTATTTTCGCCTTGTGCCTGCTTTTGATTCCGCTGACTGTTTTCAGTTGTATTTGATAGGCGCATGGAGATTTTTGAACAAAACTTCAACAAATATCAAATTTAACAAAAGATACTAAATATATTTGATGAATAAAAATTAAAAAAAACACAGGACAAGTTGACACGCGGAGACGCATTACCTCAAAAAACCGATGTGAAAAGCGATACTTTGAGAAATATATTTAACTGACATAGCACAAAATTTGATAATGGTTTATCAAAACCCGAAAGAACTCAGAATATTGAATAATTTATATTTGAAATGACATCGGGAATCAAGAAAATGAGCTGAAATTTAGAAAAAAAAAGTTTAACAAAGAATTTTCGTTATCTTCAAACATACTTGAATAAATGAAAATATTTATCCATATACACCCACTTCAAGCTGGAAAGTTATAGACGTATCAACATTTGCGCGTCTTGTGTATGGATGTATAGCTGGCCACTCGTATTCGAGGATACCCGTCTACTAAGGCGGCTAGCCGTCCCTATTACAGACGTTTGTTCAACGCCTATAGAGCCCACCTATAGAGTGGATTATACTGCAACTATGCTAAGCAGACCTTAGTTACAGTTTCTGGGAAAGTGCGTGTTATCTAGCGTGATCAACAATTTGAACAAGGCCAGCACGCTCAAGCCCTCGGCCACGATGACTTGTGACTTCGTGCTAGCACAGATATCTACGGCATCCAACGGTTCCCTCTATCCAATTTTACTCCCAAGGCTTTCGTCAACCAGTGGAATGGTTTTCAGGCACTTTCCTAGTGCGTCACAAACTGGGATCGGCCCCTACAGTCCGATAACATCAGGAAGTTTCCTTCCTGACAAATCGACCATAGTTAGATTTGAACCCGGGTCTCATGGTTAGAATTTGAACGTTCTAACCACTCGTGCCCATAAGCGTCTGGTGTAGAGTTGAGGTTAACAAAGAATTGATTGAATTATTATTTACGGTTTATCAACTCTTTGCAAGTTATTTAAAGCCGAAACATTTTGGATTGTAAAAATATTTCTTCTTTTTTTGCGATTGAATATTGTATAAGTCTTCGTTATTGGCGGAGACGAGTAAAGATAAGGTTAGTGTGCCTACAGTAGAACGCGGGTTAGCACTCCCGTCTTGCCGAATAATTTACTAATGTTAAATTCGACCTTTAAAGTATGCTCTATTAGTGGAGACTTGAGTTAATGAACAAACAGAATGTGTTTTCATCAAATTTCATGCTTTTAAATACAGTATGGAAGTTGAATTTTATTTCATACGCACCGTCAGCCCACATCTCCGGCTTCAATGTTCATACGGACTGACAGCTCACATCTCCGGCTTCAATGTTCATACGGACTGACAGCTCACATCTCCGGCTTCAATGTTCATACGGACTGACAGCTCACATCTCCGGCTTCAATGTTCATACGGACCGACAGCTCACATCTCCGGCTTCAATGTTCATACGGACTGACAGCTCACATCTCCGGCTTCAATGTTCATACGGACTGACAGCTCCCATCTCCGGCTTCAATGTTCATACGGACTGACAGCTCACATCTCCGGCTTCAATGTTCATACGGACTGACAGCTCACATCTCCGGCTTCAATGTTCATACGGACTGACAGCTCACATCTCCGGCTTCAATGTTCATACAGACTGACAGCTCACATCTCCGGCTTCAATGTTCATACGGACTGACAGCTCACATCTCCGGCTTCAATGTTCATACGGACTGACAGCTCACATCTCCGGCTTCAATGTTCATACGGACCGACAGCTCACATCTCCGGCTTCAATGTTCATACAGACTGACAGCTCACATCTCCGGCTTCAATGTTCATACGGACTGACAGCTCACATCTCCGGCTTCAATGTTCATACGGACTGACAGCTCACATCTCCGGCTTCAATGTTCATACAGACTGACAGCTCACATCTCCGGCTTCAATGTTCATTGGGCGGACTGACAGCTCACATCTCCGGCTTCAATGTTCATACGGACTGACAGCTCACATCTCCGGCTTCAATGTTCATACGGACTGACAGCTCACATCTCCGGCTTCAATGTTCATACAGACTGACAGCTCACATCTCCGGCTTCAATGTTCATACGGACTGACAGCTCACATCTCCGGCTTCAATGTTCATACGGACCGACAGCTCACATCTCCGGCTTCAATGTTCATACAGACTGACAGCTCCATCTCCGGCTTCAATGTTCATACGGACTGACAGCTCACATCTCCGGCTTCAATGTTCAACTGACAGCTTCATACGGACTGACAGCTCATCTCCGGCTTCAATGTTCATACGGACTGACAGCTCATCTCCGGCTTCAATGTTCATACAGACTGACAGCTCACATCTCCGGCTTCAATGTTCATACGGACTGACAGCTCCACATCTCCGTTCAATGTTCATACGGACCGACAGCTCACATCTCCGGCTTCAATGTTCATACGGACTGACAGCTCCATCTCCGGCTTCAATGTTCATACGGACTGACAGCTCACATCTCCGGCTTCAATGTTCATACGGACTGACAGCTCACATCTCCGGCTTCAATGTTCATACGGACTGACAGCTCACATCTCCGGCTTCAATGTTCATACGGACCGACAGCTCACATCTCCGGCTTCAATGTTCATACAGACTGACAGCTCACATCTCCGGCTTCAATGTTCATACGGACTGACAGCTCACATCTCCGGCTTCAATGTTCATACGGACCGACCACACATCTCCGGCTTCAATGTTCACACGCACCGACAGCTCACATCTCCGGTTTCAATGTTCATACGGACCGACAACTCACATCTCCGGCTTCAAGGTTCATACGCACCGACCACTCACATCTCCGGCTTCAATGTTCCGTTACTTAATCATACGTTTCCACTCAGAGATCGTTTAAAGTAGTAGTCAAATTTATGGAATAATGGATAACGGCACGGACTGAGGAATCAGAGAGCTGAGTTCGAATTCCAGCCAAGTTCATTACATTTACTTGCGTGCTAATACCCTTGACAAAGATATGAATCCATGTCTTCTCCCCACCTCTTTAGGTAAATAGCAGGACAGACTGGGTCCTATAGCTTTCAGTGGCAACCGGTTTAGGAGAAGGAAAACTCTGAATGAAAACATAAGGATGGTCGTTTGGGCCCTCCAACATCAACTATGGGTAAATAGCAGGACAGATTGGGTCCTATAGCCTTGATTGGCAAACAGCCCACGAGACAGAAACTCCGAATTCAAACCAGCTTGGAGAGAGTTTGGCTCCGTTACGCTATCTTGTCCAGAAATCACCGCTGCTGCTGCGGATGTTGTGCGACTACAATCATTTACGATTTCAAAATTTTGCTAGCTTCTACCATCTTGTCTCAGAGGCAACACCCATAGCGGCCTATTCCACACCCATACAAAAATACTGTTTTACTTGGTATGAGGTATACTGCAAATCCAAAACAATCTACCACTGTAAACACACATATGGATTTCAGTTTATCATAGTAGACAAGACGCCGCTATATCGCTGCACATACAATCTTCCAGTATTGACGCCTGCAGACACGGGCTGTCTGATCTGGCTGGTGTGTAGCGGGTCCTGTCCAGATGACATCAGCAACATACAAACAAATTTTTGGACTTTCGAACAATAAAATACAATAAAATCATATGTTCGTTCATAACTCCTGTAATATTTTTATCCTTCGTAAAACAGACGTATTTCTTAAATCTAAATAACATAGATTTTGTCATATAAAATATTACTTAATCCTAATACCACCCTTACACCTTCTACCACCAGCATTCTTCTAAACGCCCCTCCATCGCCTCCCTGTTGCCATTGCTCCGAAATGGGCGGTAGCGCCCAGTTCTGGAATCCCCCGTTTACAGCGTGTATAATTTTGGCATCGGGACCAATGTTGGTCAGACGAGTGACGCTTCTGAATTTCGTGCGGTATCGGTACGAAATTATATTGTGAAGAATAACAGCTTTGTGTCGTAATTTGTGAGTTGAACATATTTTATACGATTCCAAAGCGAATTTTTATGGCGCAGATTTCGAGATGTCAACAAATGATTAGAATAAAGTCAAATAAAAATGATTTAAGTGAAACTGAATGGCACCTCGCGGTATAGCCAGAAAGACTGACCAATGGAAACTGCAGAACTAAACTAATTTAACCATTTAGTTATAGATTCAATATATTCTTAACATGGTACATGTGATTATGTGGAAAAAAAGAAAGTCATAAAATGCAAAATGAAAGAAAGGTGTATGAAAAAGAGTAAGAAAGTAGAAGAAAAAATAAAGAGAAACAAAGAATGCGAAATAAAAAAAAAAAGAATGAGTGAAAGAGTAAGAAAGGATAAAGAAATATATATATATATATATATATATATATATATATATATATATATATATATATATATATATATATATA
Source organism: Acanthosepion pharaonis (assembly GCA_903632075.3). NCBI lineage: Eukaryota > Metazoa > Mollusca > Cephalopoda > Sepiida > Sepiidae > Acanthosepion > Acanthosepion pharaonis. The sequence continues at coordinate 1,677,653 of CAHIKZ030003402.1, read as the reverse complement.
TATATATATATATATAAAAAAAAAGGGAAGAGAAAGATATATAAAAAAAGGGAAGAGAAAGATATATAAAAAAGGGAAGAGAAAGATATATAAAAAAAAAAAAAGAAAGAAAAATTAAAAGAAAAGATAAAGAAAATCCAAATAAAATCAGAACTAAAGAAAGAAAGAAAAAAAGAAAGAAAGAAAAAAGAAAGAAAGAAAAAAAGAAAGAAAGAAAGAAAGAAAAGAAAGAAAGAAAGAAAAAAGAAAGAAAGAAAGAAAGTAAAAGAAAAATGAAAAAAACGCAAACAGGAAATGCGAAAGAAAGAAAGAAAAAGAAAAATAAGGGTTAAAAAGAAAGAAGAAAAGAAGAAAAAAGATCAATTGAAAAAGAGATAATTTAGCGAGGAGTAAAATAAAGAAAAAGCAAAATAGAGAATACAAGAACCAGCGATAGTAGATATATATATATATATATATATATAGATAGATAGATAGATAGATAGAGAGAGAGAGAGAGAGAGAGAGAGAGAAATAGTGATAGAGAGAGAAAGAGAGAGAGATAGAAAAAGTGAAAAAGGCACGAAAAGAGATAGAAAAAAAAGAAGCAAGATGGAAAAGAAAGAAGTTAAAATGGAGGAAATGAAGTTGTAGCATTGAGACGATAATATTTACGAGAATGGATAAAATGGGATTTAAAAAAAAATATCATCTTTTGCTATATGTCATGGACGGAATGTTGTGAACTGGAAATACAAGGGAAGATGGCGGAAACAGCCAAGCAAACTTGTTTGCGACGTTTCACATTATGATAATGATAATTCAATCTGACTTAAAGGAAGAAAATATTCACAATTATTTCATTCCCGTAATATTGATTTCATTTTATCCACAGAACCAATCGCACGCACCCATATATATATATATATATATATATATATATATATATATATATATATATATATATATATAAATCCCGAGTTACGACAGTCCCGACCTACGACAATTCGTGGTTTACGACGCAATTTCCATTAATTTTGTTTCGACTTACGCTATTTGCCTCGTACATAACTTCACTTATTCAATTCTTTATTAAATTATCCTGAATTATCCTTTACATCTAAGTATTATTCTTTTTACTACAATATTATATATTAATAATAATATAAATTAATATAGCTTTTAAGTTAATTTGTTGTTATGTAATAATGCATAATTATATTTTTTATAAGCTCTATTTCATATATTGGTTTATATATTTAGATATTTTTTATTATATTTTTTTTTTATATTTATTCTCAATCAATTAGATGTCTAATTTTAAGTATTTAGTTATTTTTTAATATTATGATGCTTTTTATATTTTATATTGTGGGGCTCGCCCCTTGTACACAAGATGGACTCGTCCAAAGTATACTTATACTACGGGGAGATAGCGTGACAAAAACGTCGAGACAGGGTGTTCACTCAGAGTTATACGAGAGTCCAGAAAGAGAGATAATTACGGTTTCACTTACAGAGACTTGTACATATACTTTTCTACTAACCCGCATTCCTGGACTACTAATCTTCATTTCAAGTTTGTATTCTTACGTTTAATACACATATTTTTCTATTTCAATTACTGGTGTTGTTTATTTATCTGTGCAGGATTCCATCCCCGGAACCCACAACATTTTATTTGTGGAGCATATGTTAGTATATTGATATATCGTATTGAAGTGTTTTGTATTAATATATATTGTATTATGTGGTTTGATGAAGTGGTATTTGAATATTTAACTTAGTATAACTTTTTAAGGGGTTTTTATATTTTTGTCGTTATTTTTGTTTTTGTCTTAAATAGTTTAATTTCAGTTAAGGTTTTTTTGCAGTATTTTATATTTATTTAAACTTTTTTGTTATTATTATTTAATTAATTAATTAATATATTTATAAATTATTTATTTTTATATATTATTGATTCTAAAGGCATCTTTTAATTCCCTTATTCTTGAGGCTCATTTCATACATTTTTTTTCTAATTTTAAGGTTTTGTTATGTTATATTTTATTGTATTTTATGTATTATATTATATTTTTATGTTATATTTTATTGTTTTATTTTATTTTATTAGGTTATATTATTTCAATTTTTTTTTTTGCGTATTAATAAATATAAATTTAATTTGATATATGTTAATTTGCATGTATTCATTCTATGATATTTATTTCCCACACCTTTATATTTTTATATTTCCCTTAATATTGTTTTCTGACATATTTAATTTAATACACTTTAATTCTGAATTATCTCCCTTTCATACTTTTGGATATCTCTATTATTATTTTATATAATATTTGTTCATCCATTAATTTCTGAAGTTTCATTTTGTCTATTTACTGCTTGATTTCTATTGGGTATATTCAATAGGTCATCTCTTTCTCTCCTTATCTTTTTCTCTTCCTTTCCCCTCTGACTACCACTCATATCACGACTAACGCCACTTCCTGTTTCTTTTGTCATCTTCACTTCCTTTCTATTCCAAGGCATGGGCTACCAGGGATTCCTTCAGTGAGTCTATCGAAATCTTTTCAAATCAATCAACTACAAAGGGAATTGTTAATGTTGTGACGTCGTCCCCCGGTCGCAGCGCCAAATGTGACGTTCTATCCCGATCTACCACGGCGCCAGTTGTGACGTGGTCGTTCCAGGGTCCTATCCCGGTCACGACACCAGATGTGACGTCCCTAAACAGTACCAATTGTGACGTCTTCGCCGCGGCGCCAGCTGTTCGCTCCTCGCTGCTCCGTCCGGGTGTCGCTGCTCCAAACGTGACGTTCTAACCCTTTGGAGATTCGGGTAGGAATCTGGTTAGATTTGATATCAGCCTCGCCGTTCCCAACCTGCTTCCAACGCTTGGTTACTAAGGTAACTGCACTGATCTCCAGTCTGCCTACCCACGTTGTGAATTGATCTTAGACAGACGAGATCAAACAGGGGTTGGGGTCGTAATGCAAATTGAGTTCAACGGGGGTGATAACACACAAATATGCATAAAAGAAAAGAAAATGAAAACTCAAAAAGTTCAAAGTATCAAAGGAAAAGGTAACAAACTTTTTATGTCTAGTTGTTCGGTACATAGGACTGCATCTATCTCCCGACCCGTTCTGTGGATTGTGGCACGTCGCTTTCGCTAGGCAAGTTTTAACGCTTCAAATTGTCTGCTCTCTAAGAAATTGGTGTTTCGGTTTGTCTTTGGACGAAAGTCGAAAAACTTATTTCTGTGGTCTGGTTCTAAGTCGCTCTTCAAACTAATTGTTCTTGGTTGAAGAAGAGTCCGAAATTTTGCGTGAATCTTGGTCAGCTATCTTGATCTATCATCTCTGCCGTCGGTGCGCGAACTACTGGGCACTCATCCCCTGCCGTCCGGGGCTGAACTAACTCTGCCTGCCAGAGTCCGACGAACTGCTGGACACTCATCTCTGCCGTCGGGGCGCGAACTCTGGGCACTCATCTCTGCTGTCGGGGCGCGAACTTCTGGGCACTCATCTCTGCCGTCGGGGCGCGAACTAACTCTGCCTGCCAGAGTCCGACGAACTCATTTCTGTCTGGTGGGGCTTCGTTTTTATTGACGCCGTCAAAACCGGGGTGGGTCTGTTGGCGTCAGGGGTTCTTCGATAATTCTAAATACATATCCACCCTTCTTATTTATGGTTAGGGATTTTCCACTCTTTTCCATTTTTGGTAACTCTTTTCTCACTCCCACTTTCTCACCATGCTTCTGAGGGGCGTGAACTGCCCTCCCCACTTCTTCGTAGCGGCTTCTCATACTTATACTCTGGATAGGGCGTCGACTGTTTTCTTCGGGCGTCACGTGACCACTCTCGGCCAATGAGGTCTTGGTCGGGTATCTTCCCTCCTCCTTCGTGCGTCATGTGATCACCACTTGGCCAATGACGTCTTAGTCGGGCGTGAACAACCCGTGGCTTTGTTTTGGAAAAGAAATATACCTTGCTTAACTAAAAAAAAATTAATGATCTCTCCACTTTCTTTCTTTTCTTTCTTTCAAATCGCCGTTATCATGACAACTCTCTGTACAACACGTGGCGTTCGTCAAGCAGTTTATCGGTAATGCACTGGACAGCTGGATTATCTGACATGGTCTAAGAAAGGAATTTTCTCTAAGTTTTTCGCCAATTTGGCGTCTCCAAAGCAGAAATAAAAAATATGTCAGTTTCCTTCGGTTTATGTGTTTGATAACAAAATTTCATTATCGCAGGGCAAAAGTCTATTCTGTCAAAAAAAATTTAGCCAGTGAAACTACTTGTGTGGGATTTTAATTTTCCATACCCAGCCAAGGCCCCAAGCCACACCTGTGTTTCGTCAATTATCAAAACCCAACGTTCCAAAGTGGACTTCTTATTTGGTGACATCTCTTGATAACACAATTCCATTTTTCGCGGATAAGCGGAAATCGGTCAACGCTTGTTCGCAGGTGGCCTAGATATTTTCTCGTACCAACACCTCCTCGCCCACTCAATCTCATTGTCATTGAAATGAAACTCTTTTCGACAAAAAATAACCCTTTTCTTTCTTATTCCCGTCTCTTAAGCCGTGTGTGTGTGTTCGCCTATGACCCGTCTCGTATTACTTTTTCCTTTCCCTTTTCTTCGTTTTCTCTTTCTTTCTTCCAAATCGCCTGAATGCATGGCGGTTCAATCCTCTTGCGCAAAAAAAAAAAAAAAAAAAAAGAATTGTTCTTAAAACCTAAAATACATTTCGGCCTTAAATAATCCTCAAATGGTTGATAAACCGTAAAAAAGCAAATCATATATCTATAAATATATCTTTCAAATCGCCTGGATGCATGGTGCCACAATGTCCTCATGTGCCACATTTTTGAGATTTCGATTTCAAGGTCGTTGTATTTTGATAGATTTTTTTTCTTTGAAGATCTTCAAAGATACATTGCAATTTGCAGGGTCTACTATGTCAATAAGGAGGCACATTTTGTCTTTTTGTTCTCTAATCACGATGTCAGGGCGATTAGTTTTCATTGTTCTGTGTTCACTGTAAATTCACATAAAATTGTTACATGTCTCATCTCCGCAACCGGCTCTGAGTGCTGTTCATACCAATTCTTGCAGTTTCCTTTCCGTAAGTTTCATAGATTTTCCAGTGGCGATTTCGCCCCCCTCTGTCATGCCCGGTTTTATATTCAGTAGGTGCCAATACCGCGCAACCTGATACAAGTTGGTCGATTGTTTCTGGATATTTATCACAGAATCTGCATCGTTTCCGTATATGGCCGGTTGCCTTTGATTTTGCTTCTTTTTTTTTAAATTTTGCAGCTTATTTATTATTATTATTATTATTATCGGGCTAATGTTCTCAGTTGACATGATGTGGAAAGACTATATTAAATCCATTGCTAGGTCAGCTGCTAAGAATGCTGGTTTACTGTGTCGTCCTAGACATTTTTTCTAAACGTATCTTACATATCTATATGTCTACGATTTGTCCATGCTTAAAATATTGCTGACACATATGGTGCCGTGATCCTAGTATATATTTAGAGATTCTTGATACAATCCAAAGAAGAATCTGCAATTTCATTGGTCCTGACTAAGCATTTCGACTTCAGTCACTTTCCCAGCGCCGTAACATAGCTTCCCTGTGCCTTTTATATAGATACTTTCATGGTAATTGTTCCGACGAACTCTTCGCTATCGTACGTAGATTTTATGAATTTAAGCGTAGTAAAAGATTAGCAACAAGGTCTCATCAATTCAAAGTTGAATTGGATGCAAATTCTATGCTGACCGTTTCTTTTCTCGCATTTCTCGCTTGTGGAACTTTCTTCCTGTCCCATATTTTCCAGACAACTTTGATCTTCAAAAATGGCAATACAATAACAAGCGTTATCTATTGTCTTCTTGATTAACCTTTTATCGTTCTCGCTCATTAATGTTTCTCTTTTCTCTTATTCTTTCACAATCAGTAACCCATTGTGTTTTAGTGACTTTACTGACTTGCAATGGATTTTTTTTTAAATTTGTTCTGTTTTCGTTATCTATCAGTGATCGTGCACCATGGATACTCCTTCTTCTTCTTCTTCTTCTTATTATTATTATTATTATAACAGTCGTTATAGACATAAAGGTTATGGAACTAGCAGTATCATTATGTTACATGTAATTTGTCGATTTCACAATTGCGTATTCTCTTAGGCGAATATACCGGACATTGTTGATAATGACTGTCTTTCTCATAACGCAATTGATTGGATGCTACTCAAGTTTCCTCGGTTTTTACTTTGGATATCTGCTTCTCAATGTTATTTACGAAATTTAGTTTTGGCACAAGACCACAAGTATACAGAGCACAGTGAAGGTCGAACTAACAACAGTAATAGTCAACCATACTGGCTCGCTAAACATTATCCGATGCCAAGGTGCGCCTTTTATTCAATTGTTGAATTGTCTGAAATTATATCATTCCTGTTCTATTTCAAATAATGATTTATTTGGGAAAGGAGATCCCTGTGGATTTACCAAGTGTCGTCTTCCTGTAGCAATACTGGATTAGAATTTCCATATTTTTCTTTTTTTTTCTTCTTCTTATTGTTATTGTTTATTATTGTTATTGTTTTTGCTGCTGTTTTCATATTTCAATAGCCATTAATCTTCACTGATATATATATATATATATATATATATATATATACATACACACAAACACACACACATATATATATATATATATATATATATATATATATACATAATTTGACTGTAAGTAAAACTGAAAACTGGTAGCGTTCATATGTAGAGAGTGACCCAAAAATACACTCACTCTTTGATTTCGTCGTCAGTTTGAATGTTTACAGATATACATTTAATTTCATTTAAACCGTTAATCTTTGTTAGTCTATAAACATTGATTTTTCTTAATTTAAAACATTAATTTTGTTTGGAAGTCAGTAAACACTGCATCTATTGTCATTTAAAGAGTAAGTACATGCCCATATATATATATATATATATATATATATATATATCAGGTCATTCACAGACAGTACTGGTTTCGCTGTATCACAGCTCTTCAGTGCGACTAGACAACCAACTGCCTCAAGACCAGACTGAAACCCCAACCGATTTGGTGCCAAGCAGAGTCTCTACCACTGAGCTATCCTCACTCAACTGACTGAGACGGCCAAATCTCGCGTATTGTTTTTACAAATGTAAACAACCGCCAAATAACCGAAGTGCTCCATTCATTTTAGTGAAGAGCTTCGCATTAACGCAGGTGGCTGTTGTTTTTAGAATTAACTTGTCATTCAACAGTGCTCAATTGAAAATATATTTCCAAGAGCTTAATTATGTCCTTCGCAGACACACACACACACACATATATATATATATATATATATATATATATATATATATATATAGATAGATATATATATATATGAAAATTTCTCCGATTTAATAGGTAGAGAAGACAATATTTATGAATAAAAAATGACAATAGGAAAACTGGTAATTGCTGACGCGTTTCGTCCAATACGAATTTTGCTTTGATAAAGTCCACATTGGACGAAACGCGTCAGCAATTACCAGTTTTCCTATTGTCATTTTTTTTCATTCATATATATATATATATATATATATATATATATATTATATTTTTTAACCACCGCTGGATATGCATTTTTGAAATGCATTACGTCCAGGGCGGCATGATAAGTTATCTCTCACACACATTGCTGTCGTTATTGCAGCTTACATCCAATGTTTAGACTCTATAAACGTTCAGCAGGCTTTGGTAGATGTTATTAGGAGCGATGTTTTCTGTGTGGAATTCAATGATATACCTCTGCTTCCATCAGATGTGTCATCTGGAAATTGTCATGTGACCTCCTCTTGATCACCTATAATGCCGACACAAAACCACCACCTCCGCTTGTTGACATCTTAATCCGCGTTAAATAAAAACCCTGCTTTGCTCCATCCATCAGGCCATTTCAGAATATCATGACATTCGCCGCTGACAGGAAAGGCTTCTTCATGTATTTTGTTACCTATTTCATTTGATTTTTTCCTATCGATATTTTTAAGGGATAACTAGTGATCGGTTTCAGATATTTTGCCATTCGCTGCCACAATGCCTAACAATTTTGATGGAATTGTGAAATAGAAACTACAACCCGAAATAATGTTTTTTTTTTTAATTTTTTAAATATTATTGTAGGTTAAGATCATGAATATATATATATATATATATATATATATATATATATATATATATATATATATATATATATATCCTGGTAAAATGAGAATAAATGGACTTAATTACACTGTCCGTAACATTTAATTTAAAAGGGCTCAATACAAAGTAGAGCTAAATATTATTTATTTTGGGATATTAAAACAAAAACATTTTAAAGTCGTTACGCAATTACAATTATGTTTCAACAACACAAATGTAATATATATATATATATATATATATATATATATATATATATATATATATATATATATTACATTTTATAAAAGTTAAGATTTGGGTTTAATGTATCTGTGTAAATTCATTGTAAATTAATACCCTTAAAAAGCTAAAACAATATATACTTATACCACATTATTTCATAAACTGTAAAAAAATAAAAATAAATTAAAAATGTTTTTGAAATTCGTAATCTAGAGTTCTTTTCTATTACTATTGATTAAGTACCTACAGATTAGGCATTTCAAAAAAATTAAATTTTGCATATTAAACTACGTTGTGTGAACATTTTTTGTCTTCCGTAAGGGGCGTCGATTTAAAATGAATTTTCATAGCAAACTGTACCTACTATTATTCTTTAGAAAATTGAATATTTTTTTTTTGTTTAGATATTTTTGATTTGGTGTGCTTAATCTGTAATGATATAAACAAATTTCTAGTCGCACTGCCAATTATACAACCCCACTACAATTCCATAGCTTTCAAAAGCTCTGAAATTGTTAAAAGTTTTCTCGTTATATGGAACACAGTTTTCAACTACCCGTTACTCTTCCATATTTAATAAGGTGTCAACTTCTGTGAGTAGAAATTTCTTGTGAATTCTTTGTTTGGGCGGGGTCAAAATAAGTTGATGTCACTCGAAAATTTTAACAAGAAACATAAATCGGAAACTTTTAAGTTGTCGGGGTTGTAATAAGTTAAAAAAAATTAGGGAAAAAAAAAGAAAAAATGGCAGATGGGGAACTTACGCCAAAATATAAGGCATGTGAAAGTATTAAACCTGCAACGGAATTGAGCAGGATATCCAAGGAATTTCCTATCGGTTCCTGGTTATCGTTTTTGTAGTATAAACTATTCCAAGCTCTTAAGTCATCAGACATTTCACTTTATCTGCAAAATTATCCATCTTACCCATTTAAAAATTTCAAATTCTCAACGTATCATTTAATTTGTGGCTTTAATATCAGGACATATCATAAAAATGGCGGGATTTTTTTTTTTAGCGCAGAACTAACAGGCTTCTATACTAACTTCGTAGATCTATATTAACATCAACCAGCAAATAAATCTTCAGATTTCAATGTGTAATGCAAATATAGGGCATATATATATATATATATATATATATATATATATATATATATATATATATATATATATACAGAGAGAGAGAGAATTAAGAAAAAATGTGAAAAAATTATTTTGTGACTGGGTTTCATCTGTTGGGACTTCATCGGGCTGGGTTTGCTGACGTTATTGTGTCTACATATGCGCATGAACGAGAGACGCTGGTAGTTTCAAACTATTTTTTGGAAATCATTTTTTTGCAATCTAGCCAAATTCACCTATATTCTTTTTCTTTTTCTTTCCATCATCCTTGCTTTTAAAATATCTCATATTGTGATAGCAGAAAATCTGCCAAGAATGGCGAAAAATTGGAAGAACCTCAACGTAAATTTACTGTTTGAACGAGCGACTGAAGCCCTTTCAAGACATTTTCGTATTAATGAATTATTTTCTCTTTTAATTAGAATATCATCTTTTATGTCAAAATCAAGGTCAGGTTCGTTAAACCAATGCGTTTTGTGTGTTTATTTTTAAAATGTCATTGTTGTTCTCATATAGTCCTTAGTGTAAACTTCTTGAGGTTCCTCCAATATATTCTTTCTTGCAAGCCTTGCAGTTGATTGAGTAATTTCCTCCTTCAAGCTGGTTCTTATATTTCCCCGTTCTTGACAGTAGTTCTATTATCATAGCGTGGGATATCTACTAACCAAAGTGATGGAAAGAAAAATAATCTAAATGAAATCGACTAGATATTTAAAAAAAAAAATTAAAATTCCCAGCATCCCTCGTTCATGCGCATGTGCAGTCGCACCAACATAACAAATTTAGTCCAATGAAATCCTAAAGGACAAAACGCACCAAAAGAAAACCTTTTCTCATTTTGTAATACATTTTCCTCATATTTGTATAAGTTTCCATAGTTGTTTTTATTTTAGTAACAATGAAATAGACGATGACGATGATGGTGGTGGTGGTGGTGGTGGTAGTAGTGATGATAGTGGTGGTGATGATAAGAATGACAGCAACAGCAGTATTTCCTTTCATTTTTGGCAGTTGTGGAAATTATTTCATCGGTCGAGGAAATAGATGTTTCCTTCCTAATTTTAACGTCAAATCCATTTGTCTTCGTTTTACGCTTCGATGACTTTGTGCACGTTCTCAAGAAAACAAAGTCACACAGAAAAAAAATGAAGGAAAGGAAATAGTTATGTAAATATTCGTATCTATAATAAATTTTGAGACATGAAATCCAAAGCAGTTGTTGAAAAGTTCTCGGCCCCCCAAAAAAAAAAAAAAAAGGATTAAAAAAAACTATTCTGATGTTTGATCATTTGGCCAATTTTGTTATGTATTCCGGGTCGACAGCTTTTCAATACAGCCTGTATATTCACGTATACATAAAAACCATTACGAAAGATACCTACACCAGACTATATACCTAAATTTAAATTCTATTTTTACATGATTTCCTGATAAAAAAATTATATTGTAATAATATATCGATGCTGTACGATTACATTATGTTCAGGACAATATCAAAATGTAATTTTATAGAGAACAAATTATATAAGCGCCATATTGATGATAGAGGGCATTTCTTTTAATTATTTCACCACAAGCAAGGCAATAAAGCCACTAAGACTCAAAGAGTTATTGGATGTTAGAGAACATGAGAACAAACACTATTAACGAACGAGAACAATAAAAGAATAAAAATTAAGAACATAGAAGATAACGATTGACATTGCATTTAAATTTTTGATGATCAAACTTGACTGGGAAGCAAGAAGCCGGAAGAGGATTTTACAAGCGAAAAGTACGATAGAAGAAACTATTAGCATAGAACTTACGGTTATATCTTCCTATTTCAACTATAAAACGATGGCAAATTTCCACTAAACAAGTACTGCGCTTAAATTCATAAAGTCTAGTTATAATAGAGGATAGTAATATTTATTTTTAAAGATGCAAAAATATGGTACAAGGCCAAAAGGAGGGGTAGGGGAAGGCTGATCTTATAATTAAACCTAGTTAATCACAATTACTGACCCAGACATAACAAGAGTAGTCATTGTTGCAGTTTTTTTGTGTATATATATATGAACTAGTGAGTTAGCCCAAATGACTTGACTCACTTTATAGTCCACCAATAGAAGGTTAACCAATCAGAAGACGCAGAAACATTCAATCCGTCTTGTATAAAGGCGGCCATTTTTGTTCACTCTACCCGAATGTCCAGTGCCAGCTTGTCAGGCGAAGAGAAACAGAAGGAAGAACTACGCTCTGCTACTTTAACCAAAATATCCACTGCTAACCTGAACAACGTTTTCCTACTGTCCCCGAAATATTCACTGCTAACCTCTGGATTCTATACTCGAAGACGACCGTCATCATGAACAACAGCCCTTACACTGAAACAACACATTCTTACTTACCACCATATTACCGCAATGTCTCTATGAAGTCCTAAATAGTCCCGATATGTACAATTTTTGTCTGTGAAGCGGAGTAGGAGGAATAAAAACAATAATTTAAAAAGAGTTCATCAGAACAATTACCATAAAAGTATTTATAGAAAAGGCGGTGGTAAGCTACTTTACGGCGATAGATGGTGACTGAAGACGAGATGCCAGGTCAGGACCAATAACATTGTAGATTTTTCTTTGGATTTCATCAAAGTTCTCTAAATATAGGGCGAAAGCACTAATTTATATTCCATTACTTTTTTTTAGATGCTTTCCTGATAAATTATAGTGTTATATTATTTCTTAGGTATATCGATGCAGTACGAATGCATTATGTTCAGGATAATACGAAAATAGATATGCGGCAATTTGAAAGGGAACAGATTATATAATTGCCATATTAATAAAAAGGAAGTCATATGGTGTAGTTAGTGAAGTACCCGGATACATTTAAGTAACTGATTAACCGGAAACTGCTCGTTTCGTTGTGTTTTATTTTATTTATTTTTTGTTTTTTTTAATTTTTTTGTTTTGTTTCTATTTATTTTTTTTTTTTATTTGTTTTATCTGCCGATATCAGGATATCCTTAGCGTCCATTTTTCCTTTATTTGGCTTTGTTAGAGATGAAGCTAAGTTTACTAAATACTGCCCGTGTGTGTATAGATATCGGTCGGTGATCAATGTAAATGAGAATTTTACATGTCGGAGTTTTATTGAAATCAGGGATGAAAGTGAAGGGTAAAAGCAGTCGTTCGGGCAGGGTACGGCCATGATACAGGGTTGCAATCTCAGTTCCGCCATACGATCGAGTGCTTCACGGAAAGTTTCTTGGTGTGGTTTGTCGTTTGATAATATCTTGGCACAAACAGCTTGAATCTCTTGAAGTTTTTCGCGCAAGGAAATCAGAGGGCAAGGCCAAATACTCTCTTATCTTTCCTCTCATTCTTTTACTCTCCCCATCACTCACTACGTTTCACTCTTTCTCCTTCTCTCTCTTCCTATATATGTATATATATATATATATGTGTGTGTGTGTATGTATATGTATATATATCTACATACAGGGTGCGGAAATAGTAACACCCTTTTTTATTCATGAACTTTTATCGAACAAAAATAAATTACAGTAATTTAACATGGCTTAAGATTAAGTATGGCATACGCATTCCATAATGCTTAAATATTTATTTCGAGCTGAGGTAGTTTGCGACAATGTGGAGCAAATCAGTGGTCATCACGGTCAACAGAATCAGCCCACCAAATATTTTTCTTGTGGCATCGACTAAAAGCTCTTGTTTACAGGTACAAATCGAAAAAAATTCCTGAATTAAAATTAGCAATTTCTGATAAAGTTTCTGAAATTAATGTAGAAATGTTTCAAATGGGTTGTGCAACTGTTGCTGATAGAGTTTGGCGTTGTATTCAACAGGAACGGGTGACTTTTGAACATGTTAAATAGTTTATTATTTATAACAGATCTCGTTGTTTTGATGTGACAATAATTATAAATTTTCCTTTATTTTTTCTTAATTATTTTGTTCGATAAACGTTAATATTAAAAGGTGTTACTTTTCTGCACACACACACACATATATATATATATATATATATAGAGAGAGAGAGAGAGAGAGATAGAAAGAGAGAGGGGGTAGAGAAAGAAGGCAAAGGCAGATGAGATCAAGCGATAGATATATTAGAACGGAGAGAGAAATTGGAGGAAAAAAAATTTATTAATATTGATAATAAAATTAATAATCTTTATTGTATATAAGTAGACCCTGTCTATATTTCTGAGATGATGTATTATGTACATTATTTACATTATTCGGACTATTATTCTCATCTTTGTCGCCATATTTATTACAAAGTTTCGGCCGTTTTACGCTCCAGCCTTCTGCGTACAACGGCCGAAACGTTGTAATAAACAAAGATGAGGACAATAGTCCGAATAATGTAAATAATATAAGTAGACCCAGTATTTACATTAGTCGGACTATTGTCCTCATCTTTGTCGCCATATTTGTCACAACGTTTCGGCCGTTGTACGCTCCGGCCTTCTTCAGGTGGTTGGAATTTCGAACTGAACCCTTTATTTCGATCGCTGGGGTAGACTGTTCTAATTCCACGTGCCATGTTTGATGGATGTCAGTTATCAGTTATCTCCTGCTAATTTTCCCTCTGAAAGGAACCAGGAATTGAACTCACCTTCTTTGGGTCTGTCACTGGATCTAACCAACGCCTTTATCCACTGTGCCATGTGTCCTTGAAACGGCTGAAACGTTGTGACAAATATGGCGACAAAGATGAGGACAATAGTCCGACTAATGTAAATACTGTACATAATACCTCATCTCAGAAATATAGACATAAGTAGACCCTTTGACCAAATGGAAGCATGATAAGAAAGGTTTTAATATCGGAATTCTCGAACACGCCTGTATCGAGAGAAGATATAACTGACAAAACCTAAAGTGGAATTTATTTTTCTGTGGAATTTGTTTGTTTTTCCGTATTAGTCAAGAGATCTGTTAGTTTTGTGCTAGTTGTTTACCACGATTAGGGTTATAAAAATATTCTTTTACAGTAAAGTTCACTGGTTACAACGTCCGAGGGCAACTAGAGGTTACGTTAGGAGGCAACTTGTGCGGCTAGAATTGAAGGATAACGGTTGACCCTAGCCTTGAACAGGTTAAGATTGTAGTGATCGAGGAAACATCCTCTTGGCAGTCGGTTCCACAGGGCCCTCGTTCAAGGGAAAAAGCTGCTCGAATGGAATATATTTCTCACCGATGGAATACGGAGGGAACGTGGGTGGTTTGCTACTATTTAACTGTCATGGCGCGTCCTTGTCGTGAATTGGCGGGACCAAGGAATGCAGTCCATTCGAGGAAGTAGCAGTAGAACAGCGAGAGGCTTGCTACGTCCCGCGTGTGGAAGAGAGGTTTGGAGAGTGGAGATTAATTCGTCACCCACAAGGACTCGGAAACACCTTTGGATTTTATCAAGTGAGGCCTGGTCAGTTCCCTACCAAATATGACAACAGCACTACGTATTTGACCTGATCTGGCTCATGTAAAGGTTGGGATAGAAGGAGGAGTCAGGTACTTACTGGAGAGGTACAGAAAGCCAGCCATTTTACCTGCATCCTTATCAATGGATCATATGAACAAGTTCCTCTTGAAGTCAGGTTCGAGTTTAAGGCCCAGTAGTCTTTCAAGGCAAGGTACATCCTGATTAGTCGTAGTTCGGGATCCGATCGGCGATGACGGAATGTAACTAGCTTCGTCTTCGAGGCATTGAATGTAAACTGCCAGTTTTTACACTGCTGGTTTGTTTGTGCAAGATCGGAAGTGAGATCACTTACCAATCTCTGATCATCAAGAGTTTTAGAGATGCACGCTTATATAGTCGCATCATCGGCATAGATGTTTACAAATGATCTGAGTATATACTTAGGCAGTTTTGATCCGAGGAGTGACACCTGTGGGACGCTCGCGTTGACAGCTAGGGCTCCGGCGGACTAGCCATTAATAACCACCTTCAGGGATCTACCTGTTAGGATGGATTTTATGATCGTGAAGAGCCTTCCAGTGATTCCATAGCTGAATAGCTTGTGTAGTAAACCTTTGCGGCACACCTTATCAAAGGCTTTCGAGATATCTAATGCTATGGTCCTCAAGGTGGTCGTGAAGACCCTCACTGATTCTGTGAGTGATGGTAGTTAGGACGTCGGCAGTGGTTCGGGCTAACTGAAACCCATATTGCTCGTCGCTGAAGAGATTGTTCTTTTCTAGGTGCTCGACGACATTCTTATTGATTATGGCCTCAAAAAGCTTACTTATGATACTGAGGACACTGATGGGTCTGTACTAGGCGGGGGAAGATCGCACACTCACGTTCTTGAAAACCCGATATACGCTTGGCACCTTCCACATGGTTGGAAATGATTTCTCCTTGAATCAGCGGTTGAATAACTGCGCTACGATTGGGGATAATTCCGGGTTGATATTCTTAAGGACAACCACTGGAATTTTGTCTGGGCTATTGGCTTTCTTTGATAAACTTTTCGTGCGTAATGGTAACATTACTGAAATTGTGCTCAGTAAGACGTGTGAAGTTAGTGGGGGGATAGTCTGTATCTTCTAAAGTTCCAAATGTCCGCCAAACCTGAAAGAAAAAGAATAATTAGACGCTTGAACTTTATTCACATTTAAAATCGGTTCAAGTTATTAGAACACTTTTTATAAGACAAATATTAGTAGATAATACCAAAATACGCTATATATTGCAAAGAAAGACTCAAAATACTAATACTGATGCTATCATCATTATTCCGAAGAAATAAGCCGTATGAAAATAAAATGTGTTTCGCCAGAAGGGGTGACATTATAAAATGTGTGACAAATATTTAATAATTTACTCATTCTCTGATAATTGCATGCTCTGTGAAACGGTGCTACGCATAACGACACTTGTACGATACACAGATTTGAAGTTGAAATATCAGGATCAGGCTAACAAAATTTTATTCTACGATTCTGTCAACATTAATGTTTCTAATAATGACTAGCGATGTTCGAAAGTAGTCAGAAAATGATGTAAATTTGATATGCATGTCCGACAACATATTTGCAAATTTGAAAAGTGATACGAATATAAACAAACCTAGACGGTTTATTTTAATCAAAATTGAAAAACTTATTGTAACTTTGATCATTGTGATGGTGGTTTTTGAAAACATGCATAAACGTCCTCTGTTATAATTATTTAAAATTTCTCTTTGTAGTTATGGTCCGGGGAGGAACCCGAACGAGACTCCGCCCCTCGGCGTAGCCTCGATGGGTTCCTCTCCGCTCGAAGGCAGAGAGTTCAACCGAACAGTCGGTTCAGAAGTGAACTACTGACTTCTTGCCTACTCCTGAGGTGCAGTATTTATTAAACTCCAAAAATGAATTTACAGCTAAGTTTTTTTTTTTTTTTGATAAAAGAAATTGTCCCGATATAAAGGAGCTAGCCAGAAATAGACGAAATGCAAAATGGCATTAAATGTTGGTCAAATGCACTTCAAAACGTTGCTGCTACACTCGGATAAATTTTGTTGAGTGTTGGTTAGTTGCTTTAGATATGGAGGACCTCGAGAATTTGAACTTTTTATTTATTACTTTCATGGTGTAATATTCAGAAGTTTTCAACGAATATTTTAATAATATGTGAAGGTCGACAGCAATGTGTCTTTAAATGTTGCGCAACAGAACTTGTATCCGACAAATGAAATGTAAGACGTCTTGATAATGTTGCAGTTTATATATATATATATATATATATATATATATATATGTGTGTGTGTGTGTGTGTGTGTGTGTGTGTTATGATCCGGGTCCTTGTACCACGGTGATAGTCCAAGGTAGAACCAATAAAGAAGAACTCTAACACAGGTATGGAATAACACAGATATATTACAAACAGGAATATATACAGAGAAGTAGAAGTGTTAGTATGAACAATCAGGTTTAGTAGAGAGAACAATGTAGTCTCGACCAGTATCACTATTCCAATGTCTTGCAGTAACGGTCTGAACGCGACTCTGTTTCGGACTGCCTCTGACTCGACTCTTGACTCGACTTGAACTACTGACGATATTCAGTCCCCCCACCCCCACTGGGGCAGCATGTGACACAAGGTCGGTTATTTATTGTGGGTTCTCCGAGCTCGTGGGCTCGACCCAACAATATGCCCATTGAACCCGTTATAAACGGGCTCAGGGCCGGTTTATCTCCCCGAACGAGACTAAACGAATTTAAAGTGAGACGATGCGTCCATTCGAAGCTCCATGAAATGAATGGATTCGAAGCCTACCAGAAAAAAAAAATGAATAGTTTGTCTATGTGGCATTCAGATGATAATGTATATGCATAAGTGTGTGTATGTCTAGATATGTTTGGTGGTTTTTCGTCTGTTGATTACGTACATACCGTTATTACATGTATGCAAGTATAAATTAAAGTACCAAACATTAGTGATGGTTTCAGCACATCGGACTGTTTGTAATAATGGACTCACCCGAAGAACACATTTGAAGTACAGTTTAACCCGGATATAAGAGACCCGGATATAAGAGAAACCCGGATATAAGAGAGATTTTCTCTGGTCCCAAATTAGAGCCTGTGTTAATGTATATAAATTAGACCAAACCCGGATATAAGAGAAACCCGGATATAAGAGAGTTCTTATCCGGTCCCGACAACTCTCTTACATCCGGGTTACACTGTAATGCTCTATGATTTTCTGAAGCCGTATGACAATCTGACTGTGCATGAGGGGCAAACAGGATTTAACAGCATTTGACAGTTGATTGTTGAGGGCAGGAGGATGGAGCATATCAAAGAATATGAATTCCAGAGAGACATCAGCGGCCCGTATAAAACGCGGGCGTCCAAGGGTGATGTAAATCAGGACAGACGATGACTCTCAAGGATTGTAAACATTTAACGAAGGGAATATAATTCTTCTCATTATATATACTGGCCGCTGGCGGAAATAATTCCTTCTGCTACTAAGATGATTTTTCATCTTGTCACTCAATGAACAACTATCATATATATATATATATATATATATATGTGTGTGTGTGTGTGCACATGCGTGTCAAGTCTGTAAATATTTCATCCCTGATAGCCTTTTCACACACCCCAATACCTACACAGTATTTAGACCACCGTCTTTGACTTGTCACAGTTCAAATCTTATATATTTATTATGCAAAAAAGGAAATTATATGGGAGAGACGAGCGCGGGATTCCATTTTCGGTTGAATAACAATAAAAAACCACCAAAGAGAACAAAAACAATTTCACTGTCCCTGCACACTTTAACCAACCAGATCACTGCATTGATAACATCAGATGCGTATTTTAGCGTCCTCACTTAAGAGCCAACAAGAAAGACGTAAATCGGAGTTAAAACACATTTTCAAAATAGAATCCCATATGAAAGGATTAAACAGGGATTTAGGTTTACTTAGAGAATACTCTTTCCACAGAGATCATTCTACAAACCTTCCACAACCCAAAACATGGAAAACTTTTGGTCCAAATCGTTATTTAAACAAAAACAACATTCCCACCTTTCATTGTTTATTTCCCGTCTCGCTAAAAAAAAAAAAGGATACAAGCATGTCCGAAAATTCCGACATTAAAATCTTTCTCTTCGTACTTCGCTGTAGTCCAAAGTCCTGCTAATATATAATAAACAGAATCAGTCTTATGGACAATATTTTTATCATTTTTTTTATTCCTCAATTTTTATTAACCTGTCTATTAAATCAACACGCGCGCACACACACACACACATATATATATATATATATATATTCTGTTTCTCCGTTATTTTCATAGATACAATTATTTGAGTAAATGCTCTGTTTATAATAAACAGTATTAGTTACATTTACCGGTCTGAAGAAATTTCGTAGAAAATATGTGTTCTCCGACAGGAATCGAACCTGTTTCATACACGGAACCGTCATTTGATCTGACGTGATGTACCACTCAGCTATAGAGGAAACATCTGGTTAGCAGAATCCAAATTAATGTTTTTAAACAACAAATTTCCCACGATCTTTCCCGAACAATCATATCTGCTCGAAGTGAATCTTAACATAAACAAATGACAATGTACATTATGAAATAGATTAAGTCCGAAAGCCATTTTAATATAATCTCTGGTTATACGTTATTTTTATGAATACAAGTATTTAATTTAATGCTCTGTTTATAATAAACATTATTAACATTAACATTACCGACAACCATTTTACACACACTCTCTCTCTCTCACACAGACACACACACGCACACACACATATATATTTTCTTTTTCTTTCAGATTTAACAACTTAAGTCTTTGACAATTTTATCCATGCAAATATTAACTATCAAACGACGTGTTAAAGTTATCAAAGTCTCTTACAAAAATGGACGTTCAAACAGAATTTGAAGGAAAAGGTTCCAGGTGGCATCATCTCACGAAACAATGAAATCAATTGGCCACCACGACCGGACGACTTGACGCTTTAGTTTTTTTTTTCCTTTGTGATCATCTCAAAAGTAAGGTCTAAGCCAAAAACAATTTGACATTGAAAGATGAGATAGTAATGCATATTGTTGAGATTAAAAAAGAACTATGCAGAGAGGTCATCAAAAATTTTGAACATTGAGGTATGCCACCGAAGCCTTGGCGGACATTTGAGCGATATTATTTTTCACACACAATAGCCATGACTTAAATAACATGATCAAATCGAGAAAGAAAGAAATTTTCACTAATAACACTGATTTATTTACCGCTGACTTTGATCCTTATTAAGGAAACACCCTATATATATATATATATATATATATATATATATGTTAAGAAATGGACAAGGTCCGACAATTTATTTATTAAAGACATTTTTATTTATGTTTAACGTTGTTATTTTATAGATACAACTGTTTAAGCAAATGCTCTGAACGAATATTTTCAGTAAATAAATAACATTTAGGCCGAATGTCGAGATTTTATTTAAAATATTCGTTCATAAACAGAGCATTCGCCTAAATCCTTGTATCTATAAAATAACAACGTTAAACATAAATAAAAATGTCTTTAATAAATATATATATATATATATAAAATTAATAATAGTATACATATTAATAAGGAAATATATATATATATATATATATATATAATTATTTAATTCATCGAGTCTGAAAGAAACCTCAACAGAATGCAGAAAGCACTGGACGGCCGTTTCGCCCTATATTTGGGACGCATCAGCAGCGCGCATCCACTACCTAAAATTGAAACCCTGACAGTTTGGTTGTCAAGCAAACATCATACCAACTGTTCCAACGGGCCTCGGTGACGAAGAGGTAGCAAATCAGACTAAATAAAGCGACGCTCGCTCAAATATTCCGTGGGGGAACTCAACTGAGATTCTCTATAGCCATAGGACTGTGACCCCAGGAGCCACAACTACTATCACCAAGCCGCTCAAACTTGAGCATTAGTAGCCGGTTCAAACAATGATATACAAGTGATAGAAATTATTAGGATGATTTGGTAATTATAATTAAGTAATTCGTCGAGTCTGAAAGACAACTCAACAGAATATATATATATATATATATATATATATATATATATATATATATATATATATATATATATATATAACTGTCAACTTTCTTTCACATATACATATTTATTTATTTATACATTAGGAGTATAAAGTTGCAAGATGACACGAATTTCAACCATATTTAACTCGAGAGCCCCAGATATTCAAAAATAAAAGCTCATAATTTAATTCGTGACAAAAATGTCACATTTTTGTCACCAAATCAAGCTCAGTCAGTGGATATTTTATTCTATGAGGAGTGGTAATAGAAGCCCATTGATACACTATTTTGCCACTCAGTAGATGAAATAGTTTTGGCAATGACTTCATTATGACATCGTCCACGTTAGTATATATCCATTTTACTTCACGTATTATTGCATCTGTGGCAATATCTACTGATGAAGGAGGATAACAGCTTCGAAATTAGAAAGGTGAAAAAATGAAAAATAAATAGATTTGGTTTTACGGCACATCAAACTTTCTGCAGGTTATTTAAATTTTTAGACTGTAAGAATTTGTTTGTGATAATAAGGATTTCGTGATACAAGTCTTACTAATTAACCCATAGATGGGGAAGAAAAGATGGATTCATACCTTTGCCAAGGTTATTTGCTCGCAAGTGAATATAACGAACCCAAATGGAATTGGAACTCGGCTCTGTGATTAACAATCCCGAGCCATTATCCACTACACGACCTGCACATATAAACCAATATTCTTAAGTGTGTTTATTATTGCTATGCGTCTTTCCAAGGGGCTATCAAACTGCAACTACACTGTAAAGGAGAAATGCCAGGTTCAAAATGGAAATACTGGGGCCACTGAGCAAATTTTACTTTTATGTAGGCGTTTTGTGGCATATTCCGTTCAAGTTTATCTGAGGATAAATATTGATAAAACCATATTTATTTGCCTGGTTACTTCGCTCATCTTTAAAGCTCAGTGGCATCAGGCAATGCCTTTCTTGCTGCGCTTAAATGGAAGAGGTTCAGTGTCAGTCACTGATGCCTGAGGTAACCTAAACAAGATTGAACAGATTTTGCTGCTACTTCCATATCCACCTCACGGACATATCTGGAAACGGATCTTGTGCCAAGTTTGCTTTCTTGAAAGATTTTGTATCCCAGTATTGCATAAGATTTTCTCATACATACAGACGCACAAACCTGTAATTAGTTACTTCTAATTACAAAAATTAAGGCTTTATATATTAGATATTTACGAGGGAATACTGAGAGAATCCTCCGTCCGATTTACAGAAATCGACAAGAACATTTCAGCGCTCTTTCGTTTAAATGCATACCCAGGTATGGAGAAATCTTGTTTCTTTTTTTCGTTTTTTTAATTTCTCGGTTTTTACAGAAGATAAATCTTTCATAATGCAATAACGTTTTAATCGGCCCATTAATAATTTCTTATTAGCGTTATCTATTACTTACTTCTTATAGTGAGAAAAACATTTCTTTCGTTGTCTTTCTTTTTTCTTCTTCTTGCACGGAAATGCCGCCGGGTACCGAAAAGACTTGAAATTAACCAAACAGCTGTGCTTGCCATCTTTATATATATATATATATATATATATATATATATATATATATATATATATAAAAAGAGAGAGAGAGAGAGAGAGAGAGAGAGAGCTATAAATAAATGAGGATAATTCTATACTGGGGGCAGATTGAATGAAGGATGAGTAGATTGACCAGCTGGCTTAATGGGCAATAACATGCGAGATGGTGTGAAGGGGGCTGGTGGCAAGATAGGAATCAATTAAAACAAAGATTTAGAAAAAAGAAAGGGAAAAAAACATGCCCCCCCCTAAAAAAAAAGTGAAGAAAGAAAAGGAAAAGAAAGGAAAGAGAAAAAGAAAGGAGAAAATAAAGAAAAGGAAAAGCAAAAAAGAAAGATAACGGTAAAATTGAACAAAAAGACGAAAATGAAAACAAATGAGGCTTTTTTAAAGAAAGAAAGAAAGAAAGAAAGAAAGATGACTTGAGCATGAAAAAAGAAAGAAAGAAAGAAATGAAACGATATTAAGAAAGAGAAGAACAATTAAAGATAGGAAAATAAAAAAATAAAAACAATAAATCAAAAGAAATTACAAAAGGACAGATGAGCTAAATAAATTCTAAAAATATTATATAAATGAATGAAAGCAGAACAGAAAGAAACCGAGAGAGTGAAAGAAAGAAGGTTGGGGAGGCAGACCAGGAGAGAGTGAAAGAAAGAGAGAGAGAATGTTGGGGAGGCAGACATCAGGAGAGAGTGAAAGAAAGAGAGAGAGAGAAGGTTAGGGAGGCAGACATCAGGAGAGAGTGAGAGAGAGAGAGTGAGAGAGAGAGTGGGAGAGAGAGTGAGAGAGAGTGTGAGAGAGAGAGTGAGAGAGTGTGAGAGAGAGAGAGAGGAAGAAGTTTGGGGAGGCAGACATCAGGAGAGAGTGAGAGAGAGAGAGAAGTTTGGGGAGGCAGACATCAAGAGAGAGGAGAGAGAGAAGTTTGGGGAGGCAGACATCAGGAGAGAGGAGAGAGAGAGAGAGAGAGAGAGAGAGAGAGAGAGAGAGAGAGAGAGAGAGAGAGAGAGAGAGGAGAGAGAGAGGGAGAGAGAGGAGAGAGAGGGGAGAGAGAGGAGAGAGAGTGGAGAGAGAGAGAGAGAAGAAGTTTGGGGAGGCAGACATCAGGAGAGAGTGAGAGAGAGAGAGAAGTTTGGGGAGGCAGACATCAAGAGAGAGTGAGAGAGAGAAGTTTGGGGAGGCAGACATCAGGAGAGAGTGAGAGAGAGAGAGTGAGAGAGAGAGTGGGAGAGTGAGAGAGTGAGAGAGAGAGAGAGAGTGAGAGAGAGAGAAGTTTGGGGAGGCAGACATCAGGAGAGAGTGAGAGAGAGAGAAGTTTGGGGAGGCAGACATCAGGAGAGAGTGAGAGAGAGAGAGGAGAGAGAGGGGAGAGAGAGTGAGAGAGAGAGAGAGAAAGAAGTTTGGGGAGGCAGACATCAGGAGAGAGTGAGAGAGAGAGAGTGAGAGAGAGAGGAG
The DNA here is from genome assembly GCA_903632075.3 of Acanthosepion pharaonis. Taxonomy (NCBI): domain Eukaryota; kingdom Metazoa; phylum Mollusca; class Cephalopoda; order Sepiida; family Sepiidae; genus Acanthosepion; species Acanthosepion pharaonis. The sequence continues at coordinate 1,653,453 of CAHIKZ030003402.1, read as the reverse complement.
AGAGAGAGTGAGAGAGAGAGTGGGAGAGAGAGAGAGAGAGAGAGGGAGAGAGAGGGGAGAGAGAGAGAGAGAGAGAGGAAGAAGTTTGGGGAGGCAGACATCAGGGGAGCAAGAAAGAAAAAGGAAGAAGAAAAAGAACACCATAAAAGATAATGGAGAACCCATAGAGGCAAAAAGAAAAGACTCAAACAATACAACGAAATCACAACAAGAAAGCTGTTGATAAGAAAATATTTTGATCAACAACTGAAACTAAGAATATATTACCAACTAAAGTAGGCAACGGAGGGATGATAATAATAATAATAATAATAATAATAATAATAATAATAATAATAATAATAATATATTAGTAGTAGTAGTAGTAGCAGTAGTACCCATAGGTAATATTTTTTATTTCGTGAGAGCTCTAAAAACAGCAGCTCTCAATCTTCAAGACCTACAAACAAAATCCTGATTTTATGGGATTTTAAGTGTTTGATATTCTTTAATTAATGATAATTTTGTTCTGTCTTTTGACATAGAGCTCTCCCTGGATCTATGTCCTGCTGGAAATTCTATACGGATTACCATTTTATACGTGTGTGTGTGTGTGTGTGTATAATATATATATATATATATATAAGAGAGCGTATATTGAAATGTGTATAAAAAGAATCACGTAAAAATTCAGTTTGGCCGTTGCAAATAACGTTAACATTAAGTGACTTGAAAGTTGTTCCATCAGAATTAATCAAACTGGCCACAGCTCTGTATATTACAGAATAAATCGTCAGAGTTAACCAAAACTCATTTTCATAAAAAGGCTGAAAACGCATTTCTTGGTAACGACTGTCGGTTTTGTGCCAGATCTAAGCTACGCTGATAAAATCACCATAAAAACAGAGTTGCACTCATACGTAAGTAGACACTCTGGTCAAAAACGAGTGGTCGCAGTCTCTTTCATGCTTGAATGTAATCGTCAGACATATTAACAGAAGATTGCATTCAAACCGGAAATAGACTGTCGCCTATCGGTGTTGACTCAAGTGCCCACTTATATATTTACGCCTCTGTACTGAGTATAAGAAAATAAGAAAAAAGAGAAACATTACTAACGAGCGAGAACAATAGAAGTGTAATAAAGACGACAGTAGATAAAAATTGACATTGCATTTAAATTTTTGAAGATCAGAGTTGGCTAGAAGAGATTTCCACAAGTGAGAAGTGCGAGAAAAGATACCGGCAGCATAGAAAATACGGTTAAATCTAACCAATTCAACTATGAATTGATGAGACCTTACCGCCAATCTAGTACTGCGTTTAAAGTCTGGGTTCCAGAGCGAAGAGTTCATCTGAAAAGTTACCATGAAATTATTTATAACAAATGCGCAGGGAAGCTACATTACAACGGTGGGAAAGTGACTTAAGCCGAGATGCCAGGTCAGAACCAATAATATTGCTATTTCTTCATTGGATTTTATCAAGAATCTCTAAATATAGAGCAGGATCACCGGATCTATGTGGTAGCAATATTCAAATTTCAACCGAAATTCATGGACGAATGGTAGACTTAAAAATATCTCTATCTATAAAAGGCAGGATGTGTGTGTGTGTGTGTGTGTGTGTGTGTGTGTGTGTGTGTGTGTGTGTGTGTGTGTGTGTGTGTGTGTGACGAATGCACGGTCGCAATTTTCGACGAATTTGCACCAAAATTTACATGCACATGCTCTAAGTTAGCGGGAAGGCCAAGACCGACTTTGCTTTTCCCAACTCCCATCGATAGTGGAAATAATCGTTTTTTTCATGCCAGAGTGAGAGCCTATAGCTGGCTGCCACGAATAGGCACGAAGACTCTATTGGCCAGGGTGAGAGCCAACAGCTGACTGACACGAATGTTAACTAGCATGCAAAAAATTCGATAGCGGCATTCAACAGAAGTGGGAAAAATTTAAATCTGCATGGCACTTTACTCCAATTGGTTCATTCGCTTGCTTAAACTCAACGTTGATTCTGATTCCACAGAACTGGGTTGGGTGTGAAAAAGTATTTGTTGTTAACATTCTTTTTTCATTCGGTTTTTTTCCAGTTACGAGTCCTTTTTTAAAGCTGATCGTTTTGTGTTCATTTTGTTTAGTTCTTTTTTCGTAACAGATTTAATGTTTAGTGTAGAGCTTAGAAAAAATTCACTGTGTGTTGATAGGCAAGAAGTAAGGCATGTAGCAACATCAGCACAGCAAAGGGCACTCCTTTAGAGGCAAGGAAGGTCAAAAATATTTTAAGTCAAGTGATAGCGATTGCTGTATGAGTCGTACGATTTTTGAATCAAGCACGGGCAACGCCGTGTCATGCTGCTAGTAGAAGATAGATTCTGAAGAGAAAAACTGCCTAGCCTCTAATAACTTGAAACTGTCTATCCGCAACAGAAAAAAAGTTAATTTGAGAAATTCCTCAGGAGAAATGGCCTCGCTAACAAATAAAATTACTTCGTAAACTTTATTTTTAAAATTGCTTTCTAAACTTCAATTTTGGAACCAACCAACTGATTACAGATTATTCCCACCAAAAACATAAAAACTTTCCAAACTCGCAGATGTCTAAAAAGTAAGATCTTGGATACCAATTTTTGGCTTCCCTTATACCTTCCATGTCGCTAGATGTCGGAGCCATCCAGTGTCGCTTATATTAGACCGTGAATAACGGTTTCTGGAAATCCATTCTGTATACTGTTTGGGCCAGTTTATACGTTTAACGTGCTGGTTCCACTTCAAAGAAGGGCGAACAATTGAATTGGTTCACGTTCTTAAATGCTTCTACATCCGACATTTTGATATTTTAGACACATTTGATGATCCAGTGACTTCAAATAACTCTTTAATGGACTTTAGCGTGTTATAATTCACAATTGGTTTTCTTTGGTCTTGGGGAAATACAAGAACTGCATATTTTCACTCTATCTGGTCGTGCACTGATATAGAGGCGGGGATATAATAAATTTATTGGCTGTATGATGAAGAAAGGAATTTAGCAAGTTCTAATTTTGCTTAACGATCATGAAGTAGTAATTTTCCAAGCGTAGCTGAGATGTGGCACAAGGCCGAAAGTATGGGGCACCCAGTGAGGATTGAACTCACTACTCAGTCGTAATAGTTCTAGCGAGACAAGCTTACTAACCATTACACCACCTCGAGGTGCCCTTAACGATCATGAAGTATTTGAACAATGTTTCTTTTGTGGTCATTGCTCAAAACATTATTGACAGAAAGGCTTTTTACATGGTCATTTCTCAAACGTAAACATTTTGAAACGGGGACAATGAAGTAACATCCTCAAGATAATGGACATTTTGTCGAATTAAATTTAACAATATACAGTCAATGGGAATATATCTAAAAAAAAGTGGCTTTCATGAAATACTAGAAGACACTGTATATACATATTACACCCATTTATATATATATATATATATATATATATATATATATATATATATATATATATGATAAAAATATAGTTTTAAGGTGTGCTATATTTATGGGTTAATCAGGGGATAGAACGGATTTAAATATAAAAGTAGACATTGAGGTCAATACCCACAGTGACAATTTGCTTTATGCTTAAACGTCATCTTCAGCCCTGAAGATGGCGTCTAAGTAAGAGACAGACTGTCGACGCGAGATGTTGACCTAAAAGTCCACTTATATATATGTGTGTGTGTGAGTGTGTATGTGTGAGAGAGAGAGAGAGAGAGAGTGAGTGTGTGTGGGAAAGTCTGGGTGTGTGCAAATTTAAAATTTGCTATATTATAGTAATGCTCAACATCAGAGATTAAGTATTTATAGATATAGGCCCCCCATATATATATATATATATATATATATATATATATATATATATATATTCTGTTTCTCCGTTATTTACAATTATTTAAGTAAATGCTCTGTTTATAATAAACAGTATTAGTTACACTTACCGGTCTGAAGAAATTTCGTAGAAAATATGCATTCTCCGACAGGAATCGAACCTGTTTCATACACGGAACCGTCATTTGATCTGACGTGATATACCACTGAGCTATAGAGGAAACATCTGGTTAGCAAAATCCAAATTAATGTTTTAAAGCAACAACTAACCCACGATCTTTCTCGAGCAATCATATCTGCTCGAAGTGAATCTTAACGTAAACAAATGACAATGTACATTATGAAATGGATTAAGTCCGACAACCATTTTAATATAATTTCTGTTTATACGTTATTTTATACAAGTATTTAAATTAATGCTCTGTTTATAATAAACATTAGTAACAACATTTACCGGTGTGATTGTCCGAGCAAATTCGTATGATCGTAATATTTCGTCACTTACTGTTTGTCTTACACCAACAACAAGCTACTTGCTACTTCAACGGTTACGTAAGAAAATGTGACTTCCCTACGCAAAAAAGTTGTTTTTCACTGTTTTTTAAGAAAGAAAAGTAAGTAATTTTGTTTTAATATTGTTCATAATTCATCAAATTAACAGCTTCCTTATTAACCACACGTAAACATTTATATTTTAATTTAAAAAAAAAAAATTAAATAAGTCTATTGTCGCTCGACGACTGCCGTCTAAAAATGGCGTTGATTGATGACTGGAAAAGTGAAAATTCGTAATTTTGATGTAAACACATATGTCAGATGTGTGCGCACGTACATCAGTGCACAGACACACGCACACACACACATATATATATATATATATATATATATATATATATATATATTTCTGCACATGTGTGTTCACATAATACAAATATGTGAATATATATAGATATGCACAACTGCATATATATGGATGAATTAACTTTTGTTTATTCAGTTACCGCCTATTTGGCTGATGCATATCCAAACGCAAATACACACACGCACATATATATATATATATATATATATATATATATATATAGGCGCTGAGAACTTTACTGAGTAGGGGTGTTTGGATTTTGGTCTTTTTCTTTTTCTTCTTTTTCTTCTCGATTTTCTTTGATTACGGTGTTAAGTCTTTTGGCACGCCGCCAGTTGGTTCCACCAACGTTTTTCTTCAATATATATATATATATATATATATATCCTCTGTTAGGTATGCGTAGTCTGGTAAGGTATTCGGTTACGTTGGGGAAATCCTTTGGCTAGACATAATTAAAGTAAGCAAAAGAACCGTAACGAGAACACCTCTTCATCTCTTTCGTCCGTTTCTTCAAGGTTGCACCCCAGAATCCCCACCACCCCCACCCCCACCACCGTCAGACAGCTCATTTTCCTTCTCCCGCCTTCTCTATTTCCCACATTCACTCACATTGTTCCTCGCTATCTTGCATTCATTCTGTCTTTCTTTTCTTTTGTATAAACAATCTCAAAGTACTAAAAACGAAGCTAAGACCTATATCCCTACATGTAGCATCTGAACGACTTTCCCAGTATATTACCTGTGCCATTGCCATAGAAAGAAAAATAATACACCCCGCCTTATCTGCAAGAAAGAGACTATTGCTTTCACGTTAGGCAACAAATTAACTTCTTTTACAGCGAATCCAGTGATAGGCGGGAAAAATACGAATACGCTTGCAGATAAAGATTTACTCACATTAACACACCCATTACATCTTCTAATACACCCACATCATGTACACACACATTATTAACCTAAAAACTCCAGTCATGTTCTTAAATAGCTTTGTCACATCGAGACTTAACTATGGATATCATACATGGTGCCAAACTCATTCAGAAATATCTATGTGTTTCATAACTTGGATGGGTTTCAGGGTTCCGTGCTAAAAATTAACATTTATGTTTGCTATAGAGCCCTTGTCCGAAATCAATGGTTTCCCATTGAAATAAATGAAAGTTAAATGCATCATTAAACTTCTAGAAAGAAAATGCATCCAGCGCCAACTGCGAAGCGTCTTTTGACTTGCAATTTGGTTACCGTTTAACCATGCCATCATTCTCTGCACGACCGCCATCTTTTGCCACTCCACAAAAGCAAGTGATAACTTTCATTTTCGACGCTTTGATTACCTTCTCATATACTGGTGAGGATCAGTTTCTTTAAAGCGTGGCTGGCTGAGAACCTACGTCTGTGCAGTGTGCATGAGGGTGCAATATGGAAAAATGCATGTACAAATATTATTGAAAAACTAATCGAACAGTATCTGTCTATGAAGGGCTAGTTTTTATAGAAGCCTGCGACTAAAGGGGGTCCATGACTAGAAAAATATTAAGAATGACTGATCTAAAAAATCAATTGTATACAATCGATTTCTCAGATCAATGGTTAACAATAGCTTCGAGTGAATGAAATCTGCAGGCCTCAGTGATTGTCATCCGGCTTCACTAACCACACTGTCCATCAGTCGTTTGGCTAGGCTAGTCACCTACTTCTGTGCTCGCAACCATACTTTTTTGATCATTGTGGACTAGCGTTACAAAATTGCATAGACCTGTACCAGATAATACAAGCCACGTCAGTGGATGACTTTCAACAGCAGTAATAACTAAAATGAATATCACATGTAACTCAAAGAGAGAATAATGGCATAATCAAGATGTTGACTGTCCACACTACTTCAAACAAAAGGTTAGGAATCGAACCCTCACCCCATCAATACTGGAAAGAAGCACTTACTGGACTTGAGAAACCATTTTTCCTGAAAAGTTATTTTAAAAGAATGGCTTTATAAATTTCAACCGAAATGCTTGGTCAACGAATGCCAAATATTTCCTTATAAGGAAAAAGCTAATATTACCAATACCGTTTTCATACAAATTATTTATATTTTATATTTGCTGTATGGATTTCTATTATGATGAGTTATTATGTACATAATTTAAATGCAGATTATTGTCCTCATTTTTGTTGTTATTATCCCAGCATTCAGCCTAAGGTTTTAAAACAAGTTTAAAGCAATGACTAATCAGTAATCAGTACTAAAAAGAACAAGACGGAATATCCCAAGATGTTGGATTAATTGTGAAACTTAAGTCACTTTACTTAAAGAAGAAACATACATAGAAAAGACATTCAAAAACCTACAATACTCTTATCATTTCATCCACAATGCAAGAAGAAAAGCATACAAAATATACAACCGAAACAAAACTAATAACATAATCCATAATAATAAATTACATGTAAACAGATCCATAATACTACCAACCAATTCTGTCAGATTCACTATCTAGAACAATCTATTCCATCTAAATAATCTTAAAATAGTCACAAACACTTCCAAAACCATTATGGATATACTCAGATCCTCAAACACTAATAGCAATAATATTTCTGAAGCAAACATTTATAAAATAAATTGCCAAAATTGTTTCTCCCAATATATTGGAGAAACAAGTAGAAATTTAAAAAAACGCATTTATGAGTACAAAAGTGACCTCACAAAAAACAACTTAACTAATGCATTAGTCATAAATAGAAATAAATTCAACCATAATTTTGATTTTAAAAATGCTACACTCATAAAAAAGAAAATAACTCACTCAGAAGGAAAATCCTCGAGAGTGCCGCCATTGAATATTACCCAAATATTAATCTACACCCAAGCCTTTTCCCTATTTCACCTTTCTTAACAGAATTAGTACTCTCCCAAACACACGTACAGAACAGTATCAAGAAATCAAAAGAAAATGGTTGAATCCATCAACACAGCAATAAAACAATATTTCCACACGTGACAGTAATTGACGTAATTTCTGTTAACAGTATGAAAATAGCGTTCTCTAAATTCTTCCAGTTGCTAAGGACATTTTGCTTTGTTATTATTAGTTACTTTGTTTAATACATTCATTTCGTTTTTGCCTTGAAAAAGTCCACATCGGACGAAACGCATCGACAACTAGTACAGTTTTCCTATTGTCTTTTACATTTATAAATATTATCTTTTTTTACAGGTTAACTTCTGGTCCTGTCCTCATAAAAATGGTTTTGTGGAGGTCAGTCAGTTATGCGCCACGCGTGGTACGCGCTTAAACGATCATATATCTTTTGATACATGACTGACGATGCAGATTTTTTTCCCGCAATAGTTTGCCAATTCTTCCTGCGGTAGACCACTTACCATCCAAGGCTATAGAACCTGGTCCGTCCTGCTATTTACCCATAGCTGAGGGGAGGAGAAAAAGATTCATACCTTTCCCAAGGATAATAGCACATAAGTGAATGTAATGGATTCGATTGGAATTCGAACTCGGCTCTCCGATTCCTCAATCCACCGTGCTATATATTAGCGTGTTTTCTCACTTCATGGAGAAGATCCTTCTTTTGACTTGTTTTTTCTCAGTCAGTTATGTGCCATGCGTGATACACGCCTAGGCGATCATGTATCTTTCGATACATGACTGACGAGGCAGATTTTTTTCTTGCAGTTGGTTGCCATTTCTTTCTGCGGTGGACCATTTTGCTATCCAACTCGGTCTGCCCTGCTATTTACTCATAGCTGGGGAGGAAGAAGAGGATTCATGCCTTTCCCAAGGGTATTAGTACGTAAGTGAATGGACTCGACTGGAATGCGAACTCGGGTCTCCGATTCCTTAATCCGAGCTGCTATATATTACTCGACCGTGCATCCTTTGTGGGGGTACGGTGGTTAATAAATAGACTCGGGCTGTGAAATTGAAGTGTCGCGTTCGAATTCCAGCCAAGTTCATTACTTTCACTTAGGTGCTAATACCCTTTGGAAAGGTATAGATCCATCTCTTCTCGTCACTAACTATGGGTAAATAGCAGGACAGTCTGCATCCTATAACTTTGGGTGGTAATCCATCTTGAGAAGGGAAAACTCCAAATTCAAACCATCTTGGAAACGTTAGGGCTCCGTCAGGCTATCTTGCCCAAGAAATACTACTGATACTGTTTACAATAAAATTGATTGATTTGTTTTTTTTTATGGTTCATTGATTTTATTTTAAATCAGAAATCACCAAAGCTAAAATAAAATTTACTTCGAATTATAAACCTTCCTCGATACATAAGCCACTCAAATAGGAATGTGTTTTTTTTTTAAATTTATTTTGGTAGCATTCGCTTTTTTTGTGTTGGTTAAAAATGCATAAAAGCGTGGCTGCTTTTTTTTTTTTTTTCGAATAAGTTCTGCACGTCTTTCGGAACTAATTAATACGCGGAAATAAAGGTAAAACTACGTACAGAAATGCACAAATACACATACACACAAACGGAAATACAAACACAAACCCACACACTCATGAGTATGTTATTACATGTATAGATTAGTGATTGCGTATGAATGTGTATACACATGTCTCTGGTCATGATTATTGTCCTCACACTCAGACATGCGAATGTACACATACCCGCGTATACTCATTCATAGACTCACATATACACACACTCACGCACAGACATTCGCATACATACACTCAGACACCTGCATTCACACAAAGAAGAATTTGTCAGAAATAGCCAATAAGTTTCGCAAACTATGATTACTAAAGTGTGCTCAGTTATCAGTAAGTACCACACTTCCATGTTCTTGTACTTCACTAAGCTAACTTGGCAAAAAACTTATATATATATATATATTAAATAAAAACAGACCACTTTAAGGTCCCATGTAATAAATTATTTCACCACAGCCCTTTTAAAGAACTGCGGATCATCAGACTTCCAAAGGTTGAAACAAAAAATGAAAAGAAATTTACACATTTTTGACGGACCGTATTAAGCATATGTAAATTAACGAAATATATATATGTTATATATATATATATATATATTATATATATATATATATATATATATATATATATATATATCATACGCTCACGCAATGTTAGCACCACATGCAAGAACTTTGAGTGAGTATCTAGACATTCATATATCAAAATCGACAGGTGAGTTCATATATATATATATATATATATATATATATATATATATATATATATATATTTATTTGTGTGTGTGTGTGTGTATGTGTGTGTTAATTTGACATATATCTATATTTTTCTTATTGCAATAAATTTGGGGAAACATTATTTATTAAACAGTGGATCCATCTTTGCTCTCTATCGCCTTCAGGGCAAAATGGCGGTCATCTTCGATCGAATATCTGATAAAATTGATAATATCCCACTCAATTTTTCTCGGCTAGTTTTCATATCTGCGGTGAATTCAATGTCCACCATAAACAATAGTCCACTTCCACAAAACTGATGATAAAGGCAGATATTGCAGAAACTTCTCCATCGCCTATGATCTAATCCTGATCACCGAAGAACCTACCCGTGTCCCGAAAACGACGGGACATCAGACAAACCCCTTACCCTGATAAATATTTAACAAGTTTTCGAGATCATGTCTTCCTCAATAGACAAGGCGAAGCTCTTCGCCTTGGTCTTTGCCTCAAATTCAACACTAGACGGCAAAGACCATCCCCTCTCAAACTTCCTACGTTTCACTGAGCAGAATCTCAGTAATATTACCATTACAGTGCGAGAAATCTCAAACACATTAACCCTAAGAAAGCCACTAGCCCAGACAAAATTCCAGTGATTGTCCTTAAGAATATCAATGAGAAATTACCCCCAATCGTATCGAAGTTATTCAACCACTGATTCAAGGAGAATCCTTCCGAAACCTGTGGAAGGTCTCAAGCGTATGAGAGCGTACAATCTTTCTCCCTCCCAGTACAGACCCATCAGTGTCCTGTGTATCATCAGTAAGCTTTTTGAGGACATAATCAATATGAAGGTCGTCGAGCACCTAAAAAAAAACAACTTCTTCAGTGACGAGCAATGCCTTGAAATATTATTTGGCCTCAAACTCTTACTTGACCTCAAGTGGAACTCGTACATATGATCCGTTGCTAAGGATGCAGGTAAAATGATCGGCTCCCTGTACCACTCCAATAAGTACCTGACTCCTCCTGCTATACTCTACCTTTACAAGAGCCAGATCAGG
>CAHIKZ030003402.1:1627500-1640000 GCA_903632075.3 Acanthosepion pharaonis | reverse complement strand
AAGAGCCATGATCGCCCACGTCGTGAAGTGTCATAGCATATGAAAAAGTGAATTTGTGATTGCTTTTGCGCGCGGTTCTCTTTGTGTGCGTGTGTCCGCTGAATTATTTTTCCTGCTAGAAAAAAAAATGAAGTATTTTCTTTTTAACTGATAGAGATTACAGATTACTGGCGGAAACTTGACGGTAGATTTGAATGTTCTGTCCGTATTTTTATCCGATAGAATTACCAATTTCTTGTGCAGCAGGAAATAATAAAAATTTTATGTTGTCAGTATAAGCCCTGCAACAGATACTTTAAGCAACAGAAACAGCAGTTAACCAAAAATACTTTAGCAACAGATACTGCAAGAGATACTTTATGCTACTGCGCATGCTCACACTAGCGCACAAATATACGCACACAATGTGGAGAGCAATATTATAATGCCATGAGATGACATTTCAGTAATTCCCCTTGCGCACACGCTGTTCGAAAAACGACATCATAAAAACCCTCTTAAAATTATGACGGTAATAGTGAGATTAACCCTTCCCACACAGAAAACATTCGTTATTCATTAACAAGACAATTATCATTGAAAGTCAGTTGAAATTTATAAAAAATGTTCTCTTAAAAACAGTTTTTCATGAAAATATGCCAGTTATCGCTTTTTTTTTAAACTGATGGAAGTTTCTTTCCTAACCTTTTGTTTAGGATCGTGTGTAAAGTCAACATCATGTGTATATCATTTTTTTCCATTCTACTAATATTTGAAATCTGTACATAGTTATTCGAGGGAAACTTCAACGTTGTGTAATGATTAGTAAGCTTTTCCTAGATAATTCCGACTAAGCAGTGAGTTCTATCCTCAGTGGGCGCTCCAAATTGTCGCCCTTATGCCACGTCTGTCCACGATTAGAAAATCATTTTCGGCACTTCGACGTGGTGTACTGATTAGCAAGCTTCTCTCGCTTGATCAATTCCGGCTAAGTAGTGAGTTCGATTCTCAGTGGGCGCTCCAAATTTTCGCCCTTATGCCACATCTGTCTACGCTTAGAAAATCAATCTGGGCACTTGGATGTGGTCTAATGGTTAGCAATCTTGTCTCGTTAGACCAATTACAACTGAGTAGTGGGTCCGGTCACTATGTACTTCATATTCTCGGCCTTGTGCCACATCTACGCTACGCTTAGAAAGTCATTTTGGGCACTTCGTCATGGTGTAATCGTTAGAAAATCGTCACACATAGTTATTCGAGTGTAGCGTGTATACAATTCCGTTCTTAGTTAACAAGTTATGGTTAACGAGTTAGTTTACTACCATGTTGTGTGTTTGAGCCTTACTTCTTAGTTTAGCAAGATCATAATTTCATGTGCCAATTTTGTTTTACTCATGCCTACACATACACACATACACAAAACTTATAGACATACGCAAAATATATATGCACGCCTATATGCACACACAAAACACATAAATGCCTGCGCTCTCACATAAATACCCATAAACAAATATATCACATAAGCAAATATATGCACAAGCATAAAGTATAGATATACATATATATTCTTCTTCTATGTACCGTGTACCTTCAATGCATGGACAACCATGGTTCTCCACAACTTCCTGTCCTTTGTAGGTCTTTTAGATTTTTTTTGCTATATTCTGGAGTGAAAGAGATTGAGAAGACTTTAGAAGGAATCGTAAACCCAACCTTTGGTAGGGATTAAGGGATAAATCTCTAATCCTGTTCAAAAGGCTGGAAGGGAGGGTCAATCGAACAATAGGTGAATAGTATAGGTGAAAAGTATAAATTATGTATAAATATTATAAATTAAATATTATATATAATATAATATATTGTATAATGTATCATAATATATTACATATATATAATTTATTAACGGCATGGCCCGGCGTTGCCCGTGCTTGATTCAAAAATCGTACGACTCATACAGCAATCACTAAACTTGACTTAAAATATTTTTGCTCTTCCTTGCCTTTAAAGGAGTGCCCTTTGCCGTGCTGATGTTGCTACATGATTTACTTCTTGCCTATCAACACACAGTGAATTTTTCTAAGCTCTACACTAAACATTAAATCTGTTACGAAAAAAGAACTAAACAAAAATGAACACAAAACGATCAACTTTAAAAAAGGACTCGTAACTGGAAAAACCGAATGATAAAAGAATGTTAACAACAAATACTTTTTCACACCCAACCCAGTTTTGCGGAATCAGAATCAAGGTTGAGTGTAAGCAAGCGAATGAGCCAATTGGAGTAAAGTGCTATGCAGATTTAAATTTTTACCACTTCTGACGAATGCAGCTTTCGATTTTTTTTTTTTTTTGCATGCTAGCATGCTAGTTAGCATTCGTGCCAGCCAGCTATTGGCTCTCACTCTGGCCAGTACAAAATGGCCGCAAACTAAATGAAAAGTGCCGGAGAAGCATGAAAAAATCGATTATTCCCACTATCGATGGGAGTTAGGAAATGCGAAGTCGGTCTTGGCCTTTCCGCTAACTTGCAGCATGTGCATGTAAATTTTGGTGCAAATCTGTCGAAAATTGCGGCCGTGCATTCGTTGCACACACACACACACACACACACACATATCCTGCCTTTTATTGACAGAAATATATTATAATTTATATATATAATATATATAATCTTACTTATTATAAACGCAGATTGTGTGTGTGTGTGTGTGTGTGTCTGTGTGTCTGTACGTTTATTTATTGGATCGGATTTCCTACATTATTCAACCGATTTCAACAAAACTTCACAGGACTGCGTAAAATTACCTTGCGGTGGTTCTGACAGCGCCAAAAATTGAAAAAACACAATTGTTTTTGCACGAAATCAATTTGAAAACACAATAAAACACAATTCTGTCGCCAGAATGAAAGGGGGACAACTCATATCGAGTTATACTTATAAAACCCAGGTTGTTTGTGGGTGTGTTTATTCGTTTATATATGGGATCGGATTTCCTACATTTTTCAACCGATTTCAACAAAACTTCACTTTTTTTTGGCAGGTAGTGTTTCTTATTGTCTTGCACACTTTTTTCTTTATTTTTACAAAACAATTGTTTCTAATAAAATTCTATTCAATCGATAGACTCATAACGATTGAAAACAATATTTTTGTTTGAGTTTGGGTTTGACCAATTCGTAAAAAAAAAAAATAAAATAATTAAGACATGCGTGTCCGTCAACCTTAAACAATAATCTTTGTCAATTTTATTTTCAGTCTTTATGATGGTCGATACTTGATCTATCTCTTACTGTTACATCCCCGGCAACGCCGGGCTCTACTACTAGTATATATATATATATATATATATATATATATATATATATATATATATATATATATATATTATAAATTAAATATTATAAATAATATGTAATAAATAAATAAATAGTATAAATTTCAGACTTTAGTCGGAGACAACAGAAATAGAGAGTTGAAGTACAATTTAGAAGGAACCGGAAACTATATCCTTAAGAGAAAACAAGCTAGTCCTATTGAAAAGGCCGAGGCGAACCTGTCTACTCCGGTTGAAAGTCAACAGATGAACGTCACGAACGGAGTAAGGATCTTCGACTCCTGCGGTGTCAGCTATTTCGTAAAGGTAACGTAGCCTTGTTACAATCTCCATTGACGTCACAAGCTTTTCCGTGGGGACACTTTTACTGAATCAATTCACAGTCTCAGAGGGGAGGGGAGAATTAGTAAACTTGGCGCGATTTCAAACCAGCAAATCCTGAATATAGATCTTTGCAACCTCAGCATACATTTTTGTTTTCTTTCCTTAATAAATCGATTATTTCCATCTTTTCACTTAAAGAAAGAACGTTTCGTATGTCTTCGGGATTATTAAGTAAAAATTATGAAATGTTCCTTTCTGGTACGCACCGTGGATAACTGAAAACACGTGGATTAAAACAAGTGGATTACTCTTAGAATTAAATTCTTCTTCTTCTTCTATGCGCCGTTTCCTTTCAGAACGTGGGCGATCATGGCTCTCCACAACTACCTGCTTTAATAGCTTTTAGTATATCTCTCCTAATGCCTGTTCTGCCAATCATTTATTTATTTATTCCTCAATATCAGTAAATAGTCAGTCAGTTATTTGCCATGCGTGATACACGCGTAGGCGATCATGTATCTTTCGATACATGACTGACGAGGCAGATTTTTCCTGCAATAGGTTACCATTTCTTTCTGCGGTAGACCGGTTGCCATTCAAGCCTATAGAACCCAGTCTGTCCTGCTATTTACCCATAGCTGGAGGGAGAAGGATAAGATTACTATATCAGTCAGTTATATGCCATGCGTGATACACGCTTAGGCGATCATGTATCTTTCGATACATGACTGACGAAGCAGATATTTTTTCTGCAGGTGTCTTCATTTCTTTCTGCGGTAGACCGGTTGCCATCCAAGGCTATAGAACCCGGTCTGTCCCGCTATTTACCCATAGCTGGGAATCAGTAAATAGATTCACCTATTGTTCGATTGACCTCTCCCCCTCCAGCCTTTTAAACAGGATAGAGATTTATCCCTTAATCCCTACCAAAGATTGGCTTTACGATTCCTTCTAAAGTCTTCTCAATTTCTTTCACTCCATAATATAGCCAAAAAGATCTAAAAGACCTACAAAGGACAGGAAGTTGTGGAGAACCATGGTTGTCTATGTATTGAAGGTACACGGTACATAGAAGAAAAATATATATATATATATCTATACTTTATGCTTGCGCATATATTTGCTTATGTGATATATTTGTTTATGGATATGTGACAGCGCACGCATTTATGTGTTTTGTGTGTGCGCATATATGCGTATATATATATTTTGCGTGTGTGTATAAGTTTTGTGTATGTGTAGGCATGAGCAAAACAAAATTGGCATATGATTTCTGATTTCCATTTTCCGTAAAAGGTTGTTACGAAATTAGCCTAAATATTTATAATTTGGAACTTTACCTTTCTCAGATAAATGTGTTTTTTCCTCCGACATCAGTCTCTCTTTTCGGGTTTTGGTGATGGCTACTTCTTTCAGGTGCGGAGTCACTTTGGTCGATATTCCTTTATTTGACCCTATGATAGGAGGTATGTGTATATGTATGTGTACATGCGTGCGCGTATGTTTCTATGTGTGTTCGTATATGTAAAGGCACCACATTAAAAGTCCGCAAAATCACCGTGCTGCTCACTCTCCTCTACGGTGTCAAATCTTGGGTTATATACACGTGTCTCCGCAAATCCTTCTGCCAGCGCCGCCTCTACGCTACACACACGTTTCCGAGTGAGTACATGATTGTACATCTGTACGTATGAAAACAATACATCTCCTCTCCCCTCTCTTGTTCGTGAGGCCGAAAAGTGGGTGGGCATATGAAAAGGAAGATTTTGTTTTGCCAAAGGAGAGATGATCAAGCTGATCATTCAAAATTCTGGCCTTTTCCCTTGGTCGAACACCGACCTCTGACACGATTGGAAATTCTTGATTGAAGCGCCATGTCCCTTCAAAACGTTAATGATCTTGGCCCTCCAATGTTGCCTGTCGTTTGAAGCCCTAAGCATTATTTGTCCCCTTGCTATCTCTCTCAGTCTCTGTATTTCCATTCATTTACACGCTCTCTATCCCTCTTGTATTCAACGTCCTGTTCGTGCCAAATTCTCTAAGACGTCTTTCTTCATTATGCATCCCAGAAATTTCGTTTTCTGATTCTAAGCACAATTTTTTTTTTTTCATTTTCCTTTAAACTTCATCATTGCTGATATGTTCCGTTCATGGTATTCTCAGCATCCTTCTGCAGAATCAAATTTTTCTTGACTAAAAATTTCTCATCGTCTGAGAGGAAATTGTCCAACATTCACTGTCACACAGGAGGATTGATAATACATAGCAGTTCGTCACTCTTTCATTTGTTTCTAATGAAATGTTCTTGTTTCTTCGTTCTTTAAACGCATCTTTTGCTATTCCGACGCACATATGGATTTCTAGGCATCACCTTTCTTATCTCTCTCTCTCTCTCTCTCTCTTTCTCTCTATCTTATCTTTTTATTTCTCTATCTCTTTTGTTTCTCTCTCTCCTGTCTTATTCAATGCTTGTCTCTTTCTTTTTCTAAGACTCCCCTCGGTCTTCTTTACTATCTTTCTCTCTCCACTCTTTTTTTCTGACTTTCTCTCTCAATATATTCATATAGTAAGTAATTGCAACTTACCATAGTAGATGCCCGTACACTTAAGCATGCGTGTGTGTATGTGTGTGTGCGTGTCGGCCTGATCTACGTCTCTCTAACATCAGTGATCTGACTCTGGCTCTTACTACGCCATGTGTTTAACAGAGCACCGGAGCTTAACGCCAACGAAACAACAGCTGGAGGTGGCTTTCTTCACCTTCTCTCCCACTTCATTACCAGCACGTCAAATCATCATCACCATCAGCATCACCACTGCCAGAACCGTTCTCCTTGAGTAACAGCAACAGTAGCGGTGGCACTTCGTGGTTGCCGCCTCCGAGACGTGGGAGGAGGGGTACAGAAGAGGTGGGTGAAATAGGATGCATAAGAAAAACGCGCGAGAAAGCGGAGGCCACAATGAAGGGGAGGAGACCACAACAACGGAGACGTGGGAAGCCACTGTTAGACAGACGGAGTCACGCAGTTAAACCTCGGAGTTATACGCTTTCTCGCACGGCTGAAGTACTCACTACTGTACACGGTGTACACACACGCACACGTGCACACATTCATACACGGGCACGCACATACACACATGTGTACACACACACATACACACACCGCAATATATACATGCTTGGAAGTAGCATTAAGGTACACCTTCAAACAAAAATATACTCCGCACACGGACATCGTCGTTTTATTTATTTATATACATTTTCTAGAGGAAATCCTAAATTACCACACACAGATTTGTAATGTTTCTGTTATGTCTAAATAACCTTATGAATCTTTTTACATTTCATTGCGTCATTTTCGTTGTGTCTTTTTTAAAATCTTTTCCCGACCGTGTTGTTTTGATTCGAAATCGGGGAATTCTAATGAAATGATATAGTTATAGTCCTAACTCGTCAGTTTTGTGTGCATGTGTGCGTGTGTGTGTGTGTGTGTGTGCGTGCGTGCGCGCATATGCGTGTGTGTGTGCGTGTGTGCATGTGTGGAAAAGAGAAAGCGCGAGAGTGAGTGCGTGCGTGTGCCTTCGTGTGTGTGCGCGTGCCTGTCTATCACTCCGTGTGTGTCAGCCAGTATTTGCCTGATGTTTCGGCCCGATTCGTGAATTTGAATAAGTTGATAATATACTTTGCAGATAGGCCGCTTTTTCGTTCCCACCTTACTCTCGTCGATCTCTCTCTCTCTCCTTCTTTATATATATATATATATATATATATATGTAATAATACATATCTAAGTTAATAGCTAAGCCTACTTACTATTATTGTCAGACACGCCGACCTTTCTATACTCTCTTTTCTTACCTTACCCTTTCTCACTCTCTCTCTCTCTCTCTCTCTTTCTCTCTCTCTCAGTATCTGTCTATCTCTCTTCCTCTCTCTCTCTCTCTACACACACACACATGTAAACAAAGTAAAGCAAAAGATAAAAGTACTAATATAGATATCATAGATAGATAGTTTTTTTTTATATTGTTTCTGGATTTACTGCCTACTTTTTCATTAAGAAGAGAAAAATAAAATGTTTAAAAACAGTTTTTAAACATTTCTTTCTATCCTGCTGTACAAAATGTTTAGTTCTTCTCTCTCTCTCTCTCTCTCCCCTCGTTCGTTCTTTCTCTCTTTCCGTTATTTATTTATTTAGGAAAACTCCATTATATGACCTTTTTTTTTTTAACAGTGAAAGCGGGCATTAAAAAATAGGTGTGTCTTACTCTTATCTCTTTAAATTTGACCAGGAGTAGACTCTTACAATAAGACAAAGGTCACTAATCTGTAAGATTTGTATTCGGATTAAATCTACAGAGAAAACACGATTGCAAAAATACGACCGAATGCTTGCTTTACTTTTTCTTTGTTTATCACCCCCCCACACACACACGCACGCACACACACACTAAATACATATGCGTCCGTGGATGGCTAATTCGTTAATGTCAGATGATTTCTCCAGAAGAACAAGGAATATTTACTACACCTTTCTCCTGAGTCAAGTGCTGTGGATTACTTGAAATTTTATATTTATATTTATATATATATATATATATATATATATAAATTTGGATTTTACCAGTATATGTACAACGTTACGTGACGACCTGAAGCGACTCTCTCATACATACACGTGCGAGAGCACACAGAAGGAAACTCGCACACACGTACATTGAGGAAAGCTAATATATATTTTGCATTATAGGTAGAATAACAACAACAACGACAAAAATATCCGGAGGTTCACATGTGTGTTGGTGGCTTGAGTGGACAATTTATGGAAGGTGTTTTATGATGTAGGTAGTATATAGACAGATCGATACGTGTATTTGCAAGAAATTATTCGACTGTATTCAGCTCAAAAGATATATAATTTTACAAGCCGGGTGATTTGATCGATTTAGTAAAACAAAAAGGATAGATAGATAGATAGATAGATAGATAGATAGATAGATAGATAGATAAAGACTGAAGTAGGTAGGTAGGTAGGTAGGTAGGGTGATAGATGGATAGATAGATAAATAGAAACAGACTAAGGTAAATGGGTAGGTAGGTAGATAGAAAGATAGACTTGCTAGACTTTCTAGATAGATAGATAGATAGATAGACTTGCTAGATAGATATATAAATTTGCTAGATAGACAGATAGATAGATAGGATAGACTTGCTAGATAGACAGATAGATAGGATAGACTTGCTAGATAGATAGATAGATAAGACTTGCTAGATAGATAGATAGATAAGATAGATAGATAGATAGATAGATAAGATAGATAGATAGATAGATAGATAGATAGATAGATAGATAGATAGATAGATAGATAAGGCTTGATTCTTTTCTATGAGAACGTAAGAACTGAAAGACTCACCGTAAGAAAGAAGAGTTTCTTTTCAGGCGAGCATTGCTTTCTATTTATTTATTTTTTTATTTTTATGGCAAATGAGGATGAGATATTATTATATTTTTGGTGTTCAGTCGACTTGCTTGCGGCAATACAATGTTTCGGCAATACAAAAGACTTTTTTTTTCAGTTACAACTAGTTTTCTAATAGCGCAGGACGAGGAAAACGAACATTGTTTTCTCACAAAAACAGCGAAACACGTGCTTTCAGAAAAAAAAAGTCTCAATTGTACCTAGCGTTGGAAATAATTAGTAAAATTTAATCGTTCACACAAGCATCAATCACATCCTCACTTACATCTCTTGCTGTCGATGTAATTGTTAGGGCTCTATGTGTTTCAGTAAAAAAAAACAAAAAACAATACGAGTTTAAGAAACAAGAATTCGTTCGAAAACTTCTCAATTTTACGTAGGCTTTTAAAACTATAAAAAAAAGACTGTATGATTGTATGTAAGACTTAAAAGAAAGGGCCCAACTTCGTCTTTCTCCTTTGAACTTTTTCTTTCTCTTATTGTAACCGTGTCGACTATTATAATTCCCCCTCCATTATCTATCTACAATAAAATAACAAGGACAGAACAATAAATACATGCAAAAGGAGGGGGTTACAAAAAATTAACACGTTTAATCGGTAGGGATGACGTTGCGTCCGTTGTCATGGATAGTCCAGAAATGACGCAATTTCTCGCGTCAACAGCCAATGCACGCTTAAAATCCCAGCAGTACACAAGCGGTAACTCATTAAAACAGACGAGGCCGGTCTACAGTTGACAGAAACATCACTCCTCTGTGTTTTGATGTCAGCACCATCAAGCAATCTGACAGGACGAGGCCATTACACACTTATTTTTCGACCGGCGTGTCAGAGTGAGATAAAACTTTGGCAAAGTGATACTCTATATACGTAAACAAAACGATACCGCCTTGCACATGAATGTTTTCACAGCGCGGAAAAAATGATCGTATTGATACAGATGAGATAATAAAAGTGTGAATAGCAAACCAATAAGTACAATAATAGTACTAGTGTATCTAAGAGTAGGAGAAGTTATCAAATAATAATAATAATAATAATAAATTCACCGAAAATACAACAGGTATAAATAATGCGAATGGCTTTTAATTTAATTTAATATATTTTAAGTTGAAAAAAAATACTATTAGGATATTACCAGAAAATTTTGGAAATATATTTTCTTTATTTATTGTTAGTTGTATTTTTTCTATTTACAATTTTTTTAGTAACCCAATGAATGTAATAGAATTATTTTTGTTGTGAAAAATAATTTAAATAGTAATAAAAAAAAATAAAATTTCAAGACTAGAAAAATAAGGAAAAGGGGATTTTTCCTAAAATCTGGTTCACTCCAAGTCCTTTTTTTATTTTAAAATTTGATTTTTTTTTTTGAATAATTAAAAAATCAAACACATATATTGCTTTAGAAAAAAAAAAGAAAAAAAGTACACACACAAAATCACACACAAACGCACACATACATTTTAGAGCTACACAACAGAATAATACCTGACAAATAAGCAATAAGAGTAACATTCATCTCAGATTCAACAATGTTCCCAAAAAGCGCTTCTGTCGTCACCGTAAATTAATGATTTTAATTGGTTATTAAAAAAAAGGAAGAAAAAAAAGAAGAAAAAGAAAAAAAGACTTTGGCACAACTAGGAACGCTTTATTATTTGTAAACACACGTTTCTTGGATTTAATACTTGGATAATGAAACCTCTGTCAATTCATCGTTTATAATAAAATGTGTAAATTAGAAAGCGTAAATCTGCAATGTTAATAATACAATCTAATCATATTCAACAGATCGATTAATTAGCTAGGCATATCCACCAAAAGAAACGGATTTTTAAAAATGTAGAATAGAACTATATTGAAATTTGAAATCAGCTGCAAAAGTTTGAACACAGCATTGTACGAATCAATGAAAGTTTGTTAGCGATCTCAGTGAACACATGGGAGGGTAGAGTTGTTAGATGTGTTCATTCTCTGGAAGAATTCTGATTTTCCTGTTATCAAGATTCTGATATGTCAACAAGTGTTTTAATATTAGTTGATGGGAGTAAAATTAGTATTGCTTTAAAACCTCTACGCTGAGTTTTTATGTAGATTTAAAAGAAAATATTTCTTGGCAGAAAACAGGATAAAGAAAATCTTAATTTATCAAAATTTAATTTTCACTGCATTTATTTATTTATTTATTTATTTTAGTAAATAAGATAATTTTGTTTTGTTTTGTTTTTGTTTCTCGTTCATTGAAAACATTTTTAGCTTGCTGACCATCTTTTTTTTTTTTTCTTTTTTTTTTTTTTTTTTTTTTGTTTATTTAATTTGCAACTCCAAAAACTGATCAGTTTTCAGTCCCCACACCCATCAGAAAATTATTGTTTTTCAAGTTCTGTAAATGTTAAAAGAATACGGTTTACGTATTCATAAGTAATGATATACGTACAGTGTTTTTTTTTTGTTTGTTTGTTTTTTTTTAAATAAATAAAATCGTTAATTAAAACAAGGAAACAGGTATTGACAAAATACACACATTTAAACAAATAGGCACATTCACAAAAATATACACATTTACACAAAGATTAGAATTATTGGAAGATAAATCTATCTATATCTCTAAATATCTGTTTCTGTATATCTGTATCTATACGTACAGGCAACACACACACTATCACACACATATATCTGTAAAGAGAGAAAAAGAAAAAAAAAATTAAAGCCTTTAAAATCGGATTAAAAATACTTTAAAAAATTAATGGATTAAAAACCTATTAAAATCTAACAGATCTTGTCATAATCGACGCAGCAAACGAAACGAATATCTTGGGCAGGTTTCGTCAAACAATGTCGATGAAATCAACCTGCGAGGCTGTGACAGAGGTGGTAAAAGTGAACACTGTACCCGCCTATTGCCGGATGAAACCTCCCGACATCCCTCACTGGTTTAATCAGACTTTGGCCAACCAACTTCGAAACACTAGTTGTTGGCGTCTTTATCACAAATACTGCGTGCCCCCATTTAAGGGTCAGACCCAGGAGAATCAGCATACTACGACGGCTGTCACCGTGGTCGGCCTCTTGTTACTTGTCGGATTGGTCGTTATTATAGTTGTACTCAATCGGAGATGGAGGTTTGGCTACATTGTTACAAGCATCATCCGGAAACGACTAAACAAAAACAAAGTTAATAACGACGGAATTTCGCGCCAGTCGACCCAATGTAGTTACCGAATGGATACACCCGAGGGTAGGTAATTCAAACCCAACATACATATATATATATTTTTGCCTTTCTTTTTTCTTCCTGTTTTTAAAAGTATATTTTGAAATGACATCCACGTGTACAGCAATTCTCTGCCTTTATTTGATGAGCAGTGGGATC
>CAHIKZ030003402.1:1597500-1617500 GCA_903632075.3 Acanthosepion pharaonis | reverse complement strand
AGATTAATAATAATAATAATAATAATAAGATTATTAATAATAATAATAATAAGATTAATAATAATAATGATAATAATAATAAGAAGATGAAGAAGAGAAGAAGAAAAAGATTAATAATAATAATAAGAAGAAGAAGAAGATTAATAATAATAATAATAATAATAATAATACTCATCGATGGTTACGAGCATCTGGATTAAAGTCTGAAACTGAAGGCTTTATTCTTGCAGCGCAAGACCAGAGTCTTTTCACTAGGAATTTTCAGGCAAATATCATACATAATAATGTGGATCCAAAATGCAGGTTCTGTGACAAATACCAAGAAACAATAGACCATCTAATCTCAGGATGTTCTATACTTGCCCCAAATGAATATAAAAATCGTCACGATAGAGTGGGGCAATACTTACACTGGACAATGTGCAAACACTTTGGAAAATGTGTAAGCAAACACTGGTATGAACATCGGCCAGCGCCGGTTACAGAAATAGAAGATGTCACCATTCTATGGGATTATACCATCCACACAGACAGAAAAATTGAAGCAAATAGGCCGGACATTATTGTCAAAAAACCAGAAAGAAAAAACTTGCCTACTAATTGATATGGCTTGTCCAGCGGATTGTAACATAGCAACCAAGGAATTTGAAAAACTATCAAAATACAAAGACCTGGAAATTGAAATAGAAAAAAATGTGGAAATTGAAAACAAGAATAATACCAGTGGTAATAGGTGCACTTGGAATTATAAAAAATGGAACAAAACAACACATTGAAAGAATCCTGAAACCCCAGCTTAAGAGACATACAGAAAATTGTCTTATTAAGTACAGCACACACACTAAGGAGAACTTTGTCTATGTAACGCTAGCAACTTCATCGGAGATAAAAAAAAAAAAAAAAATTAACATGAAATGTATTATAACAACACACCACGACCTGCCTTAGGTCTTTCCGCAGACTTGGTAGGTAGTGTGTCCATAGCAGAAATAATAATAATAATAATAATAATAATAATAAGAAGAAGAAGAAGAAGAAGAAGAAGAAGATGATTAATAATGATAATAATAATAATACCTACTGATATGCGTTTAGTACACTTTTCTTTATTTCTAAAATATTTTTTCTGTTTCTTAATACTTTGAGCAGATTTTGGAAAGCATCTTTCGTTATCCCAATACGCTTCCCAGATATCTAAATGGTTATCCCTGTTTGATTTCGGTATTTGCAATTTGTAATTTATTTGTTGGGCTGTTTCATTTGCTGACAGCCTGCATTCAGTCTTCTTGCAATTGATGTTTAGTCATTTCTTCTCGCAATCGTTTACTAATTTCTGCAAGAGTTCTTGCAGTTTTCTTTCTGTCCCTTCTATCAAAACTGTGTCATCAGCATATCTTATGTTATTAAGATTGTGGCCGCCAATAATGAATCCTGTTAGGACTTCTAATTCTCTCAGAATGGCATCGCTCTATAGGTTGAAAAAGTTTGGTGAAAAGACTTGTATCCTTGTATAAGACCCCTTTTAATTTTGTGTATTTACTGATTTCATTTTCTCTTCGTATGATATTTTAAATTACACGTCCTATAGGCCAGCAAATACAGTGAGTATATATATATATATATATATGTGTGTGTGTGTGTGTGTGTGTGTGTGTGTGGAGAGAGGGGGTATGATGTTGAAAGGTCAGAAACCCCAAATGATCATCGGCTAAAGACATCGCTGATGCTGTGTGCCAAAAAATCAAACTCGTGTATTTCACGAAGCGTCAGTTTATCTTGACATGAAAAAAATAACCACCCACCCACTTCCACACGCTGCCCTTACTTTTGTGACTTTTAATTGGTTAATCTAGACATACCCACAAGTATATCTTTAATTCTGACCTCATGCCCAGCTTTTAACTTCCGAAAAGAGGTAACGATTTTTTTTAGAAATTTCCCTATTGAATCATTTTTATCCCAAATTATCTACCATTGTCTGAGGAAGTACAATCATAGTATGGAAACATGAAAGCTTTTGTGTAGCGATGTAAAATGTTTTTATTATAATCTATAATAATAAAAATATTATAATATATATATATTGTGTGCGTGTGGGTTTGTGTGTGTGTAAGTATGCATACAATACTATAATAATCTTTTACTTTTTTAGGTATTTTGGTTGCTGTCTCTATACCCACTATAAAATGACCATTAATATATATATATATATATATATATATATATATATATATATATATATATATAGAGAGAGAGAGAGAGACACATAGAAATCAATACTGCAGGTGACTAGCTGTTTCACATCTTAAGCGATAATCGTACCATGTTTTTCACAGAGCCCACTAACACGAGATGTGATCATTTAAGGCTTAGATGTGACAGTCACCATGATTAATTAATTACTATATCAACACTGGTTTTCTCTCTATCTCTCTCTCTCTCTATATATATATATATATATACATACATGCATGCATGCATGCGAATGTGGTAACACGCACACGCAAACACACATATTGTCTTTATAAAATTCAGAATCACAACAGTATCGTATTTGTTTATTTATATTTTATACGATGGGTGTGTGTGCGCGTTTCTAGAGAGTCTATAAATATTTGCTTATATATAAAATATTTCGATGTAAAGTAATTGTTAGCGTGTTTTATTTTTAGTAGATCATTACAGCTGTGGCGTTAATCCCATTAAACACTTTGTCTCATCTTTTCTTGCCTTGTGCCTGATCAATTGAAGCTACGGTACATAAAGCCCCACCCCACTTTCTCTCTCACATTTATTTATATATATATATATATATATATATATATATATATATATATATAAGAAGTAATATATATTTTTTCTTTACTGATCCAACATATTTTTAAAACTTTAAACGTTGTTTTGAGTGGATACCAATATTTGAGTAGACACTCCGTATATTTTATTTAATTTTATCGTCTACCGGCCTAAATATTCGAGAAATTTTATTAAAGAATGATGCGCCCTCCGAGATGAAGCGACGAATCAAATATGGATATCCCATAAAAATAACGTTTAAAGTGATAAAAATATGTCGTATTAATTCATAAAAATTATTTCATTAATATATATATGTATGTATGTATGTATGTATGTATGAGAGAGAGAGAGAGAGAGTGTGTGTGTATGTGTGTGTGTGTGTGTTGTTCCAATGAGTCAGGTATTTGAAAAACACGTTTGGCGAACTACGAATGGAATACTTACTAAACCAAGGTTACGTTGCACGTGGCAAATATTAGTATCTGCATTAGTCTTTCAGTAGTATCGATTGGTTGGTTGTTTTTTTGTTTAGCGGCATATCAACCTCTATGGGTTATATATATATATATATATATATATATATATATATATATATATATATATATATATATATATATATATATATATATATATGTGTGTGTGTGTGTGTGTGTGTGTGAAATGAGTTCTTCCAGCCGCTGGCGTATTTCGTATAGAGAAAAACGTTAAAATTCCCTTTCTTTCCGCCGTGCGACGATGGCCTAGAGGTAAGATGTGAAATCAGTCGGGTTTCGATCCCGGCTTGAAGCAATCGGACGTCTAGCCGCACTGAAGAGCTGTGATACACCAAAACCGTCTGTCTGTGGATGACTATATATATATATATATATATATATATACACACACATGTGTGTGTGTGTGTGTTTATATATATATATATATGTATATATATATATAGTACACCTATATATAGGTGTCCCCATTTTAGCGTTCAAATAGTTAGATATAACCATAACTTCTATTCTAATAATTTCTTTTCTCGTGCTTCTCACATTTGGAACTCTCTTCCTATTTCTTGTTCCCCGTCACCTACAATCTTTAAAAATGTAAATGCAATGTCCATCGCCATTTTTCTGTCTTCCTAAAACTTTTTTATTTTATTGACCTTTCTCTTCTCTAAAATCTTTTCATTCTCTTTCACTCTCAGTAAACGTTTGCGTCTTACTGGGATTATCGCCTTGCTTGGGGCGAAATGATTAATATATGTATGTATGTATGTATGTATGTATGTATGTATGTATGTATGTATGAGGTATATTTGGCATGGTTTTACAAAGAAGCAAGTTCTGTCCAATTTTTGATTCAGCTTTTCTAAATTCCAACTGTTTTATGGCAAGCTGTTTTATGACAGAATTAAAAATGGTAAACTTTCCATAATTCATTTTCTTTTTTTTTTTTTTTTTGCATTCAAGTACTTTCAAATGCCATTACAGTCATTATCAAGAATTGTGAGTTATCAGTCTGTTTATTAAGATGTGTTTGGCAAATTTAGGTGCTTTTAGCTTGCTGGAATTAGATTTAAGTCACTTAAAGTTGACGCCATTTGCAACGGTTAAAGTGAATTTATACGTGTATTTCAACAGCATGCATTTTATTTCTTGCATTAAATAAAAAAAAAAAACAAAAACAGCACGTATAAATAAAATATCAGCACCCTTCACGTTTTTAAAAAAATTATGCAGAGGGATAATCATTAAACAATTTACTCTGTGCGCAGAATCCAGCCTAGAAGTAAACGCAATCTTGTCGTCCCATTTGATTAGAGATAATAATTAGTGAGTTCGCCTTTCATTGGATTTTTCTGTTCGATTTTCATTGGATGCTCTTTAATGATGACCTAGTGTCAAATTAATTTAATCTTAGTAAATAACAAGCCCCTCAACCGAATTGAGTAAAATCACAGAAAGTGTATGCGAATTTTTACCACCCTTTACCATTTCGGGTCGAAACAATCGTAATCTGTGTCCCGAATCACACATCATCTACCCCCATCTTTTCCGTATTGATTTGTGTTATGCAGGAAAAGTAAATCATTTTCTCTTCATAATAATCAGTTTTGCACTCAAGCACCATTGCTACATGCTTGTAGTTTTGCCAGCACAGACAAATAAATAATTGAACGTATTCTACAAAAATATAAAACTTGCTGCATGTCACAAACATTCATGCAAAAATAGATAATACGAAAGACAAACACGCACAGATATAATACTCCCTTGACAGATTAATTGTTGATATATACGAGATATTACCCAAAATATATCATACCCAATGGATGCTATATTTATGGGTTAAAGTAATCAATATAAGGGGTAGAGAGTATGTAAATATAAAAGAGATAGAGAGTATGTAAATATAAAAGGAATAAAGAGTATGTAAATATAAAAGGAATAAAGAGTATGTAAATATAAAAGAAAGAGTCACAGATGTCAACAACGAGCGGCGACAATACATTTCATGCTTGAATGCAATTTTTAGGGCGTGTGTGTCATGTGGTGGTTTGACTATTTGTAGAGATTTACTTGACCCCACTCCCCCACTGAGTCAGGTTGTGATACAACAACATTTTTTAACGTGGAGACTCGAGTGTTTACACTTGGGCCGCTGGTCTAAGCTGGTTTTAGCTGGTCATAGCTTGTCCAAGTTGGTCAGAGCTAGTCGTAGCCGTGATATTATCAGCACAGAGATGGATCCCTACAGCAGATTGTATACGCTAAAAATGGGGTATTATGGATAGAAGTTCATGTATTTCGGGTTTATTGTATTATATTATCGTAACTGTTATTGGGTAGATGGTATGGTTATATTTCAAATTATTATAAGGGCTACTGAGTAGAAATAATTCAGGATTCGATATATATATATATATATATAGCTTTTTGAATTTGTATGTCTGATTTGAGCCTTATATATATATATATATATATATATATATATATATATATATATATATATATATATATATTGGATAGATGTGAGTTTGTGACCCTGGGTTTCACGCTTTAGCGTTTGTCTGACGATCGCTAAAGCGTGAAACCCAGGTCACAAACTCACATCTATCCAACCAAATATGTTAGCTCTATCTCTGATATTGAGCGCTTTCTAATAAGTACCGCGCATATAATATATAAATAATTATACATATATATATTTATTTATATACACTTTTCACATATATATATATATATATATATTCATACATGCTTCATTAAATAATATACACAAGTGTTGTCTTTTTATCTTATGTAAATTCTTTTCATAACGTCTGATAAGCTTAATAACATTATCATTGAATGAAAAAAGAAAATCACAATATTGATACATATTTTTTTTAATCCAATCTAAGCTTTCGGCTTACATAAGCCATTATCAAAGATGACAATTACAGTACAATATTATGCAATACACGGAAAAGAATGTGATGATAGTCTATTTCTGTTTACATGGATGATTTCCAAGCAACGATAAACACGTGCATATAAGACGCTGGAAGAGAAAATCGCACCGCATCTCAAGACGTCACACATGACCACACGAATGTGAATTCGAGAAGTATTAAGTATGGGAAGCCGTTGGTATAAACCAATGGCTTCTGTTACCAATTATAGACATTTAAAAATATTTGTGGAGATTTCATAGTTTATTTTGTTTAGGTTTGTATAGATGAGTGGATGAGGTTTATCCATTCAACAAAAAAGACTTTTGGCATGTGTACACAGGATACGGTTTCATTTCCCTTTTTGATTTGTTAAGCAGTCAATTATGGCGAAAGAACCAAAGCCCTTGCGTCATTCTTTATAGCTCAACGAATATTAAATTTAGTTGCCAAAATAAAGCATGAGTAGACTTTTATATCATTTTCTAATGGTAACCAGCAGAAGTATCGATGATATTATGTAAAGGTCTGCATATGCCAAGATAACAGTTAAAATGTTGATCTCAATTGAAGAGGAAGGAACAACGCTGAGAAATAGAAAGATGTGCTTATTTTGCTGTTAAAAAGCCAAACCTTGTCATTACACCCAGGCGGCGATATTAACAGAGTTTACAATAAGATCATTTGCATTGAGAGTTACTGTTCTAAAACTTATTAAACTTCCCCTTCCTTGAAACAAATCGAATGTGCATCGCAAGTTGATTCGTCGGCGTGTAGTTAATATGTCCCTACAAGCATCGCCTTTCATCTTACAAAGATATTGGCTTGTCAAAATATGCCTTGATACAGGCAGTCTATACCAGGGAACTATGTGTATTAGCGTACGTTTTTAATTTTAAAGAGACAAATGGTGGCATAATGTATTTCGCTGCAGGTCTAAGGGTATACTAGGTGTGGCAATAGTTACGCTATCTGAAAGGATTATTTCTGTAGATAGTAAACACAAAAATGGCCTGATATTTTACGTATTGATTAATATTTCTGCCTGATATCACTGTAGTATCTATGCCCTGTACCCAGAAACCAATTGCTACTTCCGGGCCCTTCTAACTAGGATACGTGTAGAATCTCTGCTCTCTGCCCAGGCTCAAAGTATGGCTTCCAGTACTTCTACCTATGGTCAAAGCATGACTTCCATGCATCTCTATCTAGGATCAGTCTAGTAACTGAGCGCTTAGCTTAGTTTCAAATATAGCTTTCCTGAACTTCTTCATAGTATCAGTGCATTATTTTTGCGCTCTAACTCTGGTCAAACTATTGTTTTCCTTCATTTTTATGTAGGATCAGTTTAGTACCTGTGTAAACTTTATAATTTCAAATATGACTTCCTAGAATCAGTGTAGTACCTGTGCGACCAACGTATGTTCAAATGTAGCTTCCAGCACTTCTATCTATGATCAGTGTAGTATTTGTGCACTCTACCTAGAATCAAAATGTATCTATGCATTCTGCCTATGGTCAAAATATGGCTTCTCTGGCCTTCTATCAAAGGTCAGTATAGGCTTGAAACAACAGAGATGTGGTTCAATAAATGAATGCTAGAAATACCATCGACAAAATAGTTAAGAAGCGATGGTGTTTTAATGATAATAGAAACTGATGCTAGAAATTAGAAAGTGCCAGCTAAAGTTTATGGAACCTATAATGTGGAAAGAGGGCCTAGAGAATTTAACACTCACAGGAGTTGCTGAAGGCAAGTGAAAGCAGCGAACAATCTGATGACCGGATGACGGAACATGAACTACGGAGTGTAAGAGGAACAGTAAAGGGGAAAACACTAGAATACTTCTTCAATTATCCATATCTCAATTTTTCGTACACAGATTCTTCGGACTCTAAATGAAGTGAAAAACTGAAAACATTTGAACATTTTCCAACGCAACCAACTAGACCCATTCTAATATTTCATCAGAGACAAGCATTTTGAGAATTTACAAAGCCATACTTAACGTTTGGTAAAAACGTTGATAAGTTAAGCAGGAATTTTTAAAAGAATTGTTTCACTGCCGATATGCCTGGGTATGAACACCTAAGTGTCCAGAGTATTGTTGAACTTATAATCGCGCTGGAAAATGTTAAAGAGGAAGATGATGACGCCAAGGCTATTGTTCACGTTGAAGTTCAACAGCTTCAGTAGTCTATTTGAAATACAGAAGCATAATGATTATGTTTGACTAATTTTCAAGTTGGTTGTGCTTTTAATTAGAAGCTACCCTTACAAATACGTTTACTTTAATCCAGTTTAGGGGAAAAAATTTTGAAAAATGTGAGGCCAGCTAGAAACAGACAAAAATTGACACATTTTTTTTTTCATAAAAAGAACAAAAACTGGACAAACATTGAATAAAGCGTTTAAAAATGTTATTTGATGATTATAAACATAAAATTTCTTTCAGAAAATGGCTTTTTTCGTCATTCTTTTTCGATAATTTAGATATTCAATTATCCGGAATTTTGAATTATTTGAACATATTTTTAACGCCTACTCCAAACTTGTCCATAATCGAGGAAGTACTCTATGGATAGGGTGTGGCAGGAGGTGCTTTTTTCTCAGTTTTATTTGTTAATTATAAGCTTTTTTTAGTAGTTATTCTATTTTTGTATTTTACTACTCTAAAATTTTGGCCTGGTGTTTGCTTTTAAATAGCAATCGGGCTGTTTACTTTTAATTTCATTCAAAAAGATTACCTTTTCATGGTGTCATAACAAATGTTATCTTTAGAAAAAAAAATTAACCTTTTTTGCTTATTGATTCTAACATTGAAAATAAAAGAAAATAAATTTAATTTTCAGCATATTATCTTTTCTTATGTTAAGGTGAAAATGTAGATAATCTACTAAACAGTGCAGTTTATTGAAAAGTTACTGTGAATGATTGAATATATCAAATGGGTTTTTCTAGTTGAGATTTTTCAATGATCTATATTTTGTGATTGGCTAAATCAGTTGAGGTTGGTAATTATCAAATGAAGATATTACTTGAAAATTATAAACAGGAGATAACCAGCATAGGGAACATATTTAAATCAAGTTTTGAAAATCATTAGCTCAAATTTGGTTTTGTAAGTCACTTGCTGGTTTCAAAATTCACTGCCTGTCTCATGACAATAACAAATAAAATATCTGTGATGGTCATGTTCGTTTAATGAGTCGATAGCCACCATTTATTTTGTTAAATTAGTTATATGTATGAAGGAAGAGTACTCAATATTGGATAAAGCATTTATAGATCGATACAGTGTGGGAATAGAAATCAACATTGTATGAAGACATTTACTACTTTAATTAATCACCAGACTGTACACCATCAATTGGTTGTGGTGCCAAAATGAACGGGAAGGTGTTACTAATTGTAGTGTAACATGTTGCGGGCACAAGTGTTTTTGTCCATTCACTATTTCCACCTGTCTCTGGGTGTGGTCGTCTAGTGGTTTAATGTTGTATACCTGCTAGGGTGTGATTTTCTAGTGGATTGTAGCTTTGTTGATCTAGAGAATTTCATGTAAATCAGATAAATTACAGAAAAAATAAACGCTGTTGTAAAAATTTCAACTGTTTAATTCCAAGCTGACAATGGTTACAATTGCTCTGCTTAATTTCTATTAAAAGTCTTGAGACATTGAGAAGGTTAACAATAGAGTTAGAAGCTTGTTTTTTTTTTAAAGATTTCTTCAACTTGTAGAATATTGGCAAGCATAATAATCTTGTCGCCACAACTTTCTTGGGATTGTGAAGTGGGGTAGGGAAAATTCAGTTGTACTGAATTTACTAAATCTGATAACAACTTGGAATGAGAAATTGCAGAGTTCCAATTCCTTTCATGTTTATGATATTCACTCATATGCAAATAACCTTGGAAAAGATATGAATTCATCTATTCTTCCCCCAGCTAAGGGTTAATTAGTAAGACTTGTATCAGTATATTATTGTTATCACCAATTAGCTGTTGTAAAATGCGATGCCAGTCGGAAGCAGATATAAATTGTTTTTTTTTTCATAAAAAAGAAAGTGGACAAAAGCTTAAACAATGCGTTTGAAAATGTTATTTGACGACATGTTTTAGAAAATTATGTTTTTCTTCATTCTTTTTCGATAATTTAAGTATTCAGTTATCCAGAATTTTCGAATATCTAAACAGATTTTTTTCAGCTTGCGTCCCAAGGTGTCTGGATAATCGCAACAAAAGAGAAGATGTGCAAAACCATGACCGCCCACTTTCTCAAAGGAAAAGAAAATTGATTGAATATTCTTTTCTGGGCGTAGCGACCCACCTTAAATTGTAAGTTAGAGAAATACTAAACTATTGAAATATGAGATATTATTGGCGGCTCTGCAAAAGTGTGCTTAACAACAACAATTCCTAATCTCTCCTCTATTCAATCAGTTCGAAGTCCTGACATCTACAACAAACAAGGTAGAATGCTTTGCTTGGAAATTCTCTTTCAACCCAACATTCTTCTCATCTGGAATACCCACACCTGATTTCTCCCTTGAACTGAGACTATACTGAGTGATATGCGCATAACCCCGTCACTGGTCTGGGACACCATTTCTATAAGGCAAATGGAGGTGACGGGCTATGAGCCATCGTCCTAAAGAAATGTGCTCCCGAGCTGGCTCCAGTTCTCTCTTAATTCTACAACTATTGCTCGCTGCTTTCCACCTTGTTGGAAATTCTTCTCTGTAGCTCCTGTTTTTAGAACTCTGGAGAAGCTTTTGACACCTCTATCACCCTCTTAGTCTACTATCGCTTTTCGGCAAAACACTCAAGGCTTTACTCAATGTTGAAGTGGTTAAGCATCTTGCATCTCACGACCTACCCTCTGACAAACAATATGGTTTCCGTTTTTCCAGATCTGCCGCTGATGTGCTTACAGCCATCACTGAATATGTATACCAAGCTCTTGATAATAACGGCGAAACTCGATCTGTGGTTCCAGATATCTCAAAAGCATTTGATAAGGTTTGGCATGCTGGTCTTCTATGTAAGCTTCAAGGCTATGGTATTACAGGATGATTGTTTGATTTAAACTAATCATTCCTATCAAATCATGAAATGAAGGCCGCTCTGGACGGTCTTGATTCCAGATCCTTTCACACAAACGCGATTGTCCCCCAAAGCTCTATCCTGGACACTTCGCTGTTTCTGATCTTCATCAATGATCATCAGTTCCCAAGTAGATATTTATATAGATGATTACCATTTACTTCTGTCTCAGCAAATCTGCCAGAGATGACAAACTTAACCTGGCCGCTGCTCTTGAAAAGAACCTCCAATAAGTGGTTAATTGGGTTAAAAATGGCATGTAGACTTATTTCCTCCAAAATTAAGCTTCCTATTGAAACTTCCTTGCCCGCCATTAGCATGGCTGATGTTCGACTCCAAGAGAGCGTTTCACTGGGCCTTCTTGGCCTCACGTTTTCAACTGACTTGAAGTGGAACAACTACATTGACTCAATAGCTGCATCTACTGTAAGGAAAGTTGCTTTACTGTGTCATGTCAGAAGGTTTTTTTCTCGTCAGAAACCATCTACCATTCGTCTGTGCATTGAATACTGTTGTCATATCTGGTCTGGTGCCCCTGCTGTTCATCTCGAGGTTCTTGACAAAATTCAAAGAAGGATCTGTAATGTAATAGATCCTGACCTGGCATCTCGACTCCAGTTACTTTCTCAAATACGTGATGTGGCTTCCCTCTGTCGTTTCTACAAATATTTTCAGGTCAACTGCTCTAACGAGCTTTTTCCCTTGTGATCCGCCTACATCAATTTAAGTGTGCTACTAGATTGGCACTTAGGTCCCACCCTTTTACTGTTGAAATAGTTAAATGTAACCACCACTTCTACTCCAACAGTTTCTTTTCTTGCACTTCTCGACAGAGAAACTCCCTTCCGCTTACTTGCGTCCCTGATAACTAAAACAAATTTAATGCAACCTAAATCGCCATCTTTTATTGTTTTGAACCCCGTTCATCTTTTATCCTTTCCTCAATCCCCCTCACCACTATACCCAGTCTTTTCTCTCACTCTCCGTAACCTTCTGTGTACTAGTGGCATTCCCACCTTGCTTGGGGTAAAATGATTGGAAAAATAGAATTTTAAAATAACATACAGCTAAAGGGTTTTCAACAGAATGTGACGACTGGGTGTAGTACGGACTTTTGTTTTTACGTTTTATGAGTTGTAATCTCTGTGTAATTGCTGTATATTTATCCAAAGCTTTGTCTACGAAGAAGCCAGCAGAAAGTCGACGTTAGGTAGTTTTTGTTTCTTATTCAAAGTCTCCAACAGTTTGCATAAGACCTCCTTAAGCAAGTTAATTTAAATACCATTTCTAAATTTTATAGACTAAAAACGAAATTTATATTGGAATTAAAATAATTTTACATTTTACATTTTAAAACAGAGTGTTTTCTTTTTTTTATCTCGCCTTTTATATATATACAAAACACGTAGATCATACCATCTTACTAGTAACACATTTAATTCTAACTCAAGCCATAGAAACTAACACGAAATGTTATTGCAACGTTGCAGATACGTTACATTTTTGATGAAATATATGTGACATTGTGGTGAAGTTACTGCAACGTTGCAATTAACCTCCTTTTCTTGCACCAAATTGACCGCTCATCCCCAACGTTGTCACAGTGTTATGGTAAAGTTGCGAATTGCTGTAGCAGAAAAAATCAACTCAGTTTAATGATAACATCAGAATATTTTTCTTTATTTAACAGTGGGTATGGAAAGTATAAGATGTGTTTTCATATTTCTTTTTTAATTGAGAACAATTAATTTAGAAATGTAATGAAAGAGACGGGACAGAGTAACCTAAACTAGGCTTTATTCCAATCAATAGAATAGTTAGTACGACAAAACTATTTATAAACATAGTCCATTTTTGACGATAGGCAGTGGGTTGGGGAGAAGGAATGTTTACCACAATGACGAATGCACATTCTGATATCTTCCTGAAATTTATGAACCATTTTCTATTAATATAACTTTACAATGCAGCGTATTTGCAACCTTACAAAGTAGCGTTAAAAGTCCGTTGTAAGGATTCTATAAAAAAAGTTTTTGCAACTAATGTGTAACGTAGCAGAGGAGCTGTAAGAACTTCATTTTCTTATCTAGGTCGACGGCTTTCGAGAATTAATAGTATCCGTTATCTTGTGCCTCTGTTCTCACATTCTTTGCGTATGTCTTACCATTTTCTATCTGATCCCTTACGGCCTTTGTTGATTATCCAACCAAATTAGGGATAGGGAATGACTACAATTAAACTATTTCTCGGCTTCTCGACAACAAACTGGTTTCTACGTCGCTCTGATCAGATTCAAACATAGACTGATTCCCTATATCGAATTAACCGTTAGAACTTGCTGAATCATTCACAGGTTGTCATAGAAAAAGAATTCCTTAATTTAATGCCTAATTCAGTAGCTGTCAACCATTTTTGACCCATGCACCTCATTTCAGTATATCTTGGAATGGCATTCTCATGCCATTCCAAGATATACTGAAATGAGGTCCATAATTGTCTGACTCAAAAAAGGGTCTTGTTAAATTAGTTTCTTGAAAGATCAGTATACCAAGTATTTGAAGAGTTTATCTTAATTCGATTTTTTTAAAAAAAAAATTCTTTCCGGGTTTTGAATTCTTATCTAGTCAAGAACAAGCGGCTATTAAGAAATCATATAAGATACACGTTCTCAACTACCTCAGATGAAATCACTTCTTTTTCAGTGAGAATAAGAGTTTGCCTTTAACAGCGATGATTGAGAAGCCTGAGTACTGCCTCTTCTATATATCCTGGATCGAAAACAATTTCTAACCTTCTACGCTTTGAACTTCGACGAAATTCTCTAATGTTCGAAATCTTTCTCGCTAACCAAATATTTCATAATGTGTGTATGTAAGAGTTGTTCAATATTCTCGATACAATGAAACTGATTTCTGTGAATATTTGGAAATGTTTTTGATGCCTGTTTGTAGGTTAAAAATATAAAAAAAATAAACGTCAATTCATTAAGAAATTTTGATGAGGAAGACCTCAAGCACTAAAACATTTATGAGTATAGACATATCCGTGATGGCCAATAAATATATATTAAGCTGATTTTGGCATGGCACAAATACACAGCACTTGAGCATTCATTGAAAACTGAACTGCATTTACTTGAAAAAAAAATATCATGAGACTGTCCATTCGCCTAAACGTATATCTTAACCCCATAAATTCTAATAAGGGATTTAGTGAGGATTTCTCAAAGGATTACCGTGTACGAAGCGTATAACGACACAAAGGCTGTGAATACACCAATTAAAATATAATAATGATAATTCCTCATCTCAAACATTCCATATTGAGTCCGCCAGTTAGAATCGAACTCAGTACATATATTAGAAATGGTGAAATTACATTTAAGAGACATATGTATAGTGGTGGAGAAAGAAGGTATTTTATTAATATGTGCTTAAACTGGTTCACAATCACATTTTTCCAGCAACTGAAATCGAATTCCCTATATGAGTAATGAATATATCCTAGGCCTTACTTTACGGCAAGAGCTATTGTCTATCAAATATGTGTTTATGTGTGCAAGGGAGGATATTGACTAATTGGAATTTTATGTGATTCTGGTAGGGATCGAACTCTTTACAAATAATCCCTTGTTCTTCAAATGGTTGATTTTACATTTTGGGTTATTTAAAGTCGAATTTTGTGTGAAGGTACCCAAAGAGGATTGAAATCATTGCTCATTAATAACGGTCAACCGGACTGACTTCGTTAACTATTGTTTCTTACTCCTAATGTAGGAAACATTCTGTGTGTCTGTGTGTTCGCGC
The DNA here is from genome assembly GCA_903632075.3 of Acanthosepion pharaonis. NCBI lineage: Eukaryota > Metazoa > Mollusca > Cephalopoda > Sepiida > Sepiidae > Acanthosepion > Acanthosepion pharaonis. The sequence goes on along the minus strand of CAHIKZ030003402.1, from coordinate 1,602,373 downwards.
GCATGTGTAGCTTAGAGTTTCAAATAGACAGGTCGGGAGGATATTTTGCAGACAAATCCACCTGATTAAATTTATTCCAACCATCCATTTTATTAAATATTTAAGAAATTATCCCTCCCTTAATTTAGTCTGTAAATATTCTAGGTCGAATTGTTTCATTACTAAACATTATTTTTTTAAAAAATTAAATTTAAAAACAAATCATCTGAACTTTTTATTTCAATCCTTCGTCTATTTGAAACTCGCGCGCATGCGTAATGAATTCATATGTTTGTCTGCTCAAGTTTTTTTTCTCACTCCTTCATTATATGACTTTTTTTTCTTTTTTTTTTAAAAAAAAAGAAGGTTTTTATTTATCCTAAGAGGCCTCTTGGCAACATACCATTGGTTTTGATATGGTCATTTTCTCAGTGTCCCATCCCGACCATCGAATATTTTTGTTGGCAATTTCCCATAAAAAACAAAAAAGGATGTCGTATGAACAAAGACATTTTTGTCATGCTTAATAATCATCGTAAAACAATAACACGCATTTTGAAATAATTGCGCAAATTCAGTTCTTTTATTATTTATAGAGACAGCCACAATAATTACAGGCTCCTGACTGCTATTCGCAAATTCTTCTATAACAATGATGACCTCGACATACAAGTTTGACTATTAGCCAGTGTTCGTACTAAGGTAATATCCAGGATTCGTCATGGTGATTTATAATGTGAATATGTCCTTTTCACTTGGAAGATTGACGCAGTACAATCTTCTTAGCTCTCATCTACTTCTGCTTGCCAATGGGCCGTATTAAGCTAAGCTTAGTATATATCTATGAAAATGATTATTTCTCTTACTCTTCCTGGCAGTAGTAAACCTGGACAGTCGCTACTGTTGGGCATTTAAATTCGTTAATAATATTTGCCCTGTTTTATTCTAAGAGGTGAATTATTATTTTTAACTATAAGGTTAGAGGTTTGTATTCCTGATCAATCAATATTCGGGAAAAAAATTATATAGGTCATACTACAATATGTTTGGCCCGCAGACTCACTCTAGACATTTCTAACCATAGCTCAATTAGATCTAAATTTAAATATTCATGGAGACCTACTGGACACTATTTGTAACATATTTGTTGACAAAACAAATATAATAGCATTATCTACATGCAAAAAAGACTAAAAATAATGGAAGCCTCATTAATAAAAGGAAAAAAAAACAACACTTAATAATATTAACTTTGAAAATGGACACAATATCCTGACCACGTTTTGAAAAATGAAAACATTATATAAATACATACATGCAACAAACTATTTCTTATTTAACAGTTAAAATATTTCATCCTTGAAAATGGCTAAATGTATAGCCGAAAGCGCTCGAATAAAAAGAAAATTCGGACAGTTTTTATATAATTTATCATCTGAAAAGAAAAACATTACTAGATCGCATGAGAGAAATTGTATAAAAAAACTAAATAAAAGCACCTTATTTGTCGTATTCAATGAAATGTGCATGAAAGAAGGATTGCTGCCTAAATACACAAATATATATATATATATATATATATATATATAGGGAGAGAGAGAGAGGGGTGGTTATATCCCACTCTTTCATAGTCCTGGACAGAACGCCCTCTAGCGGTGTTAAGGGAAGTCCATTGGAAGACAAGTTTGGTAAATTCCACCTTCGTAATCTAATAGACTATAATAATGCTGGTCTATTTCAGTTCATTTAGGTTATTCTGTAGAGTCACATGCCTTCCTTGCCAGTATCTGTCTATATTTCTGAGATGAGGTATTATGTACACTATTTACATTATTCGGACTATTAGCCTGATCTTTGTTGCCATATTTATCACAGCGTTTTGGCCGTTGTACGCTCTGGCCTTCTTCAGGTGGTTGGAATGTCCTCAAGGACACATGGCACAGTAGATAAAGGCGTTAGTTAGATCCAGTAACAGGGACCCAAAGAGTGTGAGTTCAATACCTGGTGGAGAACTTAGAGAGTTGAATTAACAAGAAGATAACTGATAACTCACTTGTATTAGACATGGCACGTGGAACTAGAACAAACTACCTCAGTTCAGTTCGACATTCCAATTACTTGAATAAGGCCGGAGCGTAAAACGGCCGAAACGTTGTGATAAATATGGCTTCTTTGCCAGTCTATTGAAAACATTCTAAGCGCACCGATTATGAAGAATACAAATCTTACTTTTATACTCCACAATTTTAGCAATTCTCAGACAAGATCTTTGTACATTTATAGTTCTTCATTGGGTGAGATTTAAATCCTATAGAATTTTAATTTCATTAATTTATGGAACAATTTTTGAATTATACATACACCGTCTGGCAAATCATGGTATCACAGTACCCAGTTGACGTCTAATATCAGAAAGAACGATAATTGGACTTGAGAATCTTATTCTCATGAAGAAAATGTTTTAGGAGAGAATTTTTTATAAATTTCAACCGACGCTAGCAGAAGCTGCTCTTGTCCAGGAATGCCGAATCTTTTCTTATAAGAAAACGGCTACAATTACCATCACTGTTATAGATGAGAAGAACTGATACTACACTTTAATCCAAGCCTGATGGTAAAGGAGTGAAGAGAAGCATAACGTTAGTAGCACTGGCTGCTCTTTCAATGAATGCTGAATGTTTCCTTACAAATAAATATTATTAATCTTATGTAATTATGATGTCTATTTTTTGTATTCCATCTGAAAGAATGTGTTTCATTTGCCTATTCGTAAAACAAATTCCTTCATCCGTCGCTAAAAAATAAGAAAAAATAAGAAAAAATATTAATATGCTGGTTTTTGCCTATTTTCACATTATTATTATTATTATTATTATTATTATTATTATTATTATTATTATTATTATTTTCTTTGATTTCTGGTGTTTACACATTTCTTTCCGGGTCCCGCCCCGGGACCTAAGGTTAGAAATAGCGTCATGACACTTTCCACTGACAAAAAAAAAAACAAAAAAACATTACATAGATAAAGCCCTTCGTAAGGTGTGGGCTGTACTTGTCAGAACAAGTTTTTGTATCTCCTTGAGGCATGGACTTCCAGAAACCCCTTCAATTAGTCTACTGCAATCTTTTCCAACCAGTCCTAGGGCTCCAACTACAACAGGGATTGTTGATGTTCCCATATGCCACATTTTCGAGATTTCTATTTCAAGGTCCTTGTATTTTGACAGCTTTTTGAATATCTTCAAAGATACATTGCAGTCTGCAGGGACTGCCATATCAATAAGGAGGCACTTTTTTTTTGTTTGTGGTCTTTAATAACAATATCTGGGCGGTTGGCATTGATTGTTTTGTCAGTGTGTATTGTGTAGTCCCATAGAATTGTAACAGGTCCTATCTCCGTAACCGGGTCTGGGTGGTGTTCATACCAGTTTCTTTCAGTTTCCTTCCCGTTATTATTATTATTATTATTATTATTGTTGTTGTTGCTTTTGTTTTTGTTGCTGCTGTTGTCAGTATTATTTAAATCGCTATCATTCTAAATGGGAGATTTGGCGGGAAGCTGGCTCAATGTGTTTACTTTGTATTAGCCTGAAACAGCTAAAATAGCCCACTTCTTTACGGTCAGTCTTTGTCTCACATCTGGTGGGTTTTATCTCTGTGCGCCATTCGAGGTCGGAACGCAGAAAGAGAGAAAGATGCACACAGAAAGACAATGAAATCATTCCTCTCCTTCTCCCTCTCTTCTCCCCCCTCTCACTCTTATTCTCTTTCTCCATCTTCTTTAATTCCCTACTTCTCACTGTCTACCTCTCTGTCTGCCTTTCTTTCTCTTTCTTTGTTTCTCTTTCTCTCTCTCTATCCACACACACACACATATATATATATATATATATATATGTGTGTGTAAAACTATATAGAAAATAGGAAAGAACTCGTTAGGTAAATAAGTTTCGCTTGAAGATGGAACAGAGCTTGGTACTTTAATTTAATTTAAATAATTATATTGAAGTTTTCGGCTCTTGTTTTGAAACATGAGAATTCTTATGTAGCGTTGAAATCATATTTTTAAATAAATAATATATATATATATATATATATATATATATATATATATATATATATATATAAAATGAATTGATTTAAAATATGATTTTTCCGCTACATAGTTCTATGGTTAGAACTGTGTAGCGGAAAAAGCCATATTTTAAATCAGTTAATTTATAATATTAATGCTCTGTAAATTTACATTGGGCACTATTTTGTAAAATTTAAAATATCTATAAGAACACCAGATTATATATCTAACTGTTCTTTTCTTTATATATATATATATATATATATATATATATATATATATATATATGTTTATATTTTTACTGGTCACGCATCCACATATTCCCTATTTTAGAAAATGTTTTATTTCGTTGTTATGGTAAAGAGAGCCAGTTGAGGACACCAATAAGTGTCAATCCCTTGAATTAACGATATAACAAGGGAATATAATTAGTAAGTAGGTGATATCAGGCTGCTAATGTATTTCTTTTTATTTATTTTTGTTTTGAATTTTTTTCTTTAGAATCTTTTTATTTTAAACATTTAAAAGTAAAACTCTTTGTTAAATACGAAAATAGCATTCAAATAAGTCAGAGAAAATATAACCAAAGCAAAATTGCTTAAACTTATAATGTTAGCGAAATGGATACCGGTGCAGATAATGGAATCTGCTGGACAAGTTCAAATTTCGCCCGAGGTCGTTGCGTTCAAGTCTGCAGTAATGCCTTTGGGAAAGACATGTAGCCATATTTTCTTCACCCTCATAAATTACTGGCTAAGTAATGGAGCCTACTGAGTACTGGGAGGGCATTCAATTTAGAAGAAAAAAAATCAAAAT
>CAHIKZ030003402.1:1577500-1595000 GCA_903632075.3 Acanthosepion pharaonis | reverse complement strand
GATACAAGTATTTAAGTAAACGCTCTGTTTATAATAAACAGTATTAAATAACATTTTACCGGCCTGAATGTCCGAGAAATTTTCATAGAAATATATATATATATATATATATATATATATATATATATATATATATATATCGCATGATAACTTAAAAACTTGCGATGAAAAATCTTACATAGATGTCAGAGTATTCCTTATGGAGTTACATCATTTTACGGAAACCCCACAAGACAATTCACATACACACGTACACGCAAGCACGCGCACATATACATACACACATATATATATATATATATATATATATATATATATATATATATATATATATATATATATACGAGAGATTGATTTGTTGGTTATTTAAAGCATATTTAGGATATTAAGTAAAATACTCTTTTTTGCTACTGAATACGGCATTAACTATTTTTGGGGAATATCAATGATTTTTCTGATACAAGTCCTGCTATTTAACCCATTGCTGGGAGGAGGAGATAGATTCATAACTTCTGAGGGTTTTTTCTCAAAAAGTACTTGCACGTACTGAATGTAATGAACCCGACTAGAATTCGAACTTGGCTCTCAGATTTCTCATCCCGAGACGCCGATTGTTGCAACATCCACACATCCACCATATATATCAAAACGAGATATAGCTGCTGCATCGTTCAAGGATGCGATTGGCTGATTTGACAAATATCTTTACTTTGTATCGGAAAAAAAAAATTAGTGTGTTTTGACGGATCATACAATGATGCGTCAGTATGCGTGTCGCGTTAAGACGAGATTAGATTTGAGAAAAATAGGGAATCTGACGTGGGGAGTTAGTGAGAGATTGACAGATGGAAAACGAGAGTCGATTAAAATAGAGACAATTCTACGTCTATCAGTTTGTTTGTTTTTTTCTCTCTGTCCCATTGAGAAGAATCATTCATTCGACAGGTTAAAAGGAGAGTAAGAAACAAAAAAGTAGCAATATATTAGGGAAGGAGAAGGTGAAAAAGAAGCAGATAAAAAGAAGAAATAACAATTAACACAAAAATAATTGCGAGAGTAAATAAGAAAGCTAAAAATGACGATTATAAATTGAATTAAAAAATATATTAAAATAATGCCATGAAAGCAAGAAAAAAAAATGCTACCAATCAGAGAAATTATGCTCTTAAAGGCTAAACAAAAACATTTAGTTTTTATGATAACATTGAATTAATAGTTAAAAAATACAACTTATTCTTTTTGCTTCTTTCTTCATTTTCTTAAAAAAAAAACAAAGAAAAACCAAACCAAAATATACATTTAGAAATCAATCTGAATTTTTATTTCAATTAGAGCATGATTTTTATTCTTAATTAGTTTCCTCTATTTTCACTTTCGTTATCGTTTTTTAAGTTCAGTGGCAAGCAGAGAAGAAAGGAAAACCCGGAAGCGACGGGGTTAGTCATGCTACAGAGAGGGGATGAGTGGCACGTTTCAAAACCGCTGAGAACATGATCTCATTACGCATGCTCACGAACAAACAGACAAACGTGAAACATGTATAAACACACTAAACACACAAGCAAGCGCAGGCGGGACTTTTTTGTTTGTTTTTTTTTTTTTTTCATCAACCAACATTCTTTGTGCGTTTACGCTAATATCAAATTGACTGAAGGCATTAAAAATATAAAATTTGAAAAACCTACAAAACAGCCAGAAATATGAATTCTGATTTTCAAGAGAAACATGCCCTCACCAAATACTATTCCAAAAGATCTACTATACGTAGATCTTTTGGATTTGTTTGCTGCCTGTTTCTCTCAATTGTATTTTTTGAGCACGGGTAGAAGCCAGTATTTTTAAATATTAGTTTTCATTTGTAATTTTTTTATCACTCCAATTTAGTCGCAGTTGGCTTTTTCACGGAGAAAACATATTTTTAATCATCTCGTCCAAAGCAAGGCAACAAAAGTCACTAAGACGCAAGCGGTTACTGAGTATGAGATAATATCAGGAAAAAAAAAACACTATTAAAGAGAAAACAATAAAAGAACAGGAATTAAGAATATCTAAAAACATATAACTATATCTAGAGATGAAATCAAACTTCCAAAATGAAGTGGGTATTTACTTACACAGAAGAAATTACTGAAGTGGCCCAAAACTGTGTGCTATTTTTGTTGCAACATTAGCAACGTTCAGTTTTTAACTAAATTGTTGCAGCATTACACGCGTCTAGTTTTTAACTAACTTTATTGAAAAAGATCGCTTAACCAAGGAGAGTGAGGCTGTGTATACTCTGAAACAGAGTGAATCGTCTACTAACAACTCCTTCCTGATAATCAAGCGATTCATTCAAACAAGTACTACTCCCAGTTACACCAAGTAAAACAGCAATCGACGAAAAGCACCTGGATTTATCTAAACAGAAAATGCGTAATATTTAATCGCAGTACATGGCACAAGTCAAAAATACTTACAGCTTATTTGAAAGCTTTTCAATCCTTCCCAGCATTCATCATGCATTTGACCTTTGGATTATCACTTATTTTGTTTGATGTATCAGCTCAGGTTAATCGCCTCCCAAAATATATTCGGATATACTTAACTCCTCCCCCATACATATATATATATATATATATATATATATATATATATATATATATGTGTATATGTGTTTGTGTGTGTTTGTGTATATATATGTGTATATGTCGCTGTCTGTGTGTGTGTGTAACATTTTAAAATATGTACCCATTAACAACTGTTACACATTTTGTCACTTTTAAATAGGCGTGTCTGTTTATTATGTGCACTCCAGAAGCCCATTATTTTTTTTTCATGTTTTTCAAAAATAATAAGATTGTTTATTGACATGATCTAATTTCTCTCAATTCGAAAGGATTTCCTCTATTTTGTTTATCGAAATGCTAACGTTCTTAAATTCTATAATTTGCAGTTTCTCCTCCATGCATAATTTATAATTTTTGTGTCTGCTTCACTTTAACATTTGTCTAAATAAAGCTTTCATATTTACGCAAGTAAAGAATATACAAGTAATATATATACTGAATATACAAATGACATACGAAGAATATATATATAAAGGATATGTAAGCAAATATGTGGATATAGATCCGACAGTATGAAGAAAAATATGGAAAAGCAAAAATCCGAATATGCAAATATGCTGTTGACATTGAAACAACATTAAAACAGCATACTTGCATGTTCGGATTTTTGTTTTTCCATATTTTTCTTCATAAAGAATATGCAAATCACACACATATATATATATATATATATATGTATATACGAGAGGGTACAAACATCAACGATTCCCTTTTCACAATCCAACCAAAGTAAACAAAGCAAATACGAGAAGTTTTAAAAAAAACGTCACTGTTTGTAATTATTGCAAATAAACTTGATAACAAACCGCTTTTAATTTAATTCAGTTTTGTTTTTGTTTTTTTGTTTTTTAACGATTCCAGGCGGGAAAAAATACGTTATTGCTGCGATGCTGAGAACTGTTTTTGCTAAGTTAGGATGCGAAGAAAGAGAATAGCGACTTAGAAATGAAAGGAAAAAGCTGTTCTAAGTTCGGCGTTGACAGAATCGATTTGCGGTGATTGATAAAAGAACAGGATACGATAAGAGGATAAATACTTGTTAGGCTTTTACTTAAAATAAAATGCAAGCAACGAAATTAAGTGATGCGCGGTTGAGCATTCGCGTGTGCATGTGTGTTTGCTAGCAAAGAAGACGTATAAGTTAATTTTCTGTTGAAATATATTGTTACAGAAAATATATATATATATTTTTTTTTTTTTTTTAGCGGGTGGGGATTAAGATATAATATATCTTCAAGATGTGCAGTTGAATGTACGTTTAAGATTATTTCTTTTTTGGAAAAAAAAATCCTTATACGAATGACCTTGAGTATAAAAAAATCAAATGAATGAAACGCTTTGTCCGAGAAACCTCACAGCCTAAATTAAAGAATGGGAAGAAATTTGTGGAATATGCAATAAAATGGTTGGTCAGAATAAGGATATCTCAAAAAAGAATAAACAACCCAGCTCGTGCATTATTTTTTTACACTTAAACGTACACATTAGGTATTGTCCAGGCTCGACGTTGCTTAACTTCGTACAGGAAAAGATATTTCAACAGAATTTGGCCGTAAGCTCATAGTGTTTATAGTCACAAAAGCTTTCGGATAGTATTTGAACCTGTTTGGACAACGGTTTAATTTACGTGATAAAAAGGATTGTCTATGTATTTGATTTGTTTCCTGTGTTGTGTGATAGAACTATTTTCATTCTTAGCGGAAGGTTATTTAGTTCCATTACATAGGTAAAACACTTTGGCTATTTAGGGCAGACCTGTTATATATATATATATATATATATATATATAACAGGTATTTTAGGGCAGACCTATATATATATATATATATATATATATATATATATATATATATATATATATATATATATATATATGACTGTTTATTATGTACACTCCAGAAACCTATTTTTTTTTCATGTTTTTCAAAAGTAATATTGTTTATTAACATGATTTAACTTCTCAATTCGAAAGGATTTCCTCCATGTTGTTTATCGAAATGCTAACGAATTCTTAAATTCTATAATTTGCAGTTTCTCCTCCATGCATAATTCATGATTTTTGTCTCTGCTTCACTTTAACTTTTGTCTAAATAAAGCTTTCATATTTACGTAAGTAAAGAATATACAAGTAATATATATAATGAATATACAAATAACATACAAAGAATATATATATATATATATATATATATATATATATATATATATAAAGAATATGTAATTCGCTCAGAAATTGAAAACCTGCGGAGGGTCGTTTAGGGACCTTGTGGCACATAGTGCACCAGGTCTCTGTATTCGTCCTTCAAAAAGTGTGGATGGTCCTGCACAAAACCTTCACCACTAGAATCAAATCTCATGTGCCGGTGTCGGGCTGTCGGTTTCTGGAATCTGATCTGCTTGACCCTCATACCTCGAATTCGACAGGAGAGTCGACTATATATATATATGCATATATATATATATATATATATATATATATATATATATATATATATATATATATAATATCAAATTAACAATATTTAATTTAACAAACCTTGCTCATATATATATATATGTATGTATGTGTGTGTGTGTGTGTGATGTATGTTGCGGTTATGTGAGTTTGTGATCCTGGCTTCATCAAAGAGCGTGAAACTCAATGTCACAAGCTCACATCAACGCAACTAAATATACTTGATCTATCACTGATATTGAGAATTTCCAATAAGTACCGCGGATATATAATATATAAACAATATATATATAAAATTACACACACACACATATATATATATATATATATATATATATATATATATATATATATATTAGGAAATGGACAAAATCCGACAATTATTTTTAAGACATTTTTATGTTTATACACTCTTTTTATAGATACAAATAAGTATGTCCGAGAAATTTTCATAGAAAATATGCGTCCTCCGAATGTTTATAAATGTCTGAAAAATAATTGTCGGAATTTGTCCATTTCATGATGTGTGACGTCATTTGTTTACATTTGGATACGCGCTGAGCAGATATGAATGTACGTGAGAGATTCATGGAAGATTGTAGTTTAAAAGCACTAAAATCAAACTTGCTAACCGAACGATCCTCTGTGGCTCAATCGGTTAAATGCACATCAGGCTATCTGACGTTTCCGTATAGGATACACGTTCGATTCCTGTCGAAGGACGAATATTTGTCTATGAAAATTTCTCGGACATTCAGGCCGGTAAATGTTATTAATACTGTTTATTACAAACAGAGCATTTACTTAAATATTTTTATCTTCAAAAAGAATATATAAACATAAAATGTTTTTAAAACACACACATTATATATATATATATATATATATATATATATATATATATATATATATATATATATATATATATATATATATATATATATATATATATAACTAACTGGGCATTGTCAGTGTGGTAGGGAAGATTTTGTTGACTACATATTGGCATATTTTCAGATTACTGGAATTGGAAATGGAATCAGTTTTTAGAAACATCAAATGTAAATTAAAAAAGAGGAAAAGCAAGAACCGATTTCTTTTTAGTGTTGTCATTGTTATATGAATATTAAATATATTGCATGCATATAAAATGTCTTATACAAACTTCATTATATAATAATATATTATTTTATGTGGATTGATTTTTTTTATTATAACAGCCTCTAGAATTTTGTGTCTTTCATGGATTCCTCTATAATATTTTGGTTTTACCTACAGAGATTTGTCTTCAGGTGTATTTCGACTGAAAGAATTCTTTTAAACAGGTTTTTGTTAAACAATACTGAAAAGGTCTGTCTGTTAAGGATTTTATTAAATATTTACAACTTTCGACTAGGTTGATTGATGTCAGAATTAAAATTGTTAAACCTTCCAAAGTGATTTTTTTCAATCCGATTTCAATTCGACTATTACTTTAATCGTTATCAAGAATTGTGTTTTTAGCTCTTTTATGAGAATGAGTTTGGTTAATTCTGATGGAACAACTTTCAAGTCGCTTAATGTTAACCTTATTTACAACGACCAAACTGAATTTTTACGTGATTCTTTTTATAGACATTTCAATATACAATCTCTTATATATATATATATATATATATCATTTGTATATTCATTTCTTATGCCTATAAGTGACGTCTGTCTTAAGTACGTTTTAAATACAGATAAAAATAAAAATTTTGTTAACCTCAAATGTTATATATATATATATATATATATATATAATAAGTTTTTAAAAATATTATTCCTTCGCTACATAAGAGTTCTCATGTTTCAAAAACAAGAGCCAAAAACTTCAATATAATTATTAAAATTAAATTGAATTATAGTATCAAGCTCTCTTTCATCTTCAACCGAAATTTATATATCTATATATCTATCTATCTATCTCTATATATATATATATATATATATATATATACCCGTTCAAGCAAGCATTATCCGAGCAAGCAGAGATAGATAGATAGATAGATAGATAGATAGATAGATAGATAGATTACTTCAAGCGTTATTCACACTCCAGAAAGTTTTACTGTGCACAGTCGTAGATGCAATAAACACTGTTTAAACTAAAAACTGGACGTCTATTTTAAACACGGTTGTTCACTAAATTAAGGTTTGAAGTATTGGAAATGTCGGATTAAAAATAAATTCATTAATTCTTTATATATAGATATGTGTGTGTGTGTGTGCGTGTACGTATGTGTGCGTGAGAGAGAGAGAGAGAGATTATGAAATATATAGGGATATTGTTTATCATTGTTCGATAGCTTTATTATAGATTTGTAGAAGATCCTTTCAGCTCGACATAAAACTCTCAGTTTCGTACAATATTTTGCAATATTTGCGCACCCGGTAATGAACGTTTCCTGTTTCCGTTAAGAAGCATCCTGAAAGCCGATTTTATTTGGGTTTATCTGATCTTCTTGAAAATATGCCCGTCGCTTTGACGGCATTCGACTTTGCCCTTTTCGACGACTTTGGCAAAAATTTACACAATCACGAAAAGATTATAAACATTTCTTGCCCAAAAGAAAACGATTTCACATTGGAAGCACATGCAGCAGAATTGCCCACATTGCCACAGTACAACCCATTTGTCAAAGAAAATTGTGTTAAATTTAATTTATATATAGTTATTATGAAAGCTTTTAGAAGCAGTTTCAGATATTAAACAGCTTTAATTATTTTATTTTATTCACAATTTAAAAAGAAAAAATTTCATATGAAATACAAAACGTTGACAGAGTTCGCTTAAAACAATTTACATTATATGCTTGATTAAAAAGAGATAAATAAAAAAAAACTGTATCAATACAGGATCAAAATATCAAAATTTCACAGGCTAACTGAGCCAAATTTTAATAACAATAATAATATATATATATTTACACGGAAAATTAATGATATATATATATATATATATATATATATATATATATATATATATAAAACGGAAAATACTTACCATGACATGTATAGATGTATATAAATTATTTGGAAATCCGTGCGTTGTTTATATATACATACATTAATCCATTTGTTGTTTAATATATATATATATATATATATATATATATATATATATATATATATGTATGTATATATATACTGAAGAATTAATGGATTTTTATTTATTAATGTGATATATTTCTTTTACGTTTAACGTTATTTTTACTGGGTACCCATATTTGACTAGACGCCCGTTTATTTCTCTGTTTATTGCAGATTCTCCTGCAATAGAATACGCCGGTTCGAATACTGCCGGAAAGTGTATTAATCTTTAATAAGATTTCTCAAATGTGAATACCGGTAGATGTAATAAAATACTGTTTAAAATAAAATGAGCGTGTATTTAAAATAAGGGCATCCACTAAAAATAACATTTATACTAATATATATATATATATATATATAGTAATGATACAATATGGTAATCTGTATGGAATTTCCAGGGTGATATAGATCTAGAGAGAGCTCTATGACAAAGGACAGCAAAACTGTTATTGATTAAAAGATATCAAACACTTAAAATCCTATAGGTAATAATTTTTATTTTATGAGAGATCTAAAAACGGCAGCTCTCAATCTTCAAGACCTACAAATAAATCACAATTTTTCGGTGGGGACTTGTTTGTAGGGCTTGAAGCTGCTGTTTTTTGGAGTTATCATGAAATAAAAATTATTACCTATGAAATTTTAAGTGTTTGATATTCTTTAATTAATAATATATATATATATATATATATGCGTTTGTGTGTGTGCGTGTGTGTGTGTGTGTTTGTTTGCTTGTAGGGGTGATTTTACAAAATTTTTATGCGTTTTTAATGTTTGGTCTATCGAATTCGAATCTCCAAATCGATTTTGAATTTTTATTGTATCCAGGTTATTTCTCATGTCTGCTCAGCGCAGTGTTTCGAGAATTCAGAGTCACTTAGATCGCTCTCTTCTCTTATACTGTACTCGCTAGGTGATCTTGCTTTTAACAATGGTCTGTTTGATTTGAAGTTGTCCGATTCAATGCTGGCATGGCGTTTATTTGAACTCGCTAGACTGAATACAGATCCAACTGTTGCACATTCATCTGGCTCTCGTATTACGGAAGATTTCAAAGCTTCCAGTTCTTCTGTACTTACTTGACTCTCAAACCAGTTTGATGCGGGGTTGTTTAAGTATCCTATGGACTGATCCTCATCCGGGTCCCTTGGAATACTATACCTGCTCTCAGTTGAGTGGTAAAATGCAGGTCTAATAGATTCAGGGTTTTCTAAATCCGTTTTTTGATGTCGAGGTCGTGAGTCTCTGTACGATGTGGCTTCTGCCGATTCTCGTTGAACCGTTTCCCCAAGGAAACTCCGTCTGTTTTGTGTTTGCTTATATAACATTGGCCTGTCTGATTCTAGCTGCTCAGTGTATCTTTGCATATTATGTGTCTTCGATATTGGTCTGTAATACAAAGGACCCGTTGATCCATATTGTTCTCGTCCTAAACTGTTTTGCCGATGAGGTGGCTCTGTGTTCAAAACGTATCGGGTTGAATCTCGCCTGTCTGACTCTACTTGTGTGTAATATCTGTTTGGTGTTACACTATTCAAGGTATATCCCGCTGGCTCAGCGTAGGGTTCATTTGATACGTTATTACTTTGAGATGATGTTCGATACAATACTGGTCTTACGAGTTCAAACTGATCTGACTCTCTTGGCATGCTATACCAGTTGTCGTTCAATCGATATCCCACGGGTTCATCTTCCCTCAAGATACACGAGTTATCAGGAATTTCTTTGTACAAGAGAGGTCCCTGTGATTTTAAACGATGTGTTCCTCTTTGCAGATTATGTCTTGTGTTGTTTACTAAATATCCCACTGGTTGGAGTTCCTCTGGGCCAATTTGCTGTCTGTGAAGTGATTCATTCAGAACAGGCCCTCGCGAATCAAGCTGATCCATTTCTCTGAAAATCTTCTTCGTCGACCTCTTTAGAACGTAACCCATTGGTTCAGACTGATCCACCTCACTCGGGATATCACGTTCTCTTGGTTTTTGCTTGTAGTATACAGCTTCCTCTGGTGTTATTTGATCCACACTGCTTGGGGTATTAAATCTACCAAGACTTTCCCGATAAAATGTAGGCATTTCTGGTTCAATTTGATCCAAGTTTTTTTGAACACTGTAGGCACTTGATGCTTGTCTATGTAATGTGGGTCTAGTTCGTTCACGTACATCCGTCTCCATAGGTAAATAATATCTGTCTGGTGTTTCGAACGTATCAATTTTATCGAACTCAATTCGTATGTTCCGTCTGTTGATTGCTAGCCCCCCAGATTTTGAGTGGGACGATTCAGTTTTATCAGATTTGACCCGCATTTCATACTTTTTCGGATTAAACTGGTCCAAGTAAGCTCCATCTGGGTCAAAATCCGAATCTGTCGAAATGTAATGTCTACTGAGCGCTCTTTCATTTATTTGAGGAACATCAGGTCCCCTTGGTATGTTCTGTCTCTTCGCTGTTAGGCTCTTCAAGATGTACTTCAGTGATTCGATGTTATCGACTCCAATTCGAATATTTTCCCTCTTGGGCCTGAAGCTCTGCAACACGGTTCGTATCGTTTCAAGTTGGTCAGCCTCAATTCGTATATTCCGTTGGTGAGGTTCAGCTCGTTGCGATGACGGTCCAATTTCGTTAACCTCAACTCGTATGTTTCTTTTGTTTGATGTATGTTTATTTAAGATGGATTCCAGAGATTCGAGCTGATTAGTGTCGATTTGTATGCTGTATTTATTCGGGTTTTCTATATTCGGAATCGACCGAAATGGTTCCAGTTCGTTATTTATATCTCGACATTTATGGGTCGGGCTGTTTAGTTTCATCGTCTGCCCGGACTCATTTACATCCGAATCATCTGAAACGCTTCTATTGTTGGCTATTGATTCTTGAGTTTGTTTCTTTTCTATCTGAATTGAACTCAATTGAAATTTATCGCCTCCCATTCGCTTTGAAATCCTTTCATGTTTTGGCGTGTTTGGAGCGGATGCATTTGATTCAAATCTTTCTGATTCAGGTTTGTCTTGGAAATTTCCCATCTTGTTTATAAAGATTCCGTGCAGAAGATATCCAGGAAATTTTGTAAAGAGTTGCTTCTTTCTGCTGGAAATTTAACAGTTCAAACATAAATATGACGGCTTACTTGTTTTTATTCATATTGTTTCTCGATAATTGTTTTTCGTCTCACTCTAAGTTTGAAATAAACATATATCCAAACAAACGGGTGTTTATTGATTTGTCAAAACTGACTGAATGTTGCTGTTGGTCTCGTATAATTCTCTCCAAATAGATACACGTGATGGGGCTAGATTTCGAAACATTTCTGATGCAGGCTGTTGTTATCCGGGATTGTTTATGTTCCCCCCCAAAAAAACGTACGCGTTTATTTGGGGTTATTACAGGCACATGTTCTCTGCAAAGGCCGAGAGTTAAGTAAAATATATCCGTATATACTTACGTAATATGAGTCAGTGAGTGCCCATGCAGATACAAGGTTTGTGTAGAAGTGAATCTTAACTGACATTTGAACACGTGTCATGTGTATACAAATGTTGGCGTTTGTGTTTGTATGAATTACATTATATTTGTGTATGAACACTGAAGGTTATTTACGAGTCGTAGGCATTTTGCTATGCATAAATGTATTGTGACTTTCCCTCTCTTTATCGCTACAAACACACACAAATATATATATATATATATATATATATACATATATGTGTGTGTATATGTTTGTGTGTATGTGTGTGTGTCTGCGTGTACTGCTGTTCTTGCCGATGTTTATATGTATCATGAGTAATTGAGTTTATAGTCGAACATGTATGAATCATTAAAAAGATTTATCTTCGTGACACGTAATTTTCCATACCTTCATCTTTATAAACGCTTACACTTATTTAAGTGTTTCATATCACTCGACATACACATATATGCATCTATGGATATGCACGCACAAATACACACACACATATGTGTTTGTCTATGTATGTTTGTGTATGTGTGTGTGCTAATTAAATTGTAATGAGGGTTGAGGTAGACATTTAATCTATATAAATCAGTTTAGTGGGATTAAACTACTGATAATCCGACAGAAGGAAATTAAGCCAAGTCTATCGGCTTAAAGTGTTCGTAATTTGTGTGATTGGTGCAGTAATCCTGTCAAAAACCGCCCAACCCTGACCACTATGTCCGACATCAATGGATTATGTTTTCAGCAAAAGCATTTTCGAAGAATAAGCAGCCGAAAACTAGGCCATCTGTCATGTCACCTCTGAACCCTTTTTACATCTCTTGGCACTTTTAAATCCACGCGATAACCTTGAGTAAAGTTTAACTCGCTTCTATAAAATGACTGGTTTATTTTCATATTGTGAGGCAAACGGCTGAATTTCATCTCTTCTAGGATTTTCAGTTGACTCAGTTTTGTTTAGTACAACACAAAACAAGATACAAAATTATAGGGACTCTACTAAAGAGAGTATTTTTTACATACTAATAATGACTAGTTAACTAATCATTCGTCTACGATGATGATCCCTGTTTAATAACCTTAACTTAGTCTAGCGTAAAATAGAGAGTGAGAAAGAATGCGTGTTGTGTATGTGCGCGTGTGCGCGGTACATAATCATTACTCTCCGGCGAGATGAACAAATATACATTATCATCAACATTTATCAATTTTATTAAGGTTTGATTAAAGACTAATAAAATATTAAGATTTAATGTTAACCATTTAATCTCTTTCGGTGATCTAGTGGATATAGGAGTTGACTAAGACATGCGTTACTGCCATGTATTCGTTGTGAGTTCAGTATACTAGTTCAGGAAGGGAAGCACTGTTTCAGCTGGAACGAACGATAACAGGTAGCACAATAAGTAACATATATCCTCCATCATTCAAACAACGGATACCTGATGATGGCCATACGGTACTTGGTCGAAATGAGATGGGTACAACTGTTCGAATAATTCAACTTCTTGAGACACTCGGACAATGAAAAGATGAATGGAGCGATTTTTCGAATTAGATGAGTGTTAAATTAACCCTTATTATAGTTTAGCATAGTTTGTCAACACACCTCGTAATTCCTGGTCTTCGGGCTGTGATCAAAATATTGTATTTGCTTTCGAGTGGACAAACTACATTTTATCTCGTAATTGTGTTTCTGCCTTTGAACGGGACACAGCAAATAAATGAGGGATGCTCGGTCCCGGGGACTCCAACCCTACGGCAGCGCCTCCCCCTTTGCACCTAAAAGGGAGGGTCAATATAATATCAACGCCAACACGATGTGGGTTGCAGGGACTGTGCAATTTTTGGAATTAGTCCATGTGCACACGCTTGGGCTCCCCAATTTAAACCAACTTTGTGCCATCTCCGCTCACCGTGTGGGGACGAGTAAATATCCATGTTCTCATTTTAAATGGGAGAAGTCATCGGATCCCGGGGATTCTAACCCAGCGGCAGTACCTTCCTCTTTGCACGTAAGAGGTAGGTTCGATGGAATACTGACGCAACACTGTTAAATTTTACCACTGTGAGGAAGTGAGTAAATAAGGTTAATTTGCAGTGTAACACCCGCGCTCAATTCGCAGTTATTCATGATATTGAACATGCTCCATTCGAATCTGGCTTATAAATTTGATAAAATCTACCGTTTTGGGGTTATCGACATTGACATTTGAGATTCATTCGCGCCGTTGGCAGCAGCCATTATTCGCCTTATTTGCATACATTTGCTGTGGAAAGCTAAACGCGGAAGACTACGGAAACCTATTTACGTACACACGCTCAGTTTGCGCAATGATACCTGCACTGATAACTATTCTGCAGCGAATGAATGCAAACAACGCCAGTAATGGCTGCCCGCGACGCGAATGAATCCGAAATTTCATTGTCCATAACTCGAAAACAGTAGATTTTATCAAATTTATCAAGCCAGATTCGAATGGAGCATTTATAATTACACATAAATGCAAGTTTTTAGAAAATTTTGATGCGAACTGAGTGCGGGTGTTGCACTGCAAATTAACCGTAAATACACCCGACCTTCAGTTGTATAATAAAGAGACACCGCGGGACACCCCGAGGCGGTGTAATGTTTAGCAAGCTTGTCTCGCTAGAACAATTATGCTTGAGTAGTGAGTTCGAACCTCACTGGGTGCCCCCTACTTCAGGCCTTGTGCCACATCTAAGCTAGGCTTGGAAAATCACTATAGAGACACAGAGATTAATCATTTTGATTCAACAAAAAAACATTGCAATTTAGGTGGGCAGGTTTATTAAGCAAAAATCAAAGAGGCTTACAACCATATCACATTGAAACACCGTTTCTCGTACGATCACTGGAGTTAAGCTTGGATGTTCGGGGTGTGTCATGAAGAACCGCTCGAAGAGCCAAGTTCCAGTTCCATTTGCCAATACTAAAGGATTATATGATAACATTTTTACCCTTGGGAATGGGAAAATCCTGCTTTTCTACCCGCCAGCTTTGGATTAATTAGTAGAACTTCTA
Organism: Acanthosepion pharaonis; assembly: GCA_903632075.3. Lineage (NCBI taxonomy): Eukaryota > Metazoa > Mollusca > Cephalopoda > Sepiida > Sepiidae > Acanthosepion > Acanthosepion pharaonis. The sequence goes on along the minus strand of CAHIKZ030003402.1, from coordinate 1,580,322 downwards.
TCAGTAGATCATTATTATATCCAAAAAATTCTTATAATCTAAAAATATTATCTGATTCGAAATAACACGCAAAAGATTGATAAGCCGTAAAAAACAAATCACTCAATAAAATCAACCTACTGTACATTGTCTTCGAGCTTCTTTTAATTATTTACATAATTCCAACTCCTTAGATATTTTTACCTTTTCAATTGAAATATTTTTCCTTAAGAGAATGCCACTTAAGGACAAAAACAGAACAAATTCTTTGGGCTAACCACTTTATCTGGAATATACAATGTGTTTATAACCAATTTTGTTTACGGCCCTCCACGCTTCTCTATCTCCTTACCACTAACATTTTAAGCGCTGGAAAAAAAAAAAGAAATTTTAGATCTTACCTTTAACCGAATTTAAACCGAATGTCTCGTCTTAGTTCATATGTATAAAATTATAAGTACAGTGTAACCCGGATATAAGAGGGTTGTCGGGACCGGATAAAAAGTCTCTTATATCCGGGTTTATCTTATATCCGGGTTTATCTTATATCCGGGTTACACTGTATGTTTTTTGAAGTTCTCGCATATTTCTCGTGTATAAAATCCCAATGATTTTTTTAGTGGAAGCCGAAGGAATTCAAACCATATATAGTCTTCCAAATCGCCATTTTATCTCTAGACACGTATATTGATCTATGCGTATGTAGTACGCATGCGCATCATGTTGCACTTCATGTCGTTTTTTCCTGTCTGTTTCAATTAAAGCATTGGATTTCTTCTTCTTCCAGCTGAGCAATTGTCTCCCTCTTCTCTGCAATAACGGAGGGGAAATGATCTCCAACTGGTTTGGAAACAATTTTAGCTCCTGCCCAAGTTGAAAAAGGCAAGATACCAAAATCGGTTTGAAAGTAAGTGAATCCTTACGGGGCTCCAACGAGTCGGCTTACGGACACACGCACCGCTTTATGTACACCCCTTCTATCACTGGACAGCAATAGTATCTTTTTTTTTCCTCTTTTTTTTTTTTTTTTCAAGCACACGACCACAAAGTGTCAGCCTCAATTTGAAATGATATCACAGTATTCTGCAAAAACACTATTTTTTATGTATTGAACAATCACTTATATTTCCGAATATTTCTCCCAGTGGCAATATTATACCCAAGTCGAGCTTTCTGCTTCAATGGACCAGAAGATACCTAAAAGTTAAAAACGTTATCATATGATCCTTAGTATTGACAACAGCGACTAGTAGGTTTTATTTTTCATCCTACAGAGCTGCCAACAATCCACCCTTTAATAAGCACCTATTATTTATATTACCACGAACGACGGTTTTTTTTTATGCAAAAAAAATGAGTAAAACCCTATTGATATTAGGTTGGTTCAAAAATAATGACGTAATAATGTCGTTTTTTGACGTATTTTTTAACGTCAAAAAACGACATTCTTACGTCATTATTTTTGCACCAACCTAATACATAGCGCGTTGACACAAATTCAAATTTTACAAAATAATTTTTGTCTAATTTCCCGTCTTTCGATAGAAATTATTAATAATTCCTTGAAATATTACAGGCAACAATAATAAGGAACAAGTTTTAAGACACAATTTTAAATCAACTCCAAGAGAATGCGACTTTCACAATGCTTAACGGTCAGTGACTATTCATGAAACCGCATGTGGGATATGCATATTTACTAATATATACTGAATAGCTCTGTTACGTAACACTGAACACTGTTTTTATAACACGCGAGTAAAAAATATATATGTACGTACAAGTATATGTATACATACGTTTTTTACCATACCTCTCTCTCTCTCTCTCTCTCTATATATATATATATATATCTGTCAGCAGTCAATATACCACATAACACCCTTGAGCGCTTAGCCTTGGAGCGGGTAGAATGGAGATCAACGTGTTTTAGTGGACTCAGCAATTTTCAGTCTGTTTGTCTGAATCATCTTCAAGAAGCGAGAGCAAGATCTAAAAGGTCAGTCAATCTAACAGTGATCTCATTTCACAATCCTCACACTTGCTCCATATGTGGCCTCCTTTGTAAATCACTAGCGGGTCTTAAATGCCACTTAAGATTATCGCACAACATTTCATAACTGAATCGAGAAGCTGTAAGATCCTCATACCGACGAGAGAGTTCATTATTATTATTATTATTAGTATTAGTATTAGTATTACTAGTAATCCTATAGGTATAAGAAACTACGCTCGTTCGGAAATCCTTCGGTGTCTTGATTTGCAAATGATTAAACCAATACCAAAGAGGAAAAAAAGCATAAAAAATAAGAAAGTATCAAAAACATGTACGTTAGCCGAAAATAATCGTCCAGCATGCAAGTTCAAAGCACAAAGGAAAAAAAACCAATACGAGTACGCAAAATAACTAAATAAAGTGCTCAATACAATGAGTAGGGCAGACCTAGTTAAACATATATATTTTATATATATATATATATATATATATATATATATATACATACAATATTTGAAATTTACTAGAATTATCGGGCAAGAGTGACCACTATGAAAGATACAGCGTGTATAGATAGAGATAGAGCTAACATAGGAAACAAACCTTCATGATGACTGACTGTCAGTTTCAGGCTTCAATGTGATCTTAAGATCAAGATGGTTTTCAAGCTTAAAATTGACAAGCATCGTCCTGTGTTAATTTATATTCTCAACTCTCTCTCTCTCTCTCTCTATATATATATATATATATCAGAGAGAGAAAGGGTCCCACGGTTAAATTGTCGTCTAAATTACGAAAAAATTAAAACACTGACATTTCATTATAACAGATATATTCACCAAAATTA
>CAHIKZ030003402.1:1500000-1572500 GCA_903632075.3 Acanthosepion pharaonis | reverse complement strand
ACTGCTGCCGACGGACGGACGACCGACCGCAACGGCTTGTGTCGCCCCCCAAAAAGACACCAAACGTCTCGCGCGTCTTCTTGTAGTCCTCGGTCGAGTCCATTATGCTACTCCAAGGTATGCCCGGCGACAACACACACACGCAGTTCGAGGACGCTTCCGCGCATGCTCGTTACAACTATTAACATTATCATTTGAGATGAGAACAGGTACTACACTTTGATCCGGTTATTTACTCACCCCAACAACAGTGATGGGATGTGACACGAGGTCATACGCATCCATATGGGTTAAGAACAAAAATTACTCAGTCCCGCGACTACTGTCACGCTAGCAATTTTAGTGCAATGTGGGAGGTGCTGCAGCAGAGTTGGAATCCCCTGGATACCCATCCAATTTTCTTTTTTCCTTGACGTTCCGAGGACAGAAACATAGAAGACAGACGAAAGACATATAATATACTTTGATTTCATCACAATGAAGAAAAGCCTAACTCGTGTAACAATGATTTCTCGATCAATGAATGCCGAATATTTCCTTATAAATAAACAGTGAATATTACATTATCATTACTGGTAATATTCATTTTCAACATACATCGTACATTTAAAATAGTTTTTGTCACAATATTTTAATTGGAATATATTTATATTCATATAAAAGTCTCTTCTACTCATTCATACATTCACTGAAATATTACAATATATGTCTTGCAATAAACAATACCCTGATGATGACACTCTAAAATGTCGAAAGTACTCGGAATAAAAGAGATATTTACCAACATGGCGATTTTCTCTCGTCCTTCAAAAACGACACCAAAAAGTCTATCCGTGAATATGAAAAATAATATTGAAAATAAATAGACAGAACATGTATAAATTATTCAACGAAACACCTCTCATATATATATATATATATATATATATATATATATATATATATATATATATATATATATATATATATATATATATATATATATATACATCGTTTGACTGTTGTCCTCCTTTTTATTACCATTTTCACGACGTTTTGGTCATTTTACGCTCCGGCCTTCTGTGGGTAATATACGTTGGAATTTTATACCGAACACTTTATATAGTCCACGGAGCGTACAACGACCGAAACATCGTAAAAATGGCAATAAAGATGAGGACAAATGTCCGAAAGATGTAAATAATGTAAATAGTTACAAAACCTCATCTCTCTCTCTCTCTCTATATATATATATATATATATAAACAGTGTACATATATAAATCAACATTGCATTGTAACTGTTAATTCTATACTTATCCACGATTATCAACGGTCGCTTAAAACGTGAAACTGACAGTTGGTTGGCTTCTTTGTCTATTCTGTATACAGTAACTAATGCGCTTCCTCCCTCATAAATATAATAATTGTTAAACAATATAATTATAATGTTCGCGAGTCGCGCTATTTAGTATTGTGTTGTATTAGTTTGAAATGTATCGAGATAATGTTTTATTTCAATTTAAACCTTAAAACTAAGCAAAGTGCCGAAAAACAGAAAAGAAAATCGTTAGAAAAAGAGTACCGAATTGCTCTGTGATATCCATCCTCTTATAAGGCAGCGAATAGTAGACAATTACCCCAGTGATGAGAAGACAACTAGAGGCTAAAGAAATATGGTTCTAAAAAGAATACTAAGGATTCTGTAGACAAAACGAATAAACAACGAGAAAATCATTAAAAATTGCAGTAAAAAGAGCACTTATGCTCTGCATCAGAAGGAGACAGTTGAAATTTCTTGTACACATAATGAAGAAGTAAGGATTGGAAAAACTTATCTGCACATGGCATTTTTAGAGTAAGTGAAAGGCAGCTTGTGTGGATGGATGACGGAACGGGAAGCGGAAACCTTTGCAAAAGCAGAAACACTGCTAAGATCCAGAAGGAATAGGCTGTTGTGGAGTGCTATGATCGCCCATGGCTGCAAATAGGCGAATAAAAACCTGTTCTGGACATACACTTAAATAAGCCCAGATCAGTTTTATGCAGATTCTGATCCCATATAAAGTCTGAAGAAATGTTAACAACCTGCAACTCTTTCCTTTATCAAAACTCTGCATTACCATGAACTTTCAGATTCTTGTAATTCGATCCGGATCAAAAACTGGATTGGAACTGCTGATATTTAAGTTAGACACCCTTCGATGGCGACTGAAAAATAATTTTCTTAGCTCTCTGGGAATAAACATATGCTTCTTTTATTATGTGACATGTTATTTCAGGACATGAGCGGTCATGACACTCCACAACGTCCTGGTTTTTTTTTACCTCTCTGTAGCTTTTGCTGAATATGACGAAAACTATTAGAAAAATATATAACCCATTCATTCGTTTGCTTTTCTCATGTTAGATTATTGCTGCCACATCTGGACGGGAACTATACAATCTTTCCAGCTTTGACAGACTTCAAAACAGGCCCTTGTGGGTAATGAATTACTGTCTACTGTGCAGGCCTTTTCCCACAGAATAATCATTGCTAGCTTGTCGCTACTCATCAGAGTTTTATAGGAAATGTCCAAGCGAAGTACATAACTTAGTTCCACCAAGTCAGGTCTTCCAAGAACCGACCATTTCATGTGCACATTCGAATCATTCACATTCTTTTTGTATTCCATTTGAAGGGAGGAAGTTCGACTCAGGCAGCTACTTATCCAGAACTGTTACTTTGAAAAACAAACTCACAAGAGGTTACATCACCAATCACTATGATTTTAACTACTTCAAGTCTAGGGTCACCGTTATGTATCCTACAAATCCCCATAATATTCACTTCTAGCTTCTCACCATTACACACTTACAACGACCACATTCAGTAATCGTTTACCTTGAGTGGCTCTTGGGACTCGGGAAATGAACTTTACTTCGTGATTTCGAAAATTGGGTATAATACATGGCCTATGTGAATCGATAATCTCCGAATGTAGAATCTTTGTTAATATTAAACAAAATTCGCATTGAAACGAAATTGTAGTATACGGATAGCGAAAGAAAAGCCGTCAAGAAAAAGTGTGGCTAAGGTTAATATCATTGCTTTGTATTTAATCGAAGATAGCAACGAAGCGAACACATTTTATAGATTTCTTTCAGCAAGTGCCGTCTGTGGAAAACTGGCAAAGAATGATGAGAATATGGAATCAAAATTTCTGCAAATGTCATTGAATTCTGCGGTGAAGGTTGTCGACTTTGCTCCATTAAGCCCGATTACAAAGCAATAAGCAAGAATGTTTCATTATATAAAAATAGCTACCTCCACGAGATCGCTAAAAACCAGCATACCCTGATGAAAACATTCTCCAAACGCAAGAAAAACCTAGTTTTATCATCAAAATCTTTCTTATTATTAAGAGGAAGGATCAAAGTATTTTTTGATTATTTAATTAAATTTTCTACTCCTTTTTAAGACATTCGAAATTTTGATTAAACAATTTGTTATTCATGTGACAGTGGTTGTACTAACTTTTAACATAGCAAATCTTCGCTTTTTTTTTAGTAACAGGACACATTAATTTGAAAATTCTTGCAAAAAATCAAATACTTATCGGATTTTAATTAAATTTTCAGGACTTTCACAAATGAATGAAATTATTTTTTTTATTTTTTATTAGAAAATCTTGGTAAAAAATATACGTTTTACATGTGTTTCCCCGCTTTACTTAATTTGATGAAGGCTTCAGAAATTCATCGAGATGATTTTTAGTGGCTATAGCCACAAAAATTTATCTCGATGAAATAGTTAAAAGTAGATTTTTTTAAAGAATTTACATCCCAGATTTTTTTTGAAGAATTTACATCCCCGATTTTATTTTGCAAAATCAGACCCGGTCTTACCAAAAATCTATTCTGAATCGAAAAAAAAAACGCAATAAAACTAAGACACTATTTAATTAGATAAATTTTTAATTGCTTTTATGAATAATATATATTAAATACAATATTGTCTGAAGAAAAGAAGTAATATTTGTTTCAAATCAGGTTAACTGAACTTTAAATTTGCTAATTTTCTTCAAATAACGTTTCAGAAATATATATTTTATTTTTGCAAGATTTTTAAAACGAAAATTTAAGTTTTGTTTACAAATGTCTAAAAATGGTTGACGTGATTGATTTTACTGAAAAAAAAAATGAAACTGTATTCCAATCAATACAATTTCTGTATGAAATACATCAAAGTATTTTGCTTACTGGATACAGGAAAATTTAATCTTTTAGTTTTCATTTAAAGCTAAATTGGAACCTTCAGGAAAACTTTTTCATTTTTAAAAATTCATTTTAAACCTTACGCATACCGAATTCGCGGAGGCATCTATATAAAAACGAATAGAAGTCCTAGTACTAAACACATAATTACGGAAACGGGTTCGAATTCCATCGACAGCTGTTGATGCTCATGTTGAACTATTGCTTTTAAGAAAGGCTTAAATACGCCTTCTTCCATCGCCGGTTAACCTAATAGAAACCTCATATCACGATGAGTTGACAGAGAAAAGTAAGCCTGAGTAATCGCTTTAATAATTAATTTTCCTTTAATTATCTTTCCTGGCTAGATAGTGGTAACCAAAATCTGTTAACTCCATAGTCAAACATGTCAAGTTTCAATCCTAAATAGAGAGTAATATTTTTTCCAAACAGAAATACAGGAAACGCCGTTCAAATTTAAATTCAAATGGGTTGAAATATTATTGCATAAGACAAACTTAACTAAAAATATTGGTTACACAATTATCTGAGTTAAGTTAAATATTTTGTAATTTATTCAAAATAATATTTAAAGCGTCCGGACAAAGTCGATACAGTCTCCGCCATTGTTTAGCTTTAGATTTTGTTCAACCAAATAACAAGAATCATGGCCCGGCGTTGCCCGTGCTTGATTCAAAAATCGTACGATACATACAGCAATCGCTATCACTTGACTTAAAATATTTTTGCCCTTCCTTGCCTTTAAAGGAGTGCCCTTTGCCGTGCTGATGTTGCTACATGCCTTACTTCTTGCCTATATCGCACTGCGAATTTTTTCTAAGCTCTATACTAAACATTAAATCTGTTACGAAAAAAGAACTAAACAAAATGAACACAAAACGATCAGCTTTAAAAATGGACTCGTAACTGGAAAAACCGAATGAAAAAAGAATGTTAACAACAAATACTTTTTCACATCCAACATAGTTCTGTGGAATCAGAATCAACGTTGAGTTTGAGCAAGCGAATGAGCCAATTGGAGTAAAGTGCCATGCAGATTTAAATTTTTCCCGCTTGTGACGAATGCAGCTGTCGGTTTTTTGCATGTTAGCATGCTAGTTAACATTCGTGTCAGTCAGCTGTTGGCTCTCATGCTGGCAAATAGAATCTTCCTGCCTATTCGTAGCAGCCAGCTATGGGCTCTCACTCTGGCCAGTAGAAAATGGCCGCAAACTACATGAAAACTGCCGTAGAAGCATGAAAAAATCGATTATTTCCAATATCGGTCTTGGTCTTCCCGCTAACTTGGAGCATGTGCATGTAAATTTTGGTGCAAATCCGTCGAAAATTGCGGCCGTACATTCGTTAGCCCCCCACACACATCCTGCCTTTTATAGATAGAGATTTAAAGGAAAGTAACTATACCAAATAACAAAAAAATATAATTAGGGAACTTTCAACATCGGCAACAATTAAAATCGATACCACATGTGTTGTAACCCAGGGAAGATTATTGAATAGAATAATCACACGAAGGTGTGAAGTATTTTTTGGGTTGCCATCTGTCAATTTTGCTGACTCAAAAACCCCCCAAAAAACAAGATTTTTAACGAAACGTGCTAGGAACGGTTAAAAAATGTAAAAAAATAACCAAAATATACTTTGATCTTTCCTCTTAATAATAACATAAACATTTAGACGATAAAATTTTGTTTTCGTCAAATGTGGCGTCTTTTTCATTATGCTATGCTCTTTTTTTTAGCGATCTCATGGAGGCACCTAAATAAAAATGCTGTCAGCATTGCCATGGATTAACACATTGAGGTTGATATGCCATGAAAAAATAACTAAAATAAACTTTGAACTTTCCTCTTAATAATAATATAAACATTTAGACAATAAAATTTTGTTTTCGTTAAATTTGGCGACTTTTTCATCATGCTATGCTCTTTTTTTAGCGATTTTATGGAGTGACATGAACAAACAGTAAATACTGGCTCTGCTCAGAATGATTCCTTATTATTAGCATTACTCTTAATATCCGATGCATTCAAACGTTCTTTATAGAATGCGATATTTTACTTCCACGTATTGCAGCAATTTTTCCTGCATAAAATGCAGGAAAAATTGCTGCAATACGTGGAAGTTTTCCAAGTTAGAATATAACTTTATAAATAGAGTGGATTCCATTGAGGCATGGTGAAAGAATTAAGAAAACGGTGATTCATTGAAATAGTCACTTGTCTGCGGAGTTCCTTCAGTTGTAATTGAGTTCAATAAAAACTGGCATCTCGGAGAAGACTTGATTCTACTCCGGTTAACCGATTTTCCGATGTTTTAATACTTACTAAGCTCAGCTCAAGTCCAAAATCGAGGAATGCAGTTAGGCAGAGTTGGGATCTGACAATCAATCAAAAAAAATAAAAAATAGCTGAGACTAAAATTTCTCCGTATTTTGTTTAATTTACATTTACTCATTTTCTTAAGTTTTTTTAAAATAAAATTTTTTACACTGAGCGAAATGAACAAAATGTTCGAGAATGGAAATCGTTATTATTTGTTTTTATTTTGTATTAATACTAGAAGATGATGATGACGACGGCGATGATGTCGATGCGTATGATATTAAAGATGGACGAAAGAACGATATGTAAAGTAAATGAATAGATGAATGAACAGGAAATACGATAGAGGGGGAGACGATGATGAATGATGACAAGATAAAAAAAAAAGTTTCTGAAGAACAAAGAAGCTGTTTTAATAAACAGCTGATATATACAGGAAATGTGTGTGCGCATGCGTTCGCCCGTTTGTGTCTCATGTGAAATAAAATATGCGCTCTTGTCTGTGTTTACGTATCATTTAGAAGTTGGTCGACTCATCCGCCATCTTACTTATTTTTTCTTCTCTTTTAATAATGGGATTTCCAGATATGTCAAGGGAAAGACACCCAATTCAAATTTAAGTTCAAACTTTTATAATTATAGAAAAATATCACTGCATAGAACAAACTTGCCTACTAAGAAATATTAGTAACTATAATCATCTAATTTAAACATTTTGCAATTTATGTTTGAAGAAAAATATATTTACGGCATAATTATTTATATTTATATGCTGCAAGGTAAAATCATGAAATAAAGTACGTATCCTTTACAAATGAAATGCGTGGTAACCTTAGTCACATAGAAAAACAAACCTGGATCCATAACGTAGATCACCATGGATCCAGTGTCGTTTTTCTATGGTCTAACTCTAGATATCAAGGGTAATGATCAAACGTATGCCATGATAATAAAAAAGAAATTAGTTTCATCTGGAGACATAGTGATATTTAAATACCGATATACTTCTACCTGCTGTATCGCTTCAGGATAGTGATTTTCCAAACATAGCTTAGATGCGGCACAAGGCCGAAAGTATGGGGCACCCAGTGAGGATCGAACTCACTACTCAGTCGTAATTGTTCTAGCGAGCCAAGCTTGCAATTCGAACACGCAACCTTCTGATCTGGAGACAGACGCGCTACCATTGCGCCACAGAGCCGGTTCTTTTCGATTTTCTAAGCGCTGCTTAGACGTGGCACAAGGCCGAAAGTGTGGAGTACCCAGTGAGGATCGTAATTGTCGTAATTGTTCTAGCGAGACAAGCTTGCTAACCATTACACCACGCCGAGGTGCCTAGATCGCTTCAGGATACTGGCGATCATGGCTCTGTAGAATTTGCTGTTCTCTGTAACTCTTAATAACTTATCTTTTTTTGCTATTTCTCCCCAAACCCTGCGCCGTCATCCATTTGTTCAAGATATCTAGGTAGATTGCGCGTTTCTTTCTTCTGGCCCTTTTACTTTTAATCTGTCCTGTGAGTATCAAATTTTCTAAGCTCTCTTTCCTCATTATATGCTCCAGAAATTTCAGTTGTCTCTTTTTGAAAATAATGAGGAAATACCAATATCGAATTGACAATACGAGATTTTTTTTTAAGTCTGTGGCTCTTATTGTATTTGAATATCTATTTGTTTGTTTTCTATTGTCCCCACTTTCAGGGCTTTTTAGTCCTTCTTTGTTTAATTGCATAGTTTACCTTCTTTATCGCATAATTCCTTCCATTTCTTTTTCTTTTTCATTTTCATTCCGCGTTCTTTCTTTTTTGTTATTAGTTGGTGCAAAAATAATGTTTTTTGACGTTAAGTTGAACGTCAAAAAACGACATTATTTTGCACCAACCTAATATATACCCCCTTTCTTTCTTAAGTGCTTTTCTCTTTGCTTTCTTTTTTGTTATTAGGTTGGTGCAAAAATAATGCCGTTTTTTTACGTTCAACTTAACGTCAAAAACGACATTATTTTATCACCAACCTAATATTTCTTTTTCTTTGTTTCTTGGCTGATTTTTCCTTTCTATGATTTTCGCATTCGTTCTTTCTTCCCCTCTTTTCTTTCATTCTCTATTTTTCTGTTTCATCTTTTCATTGTCATTTTCCTATTTTTTTCTCTCTCTCTCTCCGTTTTTCATTCTTTCTTTTGTTTTCACTTTCTTTTTCTTTGTATCTTCCCTGCGATTTTCCGTTTCTCTTTTTTCTTTTTGTTCCTTTTTCCGATAATCAAAATTGAAGGCAGGGCCTTTGGATATTGATAATAAATTTCCAGAAAGTGTGGCAGAAGTCTATCGGAATGTTTGCTGCTTTATACAAAAGAAATTAAAGAAAACAGGGAAGAATATATATATATATATATATATATATATATATATATATATATATATATATATATATATTCCCCACTTCTCATCACACCCAATTTATATCAAAGAACTGGCTTCCTTTACATTTCTCGATTATTTCCTGATCTAACCACATTCCGTACCTTATGAGTCATAATCATCTAAAACAGATTGATTGTACTGATCTTTGAAAAGAAATTTCTGTTTTTTATTGCTTATTTCCATAACGTCCTTAATATGTCTTGTGTAGAAAAGAGATTATTTCGTTTAAATATTACAAAAAATAAGATTGTTAAAAAGGCAATATATATAATGGACTCTTCCGTCGATTTCGACGTATGAGGATCTGACAGCTTATTGATTCAGTTATGAAAGTTTGTGCGATAATCTTAAGTGGCATTTAAGACCCGCTAGTGATTTACAAAGGAGGCCACATATGGAGCAAGTGTGAGGATTGTGAAATGAGATCACTGTTTGATTGGCTGACCTTTTAGATCTTGCTCTCGCTTATATGGATAAGAACGAATCAAGGTAAACCGCCAGAAAACCCACACAAGTGATTTGATTAAAGTGGTGAAGGCTTGTGCAGAACCATCCACACTTTTCGGAACTATTGATACACTTAGTCGGTGCAAATAAATGCCACAGACAATATACCTCAGACTTTTCGTGTAAAAGTTTTCCATCTGTTCTATAACGCTAAAAAGCTTGGTCAGCCCTGGTAGACACTATTTGTCCATAGTTGGAACCCTAACAGGTGCTACCACTCCGGGTCAGGGCGGAACTGGGAACAACAACAATTAAAAGGTGGTTCCACGCTCCTTAAATCCTCCAATCTCCCGATGAGAAGACTTGCTGCCGGATGTAGTTTACCGTCATACCCAGGACATAACTATATATATATATATATATATATATATATATATATATATATATATATATATATGTCATTTTTTTTTTTAATCCGGCATACTTTTATTATTATATCAAACGTTATTTTAGTAGATACCCGTATTTGAGTAAACGTCCTGTTTATTTTAAATAGTATTTCTTTTGCCTATCTCTATCTGGTTGTGTACTCGAGAAAACTTAATAAAGAAAATGTACCCTCCGACAGGATTCGAACCTGCACGATGAAAGCAGACCGGATGAGACGGCGCCTGCTCTTGCAATTATGGATCCAAATACAAATCATGGAGGGGGATATATATCGCTTATTAAGTTTTTCAAGTACCCAGGCCGGTAGACAAAATAAATTCTGTTTAAAATAAATTGAGAGGCTGCACAAATATGGGTATCGACTAAAAATATCGTTTGAACTAATAAAATACACAGGAACACACACGGACATATATATATATATATATATATATATATATATATATATATGTGTGTGTGTGTGTGTGTGTGTGTGTGTGTGTGTGTGTGTGTGTGTGTGTGTGTGTGTGTGTGTGTGTGCATGTGTGTGTATGTCCATGTATATGAGTGCATGCGTGCATAAGAACGCTCAAGGAATATTTCGAATATTTTATATTATTTTTCATTTGTCTTGACAATATATCTTTTTTGAGGAATAACCGTCCATATTGTTTATTGTACCGAGTTCTTTCGGCCAATATTTTGCCCCTTTAAAAATGCATAAAGTTCTCCACACGCCCAATTCTCAAAAAGAAAATTGTATGAACACTAAAATAACTTACAATAACTTACAAAATATTGTCCATCATATTTAACGGAACATGAATAAAAGAGGGATTGCTGCACAAATATACAATATATATTGTTTTCTTCAGAATTCAATTATTTATAGATAAAATAAGATCAATGAAACGGGTTAACTCTAAGAGGTCAGCATGGATGAGAGAAAAAAGTCTTTAATCGATGAGAGACCAAAGTCTTAAATCGAACCACAGCTGGAGTTATGCTACAGAACATGTAACCCTAAGAGAAAATAATGGCATAATGAAAATGTAGACATTCCACATTACTTCAAACAAAAGGTTAGGAAGGAAACACCTCATCAACGCTGGAAAGAAGTATAACAGCTACTGGATTTAAGAAGAAAATGTGTGTATATATAGAAAGAATAAAGGCAAACCGATGAAGCAAAAGCTTGCTTAATTAATTACCATTGGATAGCAATTCCGGCAGGTAGAACATGGAGGGCTGAGAGTTTTGCTGATGTCATGCTACAGTATAGCACATTTATAGTCGTAATTCTAATAATTTTCTAAATGTTTTATTTCAGCAGGGGCTACTTCTGACCTCTCTCTACCCCTCACTCTGTTTGAATATATATATATATATATATATATATATATATATATGATTCATTTCTGTTTTACTGCTCCCAGCAAGCAGAAATATTTCTCCTCCCGATGATGGCCATTTTGGCCGAAACTAGTCAAGGAATCAAAATGAAATAATAATAAAAAAAAACGAAAGAATATTAATCTACAACCCAGTGTGTCTGAAGATTTTAATTTTTTAATATTTTTTATTGTTCAATATATATATATATATATATATATATATATATATATATAAATGAAAAAGTGAACATGGAAGTTAACACTTAGGCCTGACGATTGCATCTAGCATGAAACAGACTGTCGCCTCTAAGTGTTGACTTCTATGTTCACTTTTATATTTACACACGCTCTATCTCTGATATTGAGCACTTTATCCCATAAATATAGCACATCTTAAGACTTGATTTTATAAGGAAAAGATATGCCTGCCGATGAATAAAGGATTATTCGAAAGTACTTGCATTTTAAAAAAAATATAAACTGGAAACAACAGACAACAGTTTTATAAATGAGGGTCACATCACTCTATGGATTAACAGTATTTTAATGCATACATTATACACTACTAGCGATGGATATCGCCAATAGTAGCATTAATATTGCTGATCGATTCTATGCATGATTATTTCTTTGTATATATATATATATATATATATATATATATATATATATACGGCGTGCGATAGGTAAATAGTCACCATTTTATATTTTTAATTTCACACATGTGCGTTGTTTGTTTTCTATTTTGCCGACTGCGAAGAATAGTAGGGTCAGTTGGGCACCATCTGTGAGAAAAAGAGCACTATGACGCCAGAAATTTTGAGATGGCATGCTTGGCATTTGCGCCGGAAGCTGCAATAAAGAATATTTCAGAGGGTTGGATGTCAGTAAGGAGGACAGTGACTTCGGAAAGAGTTCGATGAGTCTAAAGGTGATTACAAAGGTGTTTGGGGTGATGGCAACGTTATTCATCTCCCCACAGAGTCTCAGTCTCAACATTGGGGCTTACTTCAAGTGCCTTGAGGAGGTAGTGCTTCCCTGGATCAAGAGGGTGGTTGCTGGAAGACCCTATGTCTGGCAACAGGACTCTGCACCTTGCCACACAAGCAGGGGAATACAGACATAGCTCTCCGGCAATTTCTGCGACCACATCACCTTTTACATCTGGCCACCTAAATCTGAAAATAGCACCCCCTTGATTATGTGTGCGTCGCAGTTAAGCGAGAGACTAACAAAACTCCTTGTAATAATAAAAATGAACTGAAGGCAAGGATTATGGCAGCATTCACCAACTTAAACAAGGAGACCGTCCAGAAGAGTTGCAGGAGATACCGAAGTCGCCTGGATGCCGTGGTTGGGCCACTGGCGGTTTTATTGAATAAGTTTACTCATTAGCAAACAAATACAGTCAAATGTTCAAGAACTTCGCAAATGCAAGTTTCGATTAATGTCCATCCGAGAACGGAATGCCTTGGCAAAGAAAAGTTTTCCTTTTGTCTTTATTGAGATATACAAGGTCTATCAAAATACATTTTACGAATTTTTGGTCGTCGCATCAAAACAAGGACGAAATTCCTAATAAACATAGGTGAGCAAATCCTTCGTTTTTAGGAGCACTTGACATGAGCTAATATGTGGATCGTCTTCGACAGCCTGTAGAATGTATTCTTTGTGGTCAGGCGTAGGAGCAGGTGCCTGTCTTCCTCGATCCACTGTTTATGGTGCCTCAGATCCTGTCTCAGTAACGCGACGATAAAGTAGCAAAGGTTAAATGACTCGTCTGCCTTCAGGCTGGTAACTCAATCTGATACAGCCGTGCAGCCTCGTGTCCATTACCATTCGCGCGGCCGTATGTAGAAATTATATCTTCCTGCTCCCGATACGAATATCCTGCCACTGTTAAACAGATCGTGTCTGGTAATGAGTTAACTCACTACTAAACACGTTAAATGTTCGAGGTCGGACTAGGCACAAATGTACACGAATGACAAATGTAACCTAATCTATATGGCAACTCAGCGCCACCTACCGTAACCTTTTGTTTTTAAATTTAATAGCTCGAAAAGAAGGATTTATGCACATATGTTTATATGAACTTTTGTTCATGTTTTGATGTGAGGAACCCGCCCCAATATCTGTAAATGTATTTTTGATGAACCATATATATATATATATATATATATATATATATATATATATATATATATATATATATATATATATATGGATTGAATGATGATGGATGAGTTCTTGCAGTGATTGAATCATTTATAAGAATGGATGGGTCGTTAATCAGATTGGCTAGATGTAGCATAGTCGGTGAGGACCAGCCTTTCCTACTTCCCTTTTTTTGGCTTTGTGCCATATGAAATGTTATATTTCAAAATAAACTGATTCTAGTATAAGTGTTCTTTTTGTTGCCATTTTATCTAGGACCTCCTATTTGCTTATTCGCTCCGTTCATAAAATTCACAGCATCTATATCACGAACTGTATTTCTGCTGTCTCAATTTTCCTCTTCATCTGTGGCGAGATTGTCCCAGCATTCCCTGTCATATAAGAGGATGAATATCACATAGCAATCTAGCACTCGTTTCTTTTTTTTTTTTTTCAAACCAGGTCTTTTTGGCTAAAGCGAAGAAATGATTACTCCAAATTGAGATTTTACATATATTCTAACCATCGTCTGGGGGCAACATTCTAAAAAAAAAAAAATATTTCTATAAATGTTTTCAGACAGTAAAATCTATAAAACTTGCTTAGTCATGCAGAATTATACATCTCGATTCATCTCCTGGGTAAAATAACTTCGGATATGGTCAGTTTTATTTTTTTATTTTTTTTTTATTTTATGGAGCAGGTGTAGTTAGATAGAATGTTCCGTTTTCCTTTTTCTTCCGCCAGCAGGATTTTACTTTTGTCTGTATTTTTACTTTATTGAGCTGAAAGCTCAATAAAGTAAAAATAACCAATAACTGCAGAGAGTAAGAGATTACATCTTGTCAAAGTGAAGTTCAAATATTCAAAGCTTCACTTCCTATATTTCTCGCGTTATAGGAGATGATTTTTTCGCCTGGGATAATAAAGATCTTTTTTCGTCAATTTTCGTCCATGACTGTTCGGTTCATCTAAATGATCTCAGGACACCGGTTATCACCAAGTTTTAGATACATTTTTTTTTTTAATTTTTTTCTTGTCAGATATTGTGTTAAGTAAGCCCTGTTATTGGAAAGTAGCCATTCGCAAGAGAATAATTCTTGGACACTATAATACAAAGTGAAATAACATATACTTCTGCTTTGTGCAGTCGGTCTTGTCTTTTTATTTACAGTGTAACCCGGATATAAATGAAAGACCAATATATTCAGTTTGATTGTTTTTTTATTAAGCGATCCCTTTTGTATTCATCTCTTCCTTTATTTAAATTCCCAGAATTTCACATACAGTGTAACCCGGATATAAGAGAGTTGTCGGGACCGGAGAAGCCTCTTATATCCGGGTTTCTCTTATATCCGGGTTTCTCTTATATCCGGGTTTGGTCTATTTTATATACATTAACATAGGCTCTAATTTGGGACCAGAGAAAATCTCTCTTATATCCGGGTTTCTCTTATATCCGGGTCTCTTATATCCGGGTTACACTGTATTTATTTTTTTTAGATTTAGATAATAAAAGTAGAGTCATTTCTCACTTCAATGCTAGATTTCCGTTCCAACGACCTGGTTGCTAAACGAAGTTGGTCGCTAAGGGAGAATTTGTTCCTGGGCGGTACTTCAGGCATACGACGCGTGTAATGGGTTTCCGTATGTGTCAGCCAGCTTCAAATAGCTTTCATCTCGCGTTTGCACTATTTGTAAGATTTCTAATTTATTTCTAAATGTTTATACAGAGTACTAAATAGTAAGTATAATAAAGAAATTTCAAAATCAGATCTGTATTCTGTATTTACTTTCGTTTTCATACTTTAAACACAGGAAAAATTTTCATTTATATAAAAAAAAAAAACAAGTGTTTGTGTTGAATTTTCAACCCTTGCTTAATTCATTTTCCTCATAGTGTCTCTATATTGTCTTTTCACTGGATAATGACTGAAAACAATTTATTCGTTTATCGGCATATCAACTCCTTATGAGTCATTTTTTTTAAACATTTCACTCAAGCTATAAAGCTCCAGTGTCATCTACTATTTGACTCATAGTTGGGACGGAGATAGATGGATTCATCCTTTTCCCAAGTGCATTAGTGCGAATGTAAAGGCAACCGAAGAGGCTGATATTCGAACTCGCTTCACCGATTCCATTTTCTGCCCTGATAACCGTTACACTACGCCTTGTTTTCCCATACGGCATTAAAAAGTTCAAATCTGTTTTAAACTGTTATTTTTTAAGCCGGGTTAATTCTCAAGTTAATCCGTTCTTTTTACTCAATACCAACAATCAACCGTCTTGCCTTGAATTATGATTAACGCGAACAGATTGTACAATTTAATTAATCTCAAAATAAATATTCATTTTGTTGTAATATTGGAATTATCCTGCATTCTTTAGAAGTCTTGTGTAATGAATGACTTAACGGGTCACAAGTGGTCTAGTTGTTGTTATTATTCATATGCAGAAACTATAAGATTATTTCATTCAGTTGGAATCTAATAACAACACTTAATAAATATTACTATTAAGAAAAAAAAAAAGCTAATTTCCACGACGAAATTTATGTGTTTCTATATATTTGGGAAGTATTAAAACATTAGTTATCAGATTCAAATGAAATTTTTAACTTTTTGATTCACTGGGATACCGCCAATGAACTGTTCGCTATGAGATGAATATGTAACTTTTCAGGTTGGGAATATTTTTCATTTTTATTTTTGATATTCTTGCAATACAACCGGTTTTCTGTAATTACGGTATTTGAATATAATTTACTGAGTAGCCACTAGGGGGTTCTATTTAATAATAATTTGATAACAGCTTACGTCGGTTTCAAGATATCAGAAATGCATAATTATTAGTTCAGATGCGTGTTATTGAATTGTTATGTTTTGCACATCTCTTTGCGTAGTAGTAGTCGTAGTACAGTTCTCCGTATCCTGAATAAGAAGTAGGTTTGCTAGGCATAGCAACCCTATGTTCGCCAGTTGTTCTCTATTTATACTTGTCTATCTAATTTGCACATGATACTACAGTTATTATGCGGCATCTGTTGCTCCGGTAGCGCAGATATATCGGCTGTCCTGGAATTAAGAGGGCCAGAAAATTGGTGGTGTGCTTGTACTGTTGAAACTAACCAATTATTGTACTGAAGCCGAAGCAAGATATTTTCCTAGTGTCATCGAAAAAAAAAAGAATATTTTTTATCTTTACGCCAAAATATCGACTTCCATACTCTTCATAATATTACAAAACTATTTCTTGAATGAAAGACGAAGCAAAACATCTACTTAGTGTCACCGAAGAAAAGACTTGGATATTTTTAATCTTTGCCCCGAATAACATCGATTAATTGAATAAATCTGGATCATTTCTTAGAATTAACAAAGATCTTCATGTTTAGTTGTAACTGAAAATCGATCGTGCCTTTCACTCACACAGTAATAATTGTGTAGCCGAATCATTAGTGTGGGGCATTTTCTTATGTTTGCAAGACAAAGGTGGTGATAAGAATAATTAGTTTTAGTTTATTTTATATTATAGTAGTAATTTTTTAATACGCGAAGCCGATACACAACTAGTACACAGATGGACAAGTTCTCCGAATAAAATAAATTATCATTTATACGGGTAAAATATACATTTTGTGTCACTAGGAATCATTTGATCGCTTAGTAATATATATATATATATATATATATATATATATATATATATATATGTGTGTGTGTGTGTGTGTGTGTGTGTGTGTGTGTGTGGAGGTGGAAGGAGGAGACGAAAATATAAGAAAAAGTCTCTTATAATTAAACATCAAGAGAATCATTTAAATTTAAAGTTAAATTTTTAATTTCTGACATATAGCTGTACAGTCTAGATGACGTCATTCAGTTTCTTGTCACTTTTTTGTCGTTAGTATTTTTAATTTCTCTCGCATTGTCAGAAGAATTTCTTTGTTAAGAAACATGAAATGCTTTATTTACCTGAGCGTTAAAGTACCGTGGCAAAATCAAAAATGAATGCACTTTCTATAAATTTTCACTTTCTCTTAATTACAACTGCTTTATTTACGTAGGTTGAAATTATAATCAGACTCATCACGATGAAAGACCAATGTATTCAGTTTGTTTGTTTTTTTATTAAGCGATCCCTTTTGTATTCATCTTTTCTTTTATTTAAATTCCCAGAATTTCACATATATATTTTTGAGATTTTTATTAAAGTCTGTACTATAAATTCCAGTTTCAGGAATTCGGTTGTTATTATTTGTTTCGTATTAACTAAATTAAGAGAACAGAAGTTGATGAGATCATTTACTATTAGTGAAATTACGAGAAATGTTTAGTTTCAGAAAGGTATTTTTTAGTGTCTGTTTCATAAGTAAATTGTATTATACGTTCAATGTTGTTTATTTTATTTACAAGATCAGGTGATATTGTTTTTTAGTGATATATTAATGAAGTATCATTAATATATCGGAAATATATTGATTGTTTTGGTAAAATATTGAATTATTTTCCTAGAAAAACGCCTCAAGTATTACAGTGTCATATTTTATTACCGTTAAAAAGCAGAATCGATAAATTTGTTACTACATGGAAAGAAACATAATTCGGAGCATGAATAAATAAGTGACTCAAGAAACGAAACAACCACCCATAGGCATTTTTGCTTCAATGAGTGTAATGTCTAATAATACTTTTGAGTCAGAGTCTAGAGTTGAAAATTCGTCACCAGCTGTGCTGGTCAAACTTTCTGCATCCGGGCAGTGAGGATCCCCAGACGAGGCTATGTCGAAGGGCAGAGCCTCGTCTCGGGAAACAGCTACCTGACTTAGTTTTATACGGTGTTTACGGTGAATTTTTTGTCCAACCATACGGGTTCAGATACCCCACATTAAATTCGGCCTTGTGCCACATCTGACCGCGTGGGGCAGTTGAAGATTCATCTCCAGCTGTGCTGTTCAAAATTTCTCCCTGCAGGCATAGAGGATTCCCAGACGAGGCTATGTCGCAGGGCAGAGTCTCGTCTTTTCCCAACAGCTACCCGACCCCATATAAAACTATACGGGGTCTACGGAGAATTTTTGGTCAAGCCTACGGGCTCGGATACCTCGCCTTGTGCAACATCTGACCGCGTGGGGCGGTTGGTAGATATCCTGCAGTTGGAGATTCGTCTCCAGTTGTGCTGTTCAAACTCTCTCCCTGCGGGCAGAGAGGATCCCCAGACGAGGCTATGTCGAAGGGCAGAGTTTCGTCTCGGGAAACAGCTACTTGACCCCGTATAAAGCTATACGGGGTCTACGGAGAATTTTTGGCCAAGCCTACGAGCTCAGATACCTCGACTTGTGCTACAACTGACCGCGTGGGGCGGTTGGTAGATCTCCTGCAGTTGAAGATTCATTCTGGAATTCACTTGACTCATTTGGTTGGTAGATATCTTAATAATACTTTTGAGGTTAGTTTAATCGATTGTGTTTGAATCACAGTTGTATTTAAATATCGATAGATTGAAAACATTTTAAATTGATGATTTTTTTTCCATTTCACGGAAGCAGACGTTATCGCCTCCTCTATCCACTTTCGATTATTTTTCTCATTGAAACCAAACAGTGTTTCTGGTATGTTTTCTGGTTGCTGTTACAGTGTAAACATGGTCGCTCCGCTAGCAGTGTGCACCAAGGAAGAACAAAGAGCAGTGATCCGATTTCTCTGGCGTATCAGTGGCTGAAACTCACCGGAGGCTTTTAACACAATACGGCGACAGTGCACTACTGCGGGGAAATATGATCGAATCCGGAAGTTTAAATGCAGTCGGACAAGCGTGGCACACGAAGAAAGGATCAGGACGCCCGTCAATCTTCAACGACTGACGAGAAGATTCAGCAAGCCCGAGAAAATGGTAATGGCGAACTGGCGAATTATTATCGATGAGGTAGCATGTTCTCTGCAGATTCCGATCACTTCTTTTTTTTTTGTTTCTACTTGCTGCATACTCTGCTAGCAGAGTTTCCATGTTTACGCAGTAACTGCAGCAAGAAAACTGGCGCGATCTGGTGCAAACTTCGATCACGTGGCCACTATAAGCACGCGTGAGCAGAAGGTATTGTGACAAACCTAAAGATGTCATGGAGAAAGTGTGGATTATTTTTCATTTATCCTCGTACGAACTAACTATGGAACTTAAGTAGTAATAGTAGTACTAGTATTAGTAGTATTGATAGTAGTAGAAATATACTACTACTACTACTAATAATAATAATAATGAAAATAATAATAATAGTAAGAAGAAGAAGAAGAAAAAGAAGAAAAAGAAGAAGAAAAAGAAGAAAAAGAAGAAGAATTAGAAGAAGAAGAAGAAGAAAAAAAGAAGAAGAATTAGAAGAAGAAAAAAAAGAAGAAGAAGAATTAGAAGAAGAATTAGAAGAAGAAGAAGAATTAGAAGAAGAATTAGAAGAAGTAGAAGAAGAAGAAGAAGAAGAAGAAAAGAAGAAGAATTAGAAGAAGAAGAAGAAGAATTAGAAGAAGAAGAAGAAGAAGAAGAATTAGAAGAAGAGTTAGAAGAAGAAAAAGAAGAAGAATTAGAAGAAGAAGAAGAAGAATTAGAAGAAGAATTAGAAGAAGAAGAAGAAGAAGAAGAATTAGAAGAAGAAGAAGAAGAAGAATAAGAAGAAGAATTAGAAGAAGAAGAAGAATTAGAAGAAGAATTAGAAGAAGAAGAAGAAGAATTAGAAGAAGAATAATTAGAAGAAGAATTAGAAGAAGAAGAAGAAGACGAACTCAAATTCCTCCTCATAGAAATGCAGAAAATGAAAACTTGTTATTCGTTTCTAAATTTTCTAACACCTTATACTTAAAGCCTATGCATTATGCAATTTACAAGCGGAAGACTTCTTTCCGTTTTTCGTTCAAACCCTTGCTTTTATCAAGATAATCTGCTTAAGATTTCCAGAGATTAAGATTTTAACGTTTGAATATAAACAAGTGTTTAATGTTTGTCTTGATGGTCTGCTAATAACGTCCATCATTTTTCTATCTTGTTCCCCCTCTCCCTCTCTTTCTCTCTCTCTCTCTCTCTCCCCCCCACACGTTTTGTAGACTATCAAACTATTTATTAAGTCTAGCTCGGCAAAGAACACTTTTCTTTCTGAAGTAAAAGGATGACGTTTCAAATCCGATTCCATACTAAAACTGAAGACAGAAAAAAGCCAGCTTTCTAAAAAAAAAAAAAAAATTTCCTATCAGAATTTTCGATAAAATAAAGGACTTTCAAACGGTTTTAAATCTGTCCATTCTTATTACGTGTTAATTAATTCCCGAAGCTTTGCCGGTGTTCTTTTTGGAACAACGTTTTTCCCCCCTAAAAACCTCCAACCATCAGGTATCTGTCACATTAGGTACCCTTTCGGGAAACGCTGAACAGCACTCATTTAATTCAGTGCGGAGCTACTTTTGTGGCTATCCAGACGTTTTTGAGTATGTCCGTCTTCTTGTGCACATTTGTTCAAAGCTTCTTCTTTATACGCCATGTCCCTTCAGGACGTTGGTGACCATGGCTCTCCACAACTTCCTGTCCCTTGTAGTTCTTAATTTTTGTATTTTGTTATTTTCTCCTAAGTCCTGTTCCTCCATCCATTTACTCGAGCTCACTAAGTATTTTATGCGTTGTTTTCTTTTGTCTCTTTTGCCTTCTGTCTGTCTCGTGAGTATCAGATTTTCCAAGCCCCCCTTCCTCATTATAATCCCCCAAAACCTTAACTATCTCTTATTGATGTTAAGTATTGGTTTCCATTTTGTTTCCATTTTCTTCAAAACTTTGCCGTTTCTCGGTCAATGGTATCTTCAGAATCCTTCTGCAGAATCACATTTCTGTTGCTTCAAGTCGCCTCCTCATCTTTGCATAGATCGTCTAGCATGTAATGTTGTACAGGGAAGATATCACGTGACAATTTAGTACTTTTTTTTTCTTTGTTTCTAGCGAAGTTTTCCTATTTCTTAGAAATCCGCTTAGCTTTTGAAATGTTTCCTTGGCTATCCCAATATTCTTCTGGGTTTCAGTGTCACACTTTCTGTCCTCTGTTAAAACACTTCTCAGGAAGTAGGTCCAATGCAAGAGAAGTGAGGTTAGGTGTATATCATTGACTTAGTTCTAGAGCAGTGCTTCTCAAACTGATATGACGGACCTCCATTTTTTTTTCTCAATGTTGCATACCTGTATTATTTTGTGGTAATATTAATTTATACCAGAAATGATATATATATAAATGAATATAATAAAAGTTGACTATTTTTTATCTTCCATTTATTTTGCCAAAAATAATTCTATATCAAAACAAAAAAAGCAATAAAAAATAAGCAGTTTATTAGCATAAAAACAAAAGGTGAAAAAACGAAAAGTAAATTAAGTTTATTTTTCCGCTTCCCAACCATTATTGTCTGAATTATTTATCTTTAAATTAGTGCATTTAATTATTGGAATGACAACCTTATCATTTGTAGTATAGTTCTGTTCGTTGATTAGTGGGTTTTATAATGAATTTGTTAAGTAACAGCTGACTCTTCCTTAGTCTTTTCATTTTTGAGTAGGTCATCCAGTACGCACTGCTGTAGAGGACAAATATCATGTAACAGTTTAGAACTCTTTTTCTAGTTTCTAGCTTCTTGTTTCTGTTTCCTTGATTATCCAAATATGCTTTTGGATTTCAGTGTCACACTTTCTGTCCTCTGTTAAAACACTTCCCAGATATTTAAATTTCCGCACTTGTTTGATTTTGTCATCTTCGATTTGCAATTCGCACTTTGGCCTCATCCTTTTGCTAACAACCGTGCATTCTGTCTTCTTGTATTTGATGTTTAATCCTTCCAACGCTCCTTCTTTCCCTATCTTCTGTAGAAGCTTTCTTTCTGTGTCTGCTATCAACATTGTACGCTTTGTGATGATACGATTGTGGCCGCCAATAATGAATCCTGGTAGGAGTCGCCTCTCTGTATAGGTTGAATAAGTCCGGTGAGAAGACACATCCTTGTCTTAAACGCCTTTTCTATTTTTGTATATGTGCTGAACTCATTTTCTATCCGCGTGCAGACAGTTTGCTGTCACTATAGGTTCTGGGTTATTCTAATATTCTTCCCAACGCAGAGCCAGTTAGTTACAGTTGCTAAGAGAGATCGCATTACCTGACCTGATAAAAAGTTTGAAAAACGTGAACATGATTGTGAACGAGTTGAACACGATGACCTTTGACTTCGTGCTAGCGAAAGCAACGAAGGATCCAAGACAGTTACGTCTACACTTGGACCAACATTTATGGTTTTCTGGCACTACTTAACGGTGTTGCACACTGGGATTGCATCTAAGCCGATATTTTCAAACGTCAAATCTAAACCCCTAATGTTCTAACCGCTCTGCCATACACGTATATACAGGGTGCGATGGATAAATTGTTGTCTAAATTACGCAAAAATGACAATAACACTGCCATCACATTTTAACAGACGTATTTGCTAAAATTACACAAAAATATCTTGGAATACTAAAGAGTAAATTTATTCAATAAAATCGCCATTGGGATTCAACCACGGCATTCAAAAGACTTCAGAATCTCCTGCAACTCTTCTGGACGGCCTCCATGTTTAAGTTGGTGAATACTGCTATAATCCTTGCTTTCAGTTCTTTTTTTTTTATAATTATATTGAGTTTTGTATATCCACACATAATAATCAAGGGGGTTGCATTCTGGAGATTTAAGTGGCCTGATGTAAGAGGTGATATGTGATTGTAGAAATTGCCGGACATCTATGTCTGTATTCTCCTGCTTGTGTTGTACGGTGCAGTGTCCTGTTGCCAGACAGGGTCTTCCAGCAGCCACCCTCTTGACCCAAGGGTAGCACTACCTCCTCAAGGTAGTTGATGTAAGCCTCCGTGTTCAGTCCGAGGCCCTGTGGGAAGATGAATGGAGGCATATCGTCGCCATCACTAGCGATCACTCCAAAAACCTTCGTAATCACCATCAGACTCATCCAACTCTTTCCGAATCCTCTGTAAAATGATCAGATTGACATCAAAACACTCTGAAATGTTCATATTGGAGCTTCCGGCGCGAATGTCAAGCAGTACACCATGCCGTTTCCATGAGTTTACAGAGTGAATTACCTTATGGTGCTCTTTTTCTCACAGACGGTGGTCAATTGACCCTACTATACAGTGAAGTCGATAAAATCAAAAAACAACAACGCGCATGCGCGAAATTAAAAATATAGTATAGCGACAATTTAGCCATCTCACCCAGTATATATATATATATATATATATATATATATATGTAACAATATTAACAGCAATAAAATATTCTAGAGGACCACGAAGACAAATGGATTTTGCACCTCAAAACAATCCATCCAGACGGGCTTAATTACAAATTTAACAACATAGATAGAATTAACATATAACCCCATAAATCAATCCCTACTCACATTTCTCACCCACATAAGACAGTCATGCTTGCGGAGGTGTTTAGGTTTCACACTTACACACACAAATACTAATATATACACTTACACACATCATACACACACTGGAAGAACTAAATGATGACATACACTTAACACAGACACATCCCCTTCCCAAGAACCAATAAAACTGTCAAAATGATCAAGGGAATTCAAAGTCGCATGAATCTATCCAGTCTCTACATATAAAAAAAAAAAAAAAATCTTAAAAGAGGCCATTTGACCAACGCAACAACTGACCAAAATTAACGATAAAAAAAATGAAAACTACAGATAAAGTTCATTTTCTTCAGAAAGTCATTCATTCCTGTAG
Source organism: Acanthosepion pharaonis (assembly GCA_903632075.3). Classification (NCBI taxonomy): domain Eukaryota; kingdom Metazoa; phylum Mollusca; class Cephalopoda; order Sepiida; family Sepiidae; genus Acanthosepion; species Acanthosepion pharaonis. Next base: position 1,548,283 of record CAHIKZ030003402.1, on the reverse strand, counting down.
TTCACTGCTACTAACAAGTAGAATTTTTTTTCTCCTGATGAAGGCCATGATGGCCGAAACTAGTCGAGGAATCTAATTGAAATAGCAGAACAAAAAAGATTAATGTACAACCTAGTGTGTCTGAAAATTTTAATTTCTTAATATTTTATTGTTGAAAACACACACCAACACACACGCATACACACACACACACACACACACACGTGTGTGTGTGTGGGGTGCTGCAAATATGGTCTTAAGGTATTCTGTATTTATGGGTAAAAGTACTCAATATCATGGATAGAGCGTATGTAAATAGAAAACAAAAATAAGTTGGACCCTAATATCACCACAGAGCGATGAGGCAATCTACAGGCTATGTGTTTTCTGCTTTGGTTCAACTCTTTGTATATACGGGTCAATGGCGTGTTATGGCTGGCAAGATTTATTGTATTATCCTAAAGATCATTGGATACGCAGTAACGCTTATGTTTATCATGTTGTTTGTTAACTTTTTTACTCGTTGAATATTATTTATCACTTTGTTATTGATTATTATTATTACATTTACTTGCATTCGTAGATTGTTAATTTATTATTTACTTAATTTGTCTATCCATTTATAGATTTTTATTTGAGTTATTCTTTAATTTTTTTTCTCGGGGTTGCTTATTTTATTTTTTAGTTTAAATTATTGGTTTAGTATAATGTATGTTACATTATCTGCGTTGTATGTAGAGCATATATTTGTATTTTTATGGTGTTCTCTTACGAGTGATTGTGATCTTTTACTTTTCTTCATTTTGGGATATGTTCTGATTGTTTAATCTGTAATTTGTGTTGGGAAGGTGACTGTAGCTATTTCTCCTCCAGACAGGGTTTACAGTTTGGAGATTTAATGTTGTAGGCTGAGGCCGTTTTCTTTATTTTCCTTATTCCGAGTGTAATTTCGTTTTTGATTTTAATTTGACATATATGTTTAGAAAGCAATGTGTTGTTCGCGTATTTACCATTTTGTAAAGGATGTTTTGTGTGAGTAGTTTCGCTGTTTCCAGGGTACTTTAGTGGCATATATTTTTTCTTTGTCATCTTCTGATTCTGCAGTGGCTTGATATATTATATTGTTTTGCAAACAAGGTCTTAACACAAATGGTACACTCAAGGAAAATACAGTTTTAAAACAAACAAAAAAATGCCCCACACAACACATGGAACTAGAAAACTTCGAAAGAGACTTAACTGCTATAAATATTTAAATGCTTTCAAGAAATAAAACTAAATGGTGATATAATCAAAATGAGCAATGTACCTAACGTATTTATCACATAAGATCATTCCTATCCCAAATATTGATACCTCTGTTGTCGGCACCCCACCACGCCATCATCAGGAGGAGGGGTGTAGAACAAAAACGCTGTTGTCTATTAGTAGATTCCCTTAGGCTTATTTCTTCATATATGTGCTTCTGTATGCACAAAAGAATATATATATATATATATATATATATATATATATATATATATATATATATATATATATATGTATATATATATATATGAAGAAATATAATCTTAAGATGTCCTATATTTATGGGATAAAGTGTTCAATATCAGAGATAGAGCGTGTGTAAGTATAAAAAGTGAACATAGAAATCAACACTTAGAGGCGACAGTCTGTTTCATGAGCATGAGTTGCCTCTAAGTGTTGACTTCTATGTTCACTTTTATATATATATATATATATATATATATATATATATATATATATATATATATATATATATTATAAATTACGATTTCTGATCCAAAGGTATCAGGACTGATGCTATAAAAAGAAAACTACAACGCCTATCAATTCGGCATTAAATCCCTTCGAAGTAGACCCCTTCTGAAGCCACATACATTATCCAGTGTCATTTCTATGGATGGAAACATTCCTAAAATTCCTTTTTGGAATAGCGAGCAGCTGCCTTTTCGCAATCTTATTGATTTCCTTGATGTCTTTAAATTTTGTTCCTTTCAAATGGGAATATATTTTAGAAAAGAGGAAAATTCGAAAGGGGCGAAACATGAAGAATATGGCGGTTGCTGGACCTAAGGAATGTTTATCTTTGCCAACAACTGCTGCACAATATGCGTTGTGATGGGGGGTGGGGGTTGCTACTTACCGGAAGCATGCAATTCTCGCCTTTTCCGGTGAACAGCATCCTGCAAACGCTGCGACACGTCACTTTCGTACTCCTCGTTTACTCTCTGAACAGATAAAGCAAATTTATGCGGAACAATGCCCTTTTATTTACGCTATTTACATGGTTTGGAGTGTTATTGATGTAATGAGTACGCATACACCTGTGTTTCCCATCACAGGAATATGATTGGCTGGTGTCAGCCATAAATATAGCCTAATGTAGAGGTATAGAGTTGATACCCATTGGACTAGGCCATTGGCCGTACTATTGGTCTGCGCCTATTGCCTACACCTATTGACTGCGACAAGTACCAGTTGATTACGGCTACCTGCTAGATTGTACTACTCGGTTACAGTAACCAAAACCGCTTAGCTACTTCGATCAAATATATCTCTTTCCAGAACATATCACATCTTTCTTGTCATATTCACGATGTTTCGACTATAGCAACAAAGATGAGGATAATATTCCGAACAATGTAAATAGTGTAAATAATTACAATACTTCATCTTTCAATAGAATCTTCACATTGCTTCTATTCATTCGTGCCTTCTTCAGTCTATGAAAGTTTGGGGTTTGCCACTCTTCAACTGAGCCTTGGTTTTGGGGGCCATAGATAATATAATTCGTGTTTGTTGATACTAAATATGCTCTATACAGCGCAATACTATTATTCTGAGGTATTCAACTGCGTCAACGTTTCTAAATTATTAATAGCCTGACTAGTTAGCGAGATAATCTAGAACGATGCAGCCAGAGTAATTTTCCAAGCGTAGCTTGAATGTGGCACACGGCCGAAAGTAAGGGGCACCCAGTGAGGATCGAACTCACTACTCAGCTGTAATTGTTCTAACGAGACAAGCTTGCTAACCATTACACCACCTCTAGATGCCCACGATGCAGCCAGAGTATGTGTCCAACGTGTGCAAGTCATTCTTTTACAGACATTTTTGTACAAAATATATATTGTTCAAAATATTATTGAATAAACGATTCTACAATAACGAAAGAATGAAACAGTCCTATTCATATTAGAAGACGTCTCTTGTGCTTATAAAATGATATAAAGTTGCTGTCTGTAATAAATTATATATACACACACACACATATATATGTATATATGAGTGTCTGTCCGTATGTGGGTTTATAAATACCGCTGCATGCATACACAAAGGAGATAGATTTTATGTATAAATTTATATTAACGTTCTTGTGTATATAATATTTTATGCGAAACACATAGCCAGTGGTAATGTCTGGCGCGAAACCTTGGTTTTGCGACTGAAGGCAACTAGCTTAATGGATCTGTGCTTAGTGACTTTTGCCTGAAAGTTCCAATTAAATCCATTGACAATTAACAAATAGGAGGAACTGAAAGACAAGAAGTACATTAGAAGCCTTGCTCGCCACAGGCCAAAAACTCTTTCGCCAAGACGGTGCGGAGAGGAGGTTTCACCTTCTTTATTCACGTTCGTGCTGTCTTTGTTGTCCTGAGTTTCTGTAATGATAACGACAGTAAGCCGTAAGGTGATACTAACTTGCTTGGGTTTACGAAGGGGCGATTCAAGTATAGCGCTGACAAAAATAAAGGTAGTGTTTTGGCCAGTGGACTATTTTTCAAGTATTGTTCTTATTGCACAAAGCGTCGTTAAATTGGCATCCAATATTTTTAAAGTGGCCGTTTCGAATAGAGTGTAAAAGAAAATTCTTTCATTAATAATTGCCTAGAATACGTGTGAAAAATTCACGGTTTTCCTATTCGGATTTTTTCGATGTTTCTTATTTCTTAAGTTTATGACTTAATAAGCTACAATAATAAAATCTTCGTAGAAATTCTATCATATCGTTAAATATTTGAGCTTATTAACGTTAACAGTATATTGCAATAATAATCAAAAATATGAATGCTGGTTGTTATTTTAAGAAGTAAGGGGGTACAAATGAAAATATTTAAAATGACAACTTTTTCCATTTCACTGAAGCAGACGTTAATCACTGCTATCTCCCCTTCCATCTTGCTTTCTTTCTTTCTTTCTTACTTTCTTCCATTTTCTCACTGAAACCAAGTAGTGTCTCCAATATGTAATTTCCATGTTTTAGTCGGTTAAAACGGAATAATCCATTATTCATGATGTACTGACAGAGCATAAAGGTCGTGCAAACTAACTAAAGGGGCAATCAAAATTATAATATATGTTTAGAAAGCAATGTGTTGTTCGCGTATTTATCATTTTGTAAAGGATGTTTTGTGTGAGTAGTTTCGCTATTTCCAGGGCACTTTAGTTGTATTATTTTTTCTTCGTCATCTTCTGATTCTTCAGTGACTTGATATATTGTTTTGCAAACAAGGACTTAACACAAATGGTACACTCAAGGCAAATACAAATTTTAAAACAAAAAAAATGCCCCCCCCCCCACCTCAACACATGGAACTAGAAAACTTCGAAAGAGACTTGAGGAAATCAGATGTGATATTGGCAAACGTAAATTATTCTTCTTATAGACTATAACTCTATATTGTGAACGATTTGCATTATGGCAAAACTTAGTCCTTAAGAAATACTATTTTATTTCGGTATTGCGGAGATGAAAGCTTACTTTTAGAAGCTTATTTTTTTCTGGATGAATAATGTAAAACGGATATAAATCAATTGGTCTCTTTGTACTGTGTAAGAATTGTGATAGCTGCATAGAGAAAACATTTTTTTTATTAAAACTGCCATGTTGTTTTAGCATGTAAAGCGTTAATGACTTTCTACAGATTCCTTTCTTTCTCGTGTGTGAATTCTCGTACTTTCCTGGTAAACATAATGGTTTGCCATTACTTTTTTGAACTTACCTTACAGAGGTGGACATCACGTGTAGAGAGCTTAGCCTATCCGGCTATTTAACTATTTAGAGAAATATCCATACCTTTCCCAAGAGCCTTTGTGCGCAAGTAAACGCAACAGACTAAACCAGGAATTTGAAATCGGATCGTCAATTCTATTTGTCCTGATTATATTCGTTAAAATGTCCGAAGGAACAATCCTTTGAATCCATATGTTATAAAATCAGGGTTGCATTTGAAAAAAAAAAGATTCTATAACTTTTTTAAAGTCTTTAAGTTTTCTTTCATAATTATGTGACGCATTCCATTTTCATAAAAGATGCTACCCGTCGCGCTCCAAAAAAGTGACCTTTGGCAATCATTAATGTCTGTTTTTTTTTCTTTTTGGAGAAAACAATTAAAAATATGACAAAGGATTTGCTAGAATATCAACGACTTTGTCAGCAATTTTTTTTTTTGTTTTTGTCACGACTAAATTTTGTCAGTGAGATAAAAATTTATTTTGATCGTTTTTCGACCAACCGTTTAGTGCCGTAACAAATGTTTAAGCAAACACATTGCATCAACACGTTTACAGATGTGAGTGCATGGATTTGTGAAAGTCTAACTCACTTTCTGTTCAGATATTTAAAATGTTCGTAATTTATCAAGACATCGACTTTAACATATTCACAACAAAATAAGATGGCAGACGATAAATAACTCCGTTTGAATTTGAAAATATATAGATTAGATTATAAATATGAAATTCTCTTTTTTTTTTTAATTGATCGATAGTTAGTCGGTTGGTTAAACCTGGGGATTCTCTGTGGGGTATGGGGCCCACAGCCTTACTACGAGACGTAGTACTTTGTCGTTTCCGTGATAAGTATGTTTTTTTTATGATGTATAGTCCGACGACTAAATGTCTTCTAGCCTGGTTACCAACCAAGGCTAGACAGCACATTTTGCCCTACTATCTAACCAATAGCAGTGGAAAGAAAGGTCAAAGTTATACCTTTACTAAGGGCATTTACAAAGGCAACGACTTCGGTCGTAATTACAACTCGTTTAGCCAATTCCACTTCTAGATAAACGCTACGCTACGCACACCACCTTTTGAATGAAAACATGTCCGAAGAGCTTCTAAATGTAAGCTTTCATCCCCGCAATACCGAAATAAATTAGTATTTCTTAAGGACTAAGTTTTTGTGATAATGCAAGTCGTTCACAATATAGAGTTATAGTCCATCAGAAGAATCATTTACGTTTGCCAACATTGTTCGAAATGTTGAACGTTTTCTTCCAATACTTGGTGTTATGAACACAGATTTTCGGCCGATGTATTTTTACAGTCCTTTTTTTTTTTCAGTGTATATAAAGAAATATGAAACTTCCTTGTTGAAGAAAAGAAACAGCAACAGAAAATGCTTGCCAGTATACTTTTAGGTGACTAATAGAAAGAGGTCTTAATCGGAAAGGATCGGAATTTTCATCTGTATACAGTAATCGGGACTCTTATCTCCCACGACAATTAAGCTATAATCACGTCACACCGCGTGTTACAAACCCTCACTGAGTCAGGAGAGTTGTGGAAGGAGACAAAAGAAACAAGTTGCTAGCTAGGAATTGCAAGTACTTAAAAAATGTGGGGGGCGGGGTAACTAAACACCCCATGTGATTAATGCAGGGTTAAAATTTAGGCGGTGAAATATCGGCATGGTTTAATTCCAAAAATCTAATCTCGTGACAAAATCTCGGAATCTTATTTTATATTCCTTCTTTTAGTCGGATCCAGAACTTTTCAATACATCACCGAATCGAAAACGAATGAAATGTAGAAATTTACACCAAAAGGACCTGTTTTTTTTAGAATGACAATGAAACCCAACAGCCAGGAACAAATATACCCAAGAAGCGACGGTCTCCCGGGAAATTTAACCCCGTCAAATTTTCCTTTATACAGATAAATGGGGAACGAAAACAAGTGCAGAGTAGAGAGCTTTTCAGTGTGAGAAGAAGAGATTATTATGGTCCAGTTAAGGAGGTTGAAATTGCAATGCACCATATGAATAGCCAAAGTGTTTATGGCTGACATTCTGTCTTTTGAATTCAGTAACTCAATGTTTAACTCCAAATGCACACGCCATAGTATTCCTTTCTGTATTCTCCTTCATTTGGATATTCTGTATTCCATCTCGTTCGCTGAATTTTATGTATTTATAAGTTTTTTCTTGCTCCAGTCCCTTGGTATTTCTAACAAAATTGCGATCTATTGAGCGTTTCAATATTTCTCTATTTCTTGAACGTTACTTTTACACATTTTATGTCATCCGAACTCCACATCAATATCATCATTGTAAAAATTTACAGTATTAAAGAGACCTTTCCCCTCGTTTTCGTCTTTGACAAAAAGTTTGAAGATATCTATGTAGAATAAATGATTAAAGACTTTGTTTAAGTCATCCATTCTGTAATTAATTTGGATAATATTTGGATATTAACATTGATAAAATTTGTTAAAGGATTTTATGGATTGATGACAAATGGTAGAGTTTTGGTGCCATGTCTTTTCCAGGCGATTTCCATTTGTGGGATTTTGTTAGAACTTGCTTTACATTATTCTTGGTTATATTTTCCTTTCTTCTCCAGGTTTATCCTTCATAATTTCATGCTCACTTTTGATCCGCTCTGGATTAGGATTATATTCCTCTGGGTTTCTCCAAATATTCTCCCAAATCTTTTTCACTTCTTCAATAAACGGTTTTTTTTTTTTACTTCTATAAGTTCTTTTCTAATTTTCTTTTTTATCAATAAAAACAATAAGGCTTTTCATATGGTTTTGTCCTCTGTGTCTTTAATTACAGTTCTGTTTAAGAATTACCTTGATTGGTAGAATTTCATTTACCTCTTTAATTTCATTTTACCCTTGACCTTCCTGCTTTTCCGTGTCGAAACATTTGCATCTATTGCAATCTCATCCAATATCACATCTGATTTCCTCAAGTTCCCGCTTTGACCATGTAGCTTATTTTTGTTTGTTTGATATTTTCCTTCCCTTAACATTAGGTTTTCCAATAGCTGCTAGAGCTGTTGCATATATTATATTATTTACTTCTGTAATGTCTTCTAGTGTTCTATCAGTTAATCCTGTTTGCAATGCAGCGTTATATATTACCATAGTATGTTTAATGGATCTCGTCATGTGGGTCTTTAGAAGCTGGTCTCTTTCTGATATTTGTGTGCGAGTTACTTTGCCGATTATTTGAATGATGTGCTTTTTCGCTTCGGCGATTTCAACTCTGTTGCTTTCAAAGAATTCTGCTCTAATTTCTTTTGACTCACCTTCATCAGTGGCAGAATCTGGATCAACGAAATTGCCTGCATCAGATCTAGATTTTTTTCAGTTTCAATTCTTAAGAGATCATGCTTTCCTATTTCATTTATTTTAACTTGTACCTCATCTTCTATCATATTATGTATTTCCACTCTTGCCTCATTTTTGTTTGAGTTATGGCTTTTTGTACTTTGTCTTATATTTAATTTTTATCTACTTTTACATCTGAGTCTTTTATTTCACATGATATCTCTGCTGACATTTGCAAGCATATTTGGTTCAAGATTGGGTCTTATATCCCTCTTCCTACCGTAGTTCTCCTTATTTACTATGTCTGATCCTTATGTCCTTTTGCGAATTATCGAATGCAGTGTAAAAAGATGGCATGATTTTCTTATACTCTTCCTGGTTCCATTTTGTTCAATTTCTATTGCTTAACTGATTTGGCGTTAAGTCATCAGGGCTAAGGTTGGACTTAACCCAGTTTTGGTGACAACGTGCCTCATTGTTGGTGAAAAAGTTAGTTTCAGTAACAATTTTTTTTTTTTTTTTTTTTTTTTTTTTACCTCAAACCAATTCGTGTCTGAGAGAATCGCCGCTTGCGGACGCTGATGACGACAGATATGAGATATTATTTGTAGTAATGAATGAGGTAATTTTTTTTTTTTGCGTTTTATCTTTAACCTTCAAGGGGTAAATTCTTTTCAAGATACCACCTCTAGAATGACCATCGACAAAAACTAAAGAGCTTGTATTGCTAGTCACCACTGGACGATCATTATTGTTGTTGTTGTTGTTGTTATTATTATTATTATTATTATTATTACTACTACTACTACTACTAGTATCAGTAGTGGGAGTAAGAAGAGGGGAGCATAGGTGAGATCTGCCCAAAATACGACCCGCGAGCTACATGTGAGCTGTAATGAAATCCAGCATTCGAAATCGATTTACTTAAGTTTGAACGTATTACTAGTGTTTAATGTATAAACGTCTAAGTCACAAGTCTGAGAGAATACGTTCTACTTTTCATCAGCATAGCTGATGGTAAACATCCAGGCGAGACTCATTGTGCCTTCTCGGACTGATGTTTTCCGCTGATATGATGTGGAAAGAGTATATTGAATCAATTATTCAGTTTGCAGTTAGGAAACATGGTTCGCTATGTCATGTTAGATAATTTTTATCGCTAGAATTTGTCTTGCATATCTATAAGACCTCCTTGCTTTAATATAGCTGCTCCGTGTCCCTGCTATATACTTAGAGGTTCTAAATAACATCCACAGAAGAATCCGCAATGTTATTGGTCCAGACGTGGCATCTCGGCTTCGATTACTTTACTACCGCTGTGTTTTTCTATAAATACTTACATGGAAATTATTCATTCCTTTCTTTTCTTTTTAATGTTGTTTTTGTAATCCAATCCTTCATACAAATTCTACATATAGGTCTACATAGAGATTTTGAGGCATTGTAATAATAAGTAAGAATGTGTTTGTTTTTTTGAATATTTCGGTTTGTTTGGGTCAGTAATCGTGACGAGCTATGTTAAAGATAAAACTGATGGAAAATCAGGTTCCCCCCCTATCCCTCCTTTTGGCCTTGTACCACATTTTTGTATTATTCAAAAAAATATTACTTTCCTCTATGGCACATACACTTTATTTATTTAAACACAATATCAGATTGGCGGCAAATTTGAAGTTCTATGCTAACAGTTTATTCTCTCGCACTTTTCACTTGTGGATCACTTGGCGTTTTGCTTGGCGTTTTGCTTGGCGTTTTGTTTCCCTGTCAACTTTGATCTTCAAAAATTTAGATGCAATGTCAATCATTATGTTCTGTCTTCATAATCATTGTTCTTTTATTGTCTTATCTCCTTAATATTATTATATATATTTCTCATATTCTCTAACACACTGTAACCTCTTGCGGCGTAGCTGCTTCATTGCCTTGCTTGGGGTGAAATGATAAAAATATACCGTAATTTACCCACTCCCTCTTCGTTCGCTCCTCGTCCTTTTGGTCTTGTTAATAAGTTTAATAATAATTAAGAAAATTTTGATTTTTCTTGCCTTTGCTTGTGACTTAGAGGTTTATACATTAAACACTAGTAATACGTTCAAACTTAAGTAAATCGATTTCGAATGCTCGTTTTCAAGGGAGAAAAGTTGCTTACCTAACCGTAAAAAATATCACTGATGCGTTTCCCTCCTTTTCAATGAAAGAGATACATACGGGCCATTTTTTGGGGGCGGGGGAGGCCAAAAGAAAAACAAACATTAAGCATTTTATATTTAACTCAGAATTAAATAAACAGGAATGGTGTTGAATGATAATAATAATGATAAAAGTCAAATTTTGCAGAAGAATCCTCTCGCATAAAAACGAAAATGAATTTCAAATGCGAAAAATCCTTTCTTGCAGTTCTGCCGTTAATGGCTTTCCATTCAGATCTGATCGGTTGGTAAAGATTCGGATCGCACAGAATTGAAAGAAACAGCAGTTTGTTGGGATTCTGAAAATACAAGAACATTCTAAGGATTTATTCGTATCATGATTTTATTATTGTGTATGTTAAACGTTTGAAGTTGGGGAGGAATATTTGCATTGCCTATTTCAACTCACTTCCTTCTTTCTCGCTTCTTACACAGCCTCACAAACCACTATCTCTCTTTCTCTCTCTCTCTTCCTCATATATATAGCTAAAATTTAAGATATATAGAAAACGTGTTTAACATCGGCGATAAAGCGAATATTTTCTTTAATTTTTCAGTCTCTCCCCAGGCTCCGCTTTCTACTAAAAATTTTAAATTTAGATTCGTCTGTCCACAATACATTTAAATTATGAATATTTTGTATGAGAAACATCATATTTTGTTTTCACCGTTAACTCCTCAGTTGAGTTTTTGCGATTACCAAAATGGCTGGAGATTTGGTTCAGATTAAGAGAATCATAAAAAAAGGACATCATTCGATTTTCCAAAGATAACATATAGTTTAGTTATAAATAGGGAAAAATCACCACTTTAACAGGACAAAAATCCAAAGCACTCTTCGAAATTATGTCAAAATGATCAAAATCTTGGAAATCAGAAAATGGCCGCCTCAATCTCCTGATCTCTCTCCCATTGAATTAGTATGGGATTAATTGGTTAGGAGAGTTCGAAGAGAATACCCAAAGAGTGAGAGTGAGCATTTTTTAGTGCTTGGGAAAGACTATCTACTTTAAAAAGAAATTATTGGAAAAAAATGCCAAGAATTTTTAAAGCAATAAATAAGGCAGGTGGTGGCTTTATTGACGAAAAGAAAATATAAAACTGTTCTATGAGAATTTTTATAGTTAAGTGCTTATTTTTGTTAAAATAAAAGCAAATACACTATAGTTGCAAAACTTGTATCATTTACTTTACAAATACAAAATATAGATTTTTTTCTTAAAGAAATGCAGTGTCTTCCCAAATATTTATTTGTAGTGTACTCTGAGGAGATTTTGCGATTGTTCTATGAAGTATATTAATGCAGTGTAAGTTAATTTACTAATAAGATATTTGTATCAATAATAATTACATTAAAAGTTTCTTTTTCTAAAACTCTATTAGATTGTAACTCAAAGATAACGACATTTACAGATGCAAAAAAATCCTTAAAACTCGTGAAAGCGGAAAATACAACGGCGAGCTAAAGTTAAATTAAAAAAAATAAAAATAAATTTGATGAAAAATTCCTTTTTATTTTAGACAACTCAAATAAAATGAGATATTAATTAAAGCTTGGACACTGATTTGATTAAAGGTTTCTCAAAAGAATCATTTTATTCTTCCTGTCCGGAGAGATAGCCCTGGAGACATCAGTGTGCAAATATTGAAGAGAATACATCAACCGCCATCTTTCATTTTTTTTTTCTATCTCCTCCTTTGCTTTCACTTCCAATTCCTTTTCCCCTCCTTCTTTCATTCCTCCTCTTACTTTTGTTGTTATTTGCTTCCCATCAACATTGTTGCACTTAATGCATTTGCGTGTTTACACCGGTGGTTGTGTCACTTGGGGCTGAGTGACAGTAAGTTCTGCTCAAATCTTTAGTCCTGTCCTTAACACTCTATCAAACCCTAATAACGAACTATTTCAGCCATTCCTCGACTTCTCTCGCTTCTTCAATCGCGTATCGATTTTATTTATGATGTTTCCCAACGTCCTATTTATTCAGAGCACGGTCTTAATCATCGGTTTTTCTAGGTTCCACCATTTTTTTTTCTATCTTTCTTTGATTTTTACTGTTCTTCATCGGAATGGTTACGATTACGATTAGGAATGTTTTATTTTCTTTGCTTACAACAAAGTCCGATCTCTTTGATTGAAGTATTGTGCCTATGCATTTTGCTCTATTTGTCTTTCAAGAAACGATTTTTTACTCAAATATTATTTCCAATTTTCCAGTTTTCCTATTCCATACAATCCTTTACTGAAATGAAAGGAGTTTTATTAATAGAAAATTATTAGATATATTATTTTAATGTAGTAAAACTCAGTTCAAAAGTGAATTCCTCAGTATATTAGTCATACTCATGATGGCAATTATAATGGAGATTTTAGATGTTTCCTTATGTGGAAACATTCGGCATTCATTGACTGAGCAGCCAGTAGTAATGTCGGTTGAAATTTATAAAACGTTTCTGTTATACAATTTTTCAAAATAATAGATTTCTCACGTTCAATGACTTTCCAGTACTGATAGAGGTTTTCTTTCTAAGATTTTGTTTCGAAATAGACAAGGGACGTCAACATCTTTATGATGTCATTATTTTCGCTTCGAGTTTATATCCGTTTTAGCTGTTTCTATAGCCCTCAAATGATGTGGTTTCTATTATACGTTATAGTTCTTTGTTTTTTTTGTTTTTTTTTTGACTCTGTAACGCTAGTCCACGAGGTTCGAAAAGGATGCTCCTCGCTAAAACCTACAGGTTCATGAGTGCGTCTCTGATAATAAAGGATTACTTTGTATGTTATTCGCGTATGCATCAGTATTTTTTAATCATTCCTAGTACTCCTATTATTACTGGAATTGTGTCTCTGTCTAAATGGAAGATTCTTACAATGTCTGTTTCCATATCCTTATATTTTTATAAGTTTGTTAAATTCATTGGCTGAAATGTTTTTATTAGACTTCTTCAACTAGCAGATGAAAGATCATCAGGCCAACAAAGTAAAGCTGGAGTACAAATTCACGAATCCCAATATATTCCCTACGACACCTAGGGTATACAAAGCACATGCATCACAGCCAAATGTGCCTGGTATGGTGATAGATTGTGATAGAAGCAGCGTATAAGGTTTCAGATATGACCCATTTAGGAATACCTGCAATAATTAGATGTGACTTCCAAGTCGCTTTTATTGTCTCATCCGTCAAATTTGAAAGAAAACACCCTCAGCACCCAAATATAATGCCCCCCCACTACTTCTGCTTATGAACAGTGATTCACAGCGGGCCATGTTCTAAAGCACATTCCCAACTTGTTAGGGTCATGGAACTGACAAGCATATCTGTGATGCTGAACGGAATATTCACTGTAGACCATCTTAATTCACTAATACAAAGCATGTACATGATAACACCTCCAAGCAATTAAGATCAGAAGACAGAAATGCAATGACTATTATAGGACATTTATTATTAGTAGTAGTAGGAGGAGGTGGAGGAAGAAATAGACGATTATGGCTGTGCACATCCATTTTGATTGTTCACTAGAGATCAAATCGTAGCTAATCTCTTCACTAGTCCAATAATCTCGGCTCTAGACTTACTGATTTTACTAAGGCTGTCGTCTGAAAGGCTTCGGTTGTTCCTTGCATTTTTAATTGTTCTTTTCATTTTGTAAGCACCATTTTTAGGCTGTCCCCAAAATATTGAAAATATTTACAATCAATATCTTGGCAGATATTTACAAAAGGCGCCGTGACAAGAAAAATTTATCTAAGTACTCAAGATAATGAATATATATATATAAAAGAATATTCAATTTTATAAAAGCTAATAGACAGACCCGGTTTCCTGTGTAAATCCACTGTAAATTGATTACCCTATGGAAGCCGAAATATAATTTATTCATAGTTCATTATTTCTGAAAATGTAAAAAAAAAAATATATTAGATTGAAATTATTAATCTAGAATTCATTTTTCATATATTACTATCGATTAAGCAGTCCGGGCTACGAGTTTAAAAATTTTTCATTTTTTTATTTTTTTACAAATTACACCGTATATATTTGTTTTGGCTTCGTAGGGGAAAATACGTCGACGCCTATTCAGTACACGGCGAGGATTTCACCACAATTCTCATGTGGTCAACGCGATGTATGGGTTCTGATATGACTTGTACGAACAATTCTTGCGTGGAACCAGTAGGGAATAAGTTTCCATAATACTGAATTTACATAACAAACTGGAGATCATATTAACTTTTTATAAAAACTATTTTCTTTTTAAATTCGCGATATGAAGTGCTTAATCTATGGCAATATCTAAAAAACAAATAAAAAAAAAACAATGAAAAAAATTCTAGTCGTTGTCCTCTTTGAAAAATTCCACCAACATCATTATATTCCGCATTATTTTCAGGCCCCTGTAGATGATCTAAATAGGTAAACATCTTATTATACTCTTTCAATATTGCACCAGGGGTCTGTTTGCTGACGTGCACAAGATCTGTTCTCTTAACTTCAATTTGGTCATTGGCTTAAATTTCAAATTTTTTTTTAAGCATTTCACCCCAAGCAAGGCGGGAAGCCACTAGGACGCAAGGGGTTACAGAAAATTTAGAGCAAGATCAGATAGGAGTGATAAAAAAAAAGGATGAGGAGAAGGATAGTGGATAGATCAAGACAACTGGAGATGTTGATTGACATGACATTTGAATAGTTGGAGATTATAGCTTTCAGGGAAACTGGAATAGGGATAGGGAGTCCCACATGTGAGAGGTGCGAGATATGAAGCTATTAGAGTAGAAGAGACGGCTGCATTTAGGAGTTTCGACAGTGAAGTGGTGAGTGCGGGATGCCAGCCTCGTAGGGCGCTTGAACTCATGAAGTCTGGGAACCAGCGAATGCAGCTCCTCGGAGCAATTGCCATGAAAGTATTTGTAGAACAGACAGAGGGAGGCGACGGCGCGTCTGTGAGAAAGTGACTGTAGACGAGACGCCAGGGCAGGGCCAACTACATTGCATATCCGCCTCTGGAGCCTATCAAGAACCCCGAGGCAAACAGAAGGGGCACCAGACCATATATGGCAGCAATACTCCATGCAAGGGCGAATTGTTGATTTGTAGAAAGAATTAGAAGTCCTACCAGGATTCATTCTTGGTGACCACAATCTTAACAATATAAGATGCAGATGACACAGTTCTGGGAGCAAAACACAGAAAGGAAGCTACAGGAACTCCTACAGAAGTTAGTAAAGGAAAGCAAGAAGAAAGGACTAAGCATCAATTGAAAGAAGAAATCTGAATTATAGAGACCAAAATCAAGCAAGTACAAAATTTAGATATCTAATAAGTTTTTATCAGAATGAAGCATGTGAAACTGCATTGGAATAAAGAAAGGTGCCTTCCAATAGCAAAGTATCAGGAAACTGGAAAATCTCATTAGAAACGAAACTGAACAGTTACGTAATATTAACCTTTCTATATGGCAGTGAATAATGTTTTCACAGATGAAGCAGAGACTTGAGGCAACAAAGATGTGATTCTACGGAAGGATGTGAAGAATATCATAGACTGAACAGGTAAAACTTCCTAAAAAAACTTCCGTAGAATAGTATTTAATGTGTAATTATCGATGACCGCTTCTGATTGCAGCATTCTATATCAATGGTTGTATGCTAAAAACCTAGAAATTCGCAAAAGTTTCAATGGATCACCGTTCTTACCAAATCATGCTTTTTTTCGTTCTATTTTTTATCCCATCTACTGCACATGATTCTTTGTTTACGGACATTTACTATTTATCTGTTACTTGTCAATCTAAGTTTTAATATAGTTTGTTCTATTATTAATATTATTATTAATATTATTATTATTATTGTTATTATTATTGAAAAAAAGCATAAAGATATAAAAGCTATGTATGCGGATGTTAGAGCTGCCAACTATTCTTATTATCATTATTATTAATTTTTTTTTGCATGCTGGCAGTAATTACAATAATAATTATTCTTTTATGCTAAACTGAAAGAAACTGAACTTGTGAACCCGAAAATATTGCTTGATTTTCATGATTTTTATTTTTATTGGTTTTCATGCTTTGTTGTGCTTTGATTTTTTTTTTTTTTTGTTTTTTTTTGTATTCATTTACTTTTTTGTTAACATTTGCCAATCTTTTGATTGGTCCCGTTTCCCTCCTCGCCACAAACGCATTGGTGTGTAATCGAATGGTTGCAATGTGATTAAGGATTAATTTTAACATGACGGTGTATGAACAGTTGACTTCATTCAGTTTTTATTAAGACGCTTGGCGAACAATGCGAGATAACAGAAAATGTAAAAGGTTCTCGGTAAAAAAAAAAAAAAAAAAAAAAAAACGAACAGTCGAGAAGAAGACGGAGACATTGGGTTTGATGCTAAAGAGGGAAATAAAGAGAACAAAAAAGAAAAAGAGAGTGAATAAGAAAGAAATTGGGTGTAAAAATCATGGATGAGTAGTCTATAGTAATAGCCTAATGGTTTTTATCAGCTTGGAAAACCTTCAACGATTGGAGTTCAAATTTCACTTGAGACAATTTAAACGAATGCTGTTGCTATACATAGGTAGGAGCTACCAAGTCTTTACTTTCTAATGTCGATAGTCCAAAAGCTTTCCCTGCGTCCTTGTAGGTGACGAATTACTTTCAACTCTGCAGGTCTTTTATCACAGATGGGATGTCGTAAGCCCCTCGCTCCTCTAACGTTATATACACGGGGAACAGTCAAATGAACTACACTTCATAGTTCCACCAGTCATAAACTTCACGACTAAGACCCGCTATGCCATGCATATTGTAGCGAAACGCTACTATTCCCTTTGTATTCCACTCAAGCAGCGAATAAATGCAACAGGTTGCTGTTCCAACGACCATAATCTTAACCTGTTCAAGTCTAGAGTTAACTGTTATCTTCCACATATATCTGCATAATTTGTACCTTTGTAAGGAGTGGCTCTCGAACCTTACACAGAGTGAACACCACTGTAACAAAAACTTTGGGAAAAGGCATAAATCCAAATCTTGGCACTTCGACATGGTGTAATGGTTAGCAATCTTATCTTGCTAGATCAGTTACGACTGAGTAGCGAGTTCGATCCTCACTGAGTACTCCATAGTTTTGGTCTTGTGCCACATTTAAACCACGCTTAGTAAATTACCATAATTCCAAATCTTTCAGTATACCAAAGCAAGGATTACTCCGTGCTGCTAATACCATATCCCCCCACCAAAATTGTTGTGTTACTTGAAGAGGAGATAGGTGCTCGTATTCTTCACTCTTAACGTCCCAAGAAATGGCATGGTATTCTTATAAGCTGCTAGATCGTGGTATAATTTGATCAGTCAATATTGTGCTTAGGTTTGTGTGGGACAAGGTCAATAAAATGGAGAGCCCGTTGAGAAAGAAAATGACTTAGGATAGAACTGGAAACGAGTATGAAGTCACAATGAAAGAAAGTCGAGACAAAATTAATATGAGTCAAAATAAGAAATAAATAAATACAGAATTCATTTTATAAAATGCTTACAATGAAATGAATGATATGATTTTTGGCTGTGATAGTTGAAGTTTTATTTCATGAACCTGCCGTAGATATTCTTGACGTGCACGCGTATTCAGTACACGGAGAGGATTATATTACAATCCTCATGTGGTCTGCGTTGCGCATGGGTTTTGAGATTAACCAGTAAGGAAAATGGCTTCAGGGAAACGTTCAAGGATATTGGAGCAACTCCACACAAGATTTAGGCTCTAGAATTTTGCACGATTCTTGAATGTTCTCTGACTTTCAAAGTGATTTTCAACATCTTCTTCGCCATTGTTTTCAAACCGATGCTTCCTTTAATGGTCGGGTCTTGCATCTTTCATCCTCTTTTTGAACTAGTCTACGTATTGGTGTTTTCGGCTTTTTTTTTATGCAGGGAGCGGGCTCCAGAGGCAAATTTACTACATAAGATTTGTTGAGGAAGTTTTTCGTAGGGTCCATATGTTGGACGTGCTTATTCAATGCAAAGGATGCCTGAATCCAATTACACACAGATAATACTTTATTTTCAAAACACACAGAGTTTATTTATATATGAGATTCATGAAACAATATCCTTATTCTGCCTATTAAAAAAATCCATATCACCTCAGGATGTAGGGGGACATCTCTCCAAACATTTGAACTCTTTATTGTATGAAATGCCTTACATTTCTTGAAAGATAATGGAAAACAATTTGGAAATTTAGAGTTTTCCTTCACTCGGACTGATTGCCAATTTTAATTCTCTTTGATTGTTATTGAACCCGTAAATGACAATGATGGAGAAGTTTAGATTTCTCCTAAGATATATAGCAGTATCTTCTTTTTTTTTTTAAATCATTTCACCGCAAGCATGGCAATAAAGCTACTAGGACACATGGGATGTGAATAATGACTGTTAGAAAATATGAGAAGAACTACTATTAAGGAGAAGGGACAATAAACTAAAAAGAATTAAGAAAACAGAAGATAACGATTGACATTGCATTTACACTTTTGAAGATCAAAGTAAACTGCAAGCAAGAAGCGGGAGGAGAGTTTAGCATAGAACGTAGGGTTGCATCTAGACATTTCGACTGTAAAATAATGAGACCTATCTGCCAATCTAGTACTGCGCTTAAATTCATAAAGTCCAGGTACCATAGAGGAAAGTTCATCAGGACAATTACCATGGAAGTATCTACCTGAATTTGCCGATCTTGTTTTCCTTTCCGATTACTAACTACACACACATTCCATTATTATTTTTGATTCAGTCTGTAATGAAAGAGTAAAATGAAGTGTGTAAATGTTGGACAGTTCGATAAATTGTAGGTTTATTTAAGTTTAAAATATTAGACGAAGCATACATATGAACATCTTGTCGCCATTGTTTAAGAAAAAAGCACACGCAAATTTTCCTTCATCTGAGTAAACCCATGAGGCTTAAGACCCCAAAAGCGACAGAAGCAAGTAAATAAAAGCTTCCTTTAAAATATATCTGAATTGTTCAGTTCTTGTGTCGAGTAGTGCAGAAATTCAGCTACTGTAGTACAGTGGAAGAAACGAAGAGAAAGTGAATAGATTGGAGGACATTAACTGGTATAAGTTATCTCCCTTAATCATGAAGAGCGGTGTTTTTTCTATGATTTTGCACCACTGCCCAATAAAACTGTGTATTTCATAATAAAATAAACGATTCCATATTCGCTTCTATGACAGTTTCGTTTTTTTTGTTTTTTTTTTTTTTTGAGGGATGGAGTCAGACAACACGTGTTGCATGGAACGAAATAAATAATAGCCTGAAACTGAAACGTCTGTAGCACATGCTTCATGTGGGACAATTTCTCATTCCATCCCGTAAATTTTGTCTTGTACCTGATTTGCAACTAGAGAAATGTTGTAACGCAGAAAGATCGCCAGTCGAGTTCCTTGTCCAATGAAAATGTCTTTTTCCATACAAATATGCCGTTCAAACGCGCCAATAACAAATCAAGTTTGTTCAAGAATCCCACTTGAATCACTACAAAACCGGGAAAGAACGTTTCTGTTTTCAGATTCCAATCAGGCTCAAATGTTAAGGCATCTGTCGGATCTCGTCATGGTTTTTTTTTCATCATTTTTAATACAGGAAATAAAATAATTTGTCGTTGAAAATGACTATTTAGTCGATCAGGAGTATTTTCCCGCGTCATGAACGAAGAAAAAGACAAGCGGAACTGATCTGGTTTGCTTTCGAAATTTTCTGCAGGCTTTTAGATGACGTAATACACTTTATAGCTTGCGCAAGACATAAAGAAGTGATTAAAATCCAAATACACTTCTAAGATTTTTTCACAATTAAAAAGCTAGGAACTTTTATATTGCGCTGAGTAATTTAATGCTAAAAAAAATATTCTTATAATGATATTGATAGTGATTTTCTAAGCACAGCTTAGATGTGGTACAAGGCCGAAAGTATGGGGCACTTAGTAAGGATCGAACTAACTCGTAACTGATCTAGCAAGACAAGCTTTTTAACCATTACACCACGTCGAGTGCCCCTTATAATGATATTGATATATGACAGCTTTTTTGTGCGTTTGCGAATGGCCGGAAACGGGAGGTTTTGCATATCGTTTTTTGTTTTGTTTTGTTTTTTTCGTATTCATGTAATTTCTGCCATTATTATTATTATTATTATTATTTATTATTATTTATTATTATTTCTTGTGTTGTTATTTTGTTTGTCCTTCCAGTGGAATAACTGCATGGCCGTATTTCCTTCGTTGTGCAATTGTGTACAACACATGGAGCTTGCATATGAAAATCATCTATAAACATGAATGATGTCCGAAGAGAAAATTAAATGAAAAACGATTGTAGATACATAGTTGGAAATTCACCAACACGGATATCATTTCTGATTGGAAAGGAAATCCAGGGAAAACTGCGTCCTGCCGCCTGACTTATCACCGAATGTGAAACCGGTATCTTTGAGAGTGGGTATGTTACCATTGGGTAACATAGCCAACGCTGCAGGTAGAGCGAGGAAAACGAGAGAAAAACAGAGAAGGTACTTTTAACTCAGTTTTACTAACCTCAGCTCTGACAGCAGTGAACTTTCATTTCTTGGCGATTCCCAAATTTGGAAAAGCTCAAATTAACATCTGAAAATGTTGTCAAATAGCAATGTTTTTTTTGTTTTTTTTTTGTAATATCTGTTCATAATTCGTTATAATAAGTGTCTCGGAATTTTTAAATAAAAGACGCTAACTTTTAAAACTATTCTTACTGTGAAAACTTGTATCTGACAACATCTGATATTTGGGGTTGACAGGAGCTTAAAGAAAAACCCTACGAGAAATGAAAAAAGAAATTAAAAAAAAAACTAAAGTCAAACATTATCTGAATTTTACGAAGTGGGTTTCAATTCTAGGTTCTGTATTTCTATGGGTCTATTCTCTATTATTCATCATAAAGTTTCGAGCCCTGTACAAAAGCCGAAGGATATTTTCTGATAAAAGCGAGAAAGTCTTGAAAAATGATTTGAACGCTTCAATGTGTGGATGTACACGAGGATTCATGTCTGGCTGCTTCGAGCTTTTCATTACCTCAAACCGATATCACTAAAAAAAAAACAGTATATAAAGAAACTGTCATGCAGTGCGACTTAACAAAAATGTGATTTCTCGTTTTTGTTGTTTTTTTTTGTTTTGTTTTTTTGTTTCGTTTTCTTTTTTTTTTAATTCCTCAGTAAGAAGGAGAACAGATCATTCTCTCTATGTCTGTCTCTTCTCTCTCTCTGTCTCTCTCTTCTTTCTCTCTCTGTCTCTCTCTCTCTCATTTGTGTTTATGGAGAGTAGATCCATTTCAGGTGGCATCAGTTTTTCTTTTTTGTATTTGCTTACTTCTTCGCGATGCTGAAATGACCGACAGTCCAAAAATGTACTTACTGGAAAGTTCTGCGTTTTTTTGTTTATTTTTTTTTCAATCGCTTTTCTTCTCTCATTAAGACAGAAATTTAAGCAAAAAACGTTTTCATTGCGTTAGGTTTACATGCAAATTTAAACGTACATTACACCCGCCTTCGTTTACTCGTCCTTTTTTTTAACAGGGTTAACTATTTTAGAGATTCGTTTCGAAAACAATTTAAATATCCCATTTTTAAAAATGACCTGAATTTAGCCTGAAGCTTAAAAGAATTCACAACAGCTATCGTGTGAAATAAAATAAGAAATTGTAAGCAATTACTTACCTCTAAGAATTAAATAAAAGATTTTAAAAATAACCTTTCAGATAAAAATTTCTTTTTCATTTCATCGTCACTGAGAGAGGAAAAATATATTATCGCCGCTAAATTTACAGCTGTCTTGTTTCTCAACTTTCAGAAAAGGTTTTAATTAAATAAATACATATTTTTCTTTTTGCCGAAATGAATAACCGTTATAAAACTAACAATGGATGCAACAACCATTTGCTACTACACTTTGGTCAGTTACTTGTGAGATAATGGTTTGTTTAAATCACCAATCATACACATTCTCCTGCGCTAACCATCATGTCATACCAGTGACGAGACGCTTATTCAAGTTTTCTGGTGATTGAACAAAATACCGAGAGATGTGGATATCTGTTTTTTCTAAAATGAGCGTAAACTTGAATTTGAACCCGATTTGCCGAATCCATTTTCCGTTACGCCATACAGAACCCCACCTAGTCGAGGTACAATCTCATTTGTCAACTAAGATAAAAAAAAAAAAAATAGATCAATAAATCGAGTTTAGAATCTCCAAGAACTCAGATTCGTGAACATGCTATCTGAGACATGAATTGATAAATACACCAAAATTATGGATTTATTGGATTCTGAATACTAAAACTTACTATTGGATCAAACAGACCCCTAGAGTGAAATCGATATTCTGTTCTTGATCGGAAACTCAGCATCGATGAACTGCTTCCTGATCGGAATAAAAACATGGACAGTTGTACTCGACTCCGAATTCTTTGTTCCCGAATGTGGATAGGGTATCTCTATAAACGGGTATATTATCAACGAGTAACATATTAATAACCAGTGAAGTGTATACAGGCGGCTTCTTTATTTTTTATTTTTTTTATTTTTGTATACCTCTGTTAAAGCCACTGACATCTCCATCTAATATTTCCAGGCGATCTTTAAAGAGGAAAAAGAGAAAAAATAAAATATAAAATTATCGAGAAGCAGTAAAATCCCGACATGATGAATAAATGTAGAAAACATCTAACATTGAATATAAAAAGCTCCAAAAATACGCTCCTGATTTCATTCAGGTTGGTGAAGATGGGACACAAGAACTGATTAAACATGTGTTTCTGTCATCTAGTGGTTATTAATTCCATCCCTGGATCAAATAAGGAAACACTACTTCAGGAAGCACTAACTTGCATCAAAATGACAAAAATAACACAATAATCAACAGATATCGCATATCAGAAAAAAAAGGACGCCTGATGATGACCAGAGGATAATTTTCTGAAATGTTATGTCCATAATAACATCAATAAAATTCAAGATGAGAACAATAGTTCGAAATAACTGAAATATATTAAACATAAAAACTGTGTAAAATAAAAACGGAATTAAAACCACAGCGGGTATCTTCACCATCAATTTGGAATGAAACTAGGAAAAAGATTTTGTATATAAAGGTAACACATTTTAACTAGTTTTATCTACGTCATAAATTGCCAATAATCTGACAATAGAAAACTCAGATAAAGCTAAAGAAAAATAAAACGTAGCAGCCATATTTATTATTTTAGGGACAGATAGCGATAGTAAAACCGTCTTTAAGACAATGACATACAAACAGTTGTGTCTCATTATATATTGTGCTATATAAGAGAATTTTAGTCTAAGACCGATTTAGGTATTAAAAAGTTTGCATGTCCGATTTAGGTATTAAAAATTTTAAATCAAAAAGTTTGTTTGTTTTTTCATCGAATTTCATCTACATAGGCAACAAATATCATTTATGAGAGATAACATTATCAAACAGACATATTATAGCACAGTGTGAAATTTAACATTCGATAAATACAGAACGACGAAGAATACAAAGAGAAAAGAGAGAAAAAGAGAGAGAGAGAGAGAGACCAACAGAGAAAAAAAAAACAAAAAGAACTTACAAGCAGAATGTGATTTTTACATATTTGTAAAATACTAAAATATTTATTTTTTAAAACGTAACTATTCTGAAATGTCTAATATCGTAAGGCATTCACCTTTGTTTAAACAAATGATATTAGAGAGCATCAAAGGTATGTTCGTTTTTGTCTAGCATTTTATATCAAAGTTTATTTAATGTACACATGTAAATGCAGTATATCACATATCTATATTATTATTATTATTATTATTATTATTATTATTATTATCATTATTATTTTCTTTGATTTCTGGCGTTTACATTTCTTTTTCGGGTCCCGCCCAGGGACCTAAGTTTAGAAATGGCATCATGACACTTTCCACTGACAAAAAAAAAAAAATTACATAGATAAAGCCCTTCGTAAAAGTGTGGGCTGTACTCGTGAGTACAATTTTTTGTATCTCTTTGAGGCATGGACTTCCAGGAATCCCTTCAATTAGTCTACTGCAATCATTTCCAACCAGTCCTATCGCTCCAACAACAACAGGGATTGTTGATGTTCCCATGTGCCACATTTTTGAGATTTCTATTTCAAGGTCCTTGTATTTTGGCAGCTTTTTGAATATCTTCAACGATACAACTGCAGTCTGCAGGAACTGCCATATCAATAAGGAGGCGTCGTTTTTTTTGTGGTCTTTATTATTCAGCTGCATCTGTTGTTTGAATTCTAGATACAGATATTGAGATTCTGGCAATTTTGAAGAATTATTTTAAAAGGGGCTGCAAGTGAAATTTTCAAAAGCGGAAAGAAAGGAAATAATATCCGATCGTATTTCCCTCCAAATAGTTTAAGCACTTTAAGAGTGATGACGTTTGCCTTGGCGCAGAACCCAGATTTCGGTAACCGTCAGGTGCTGATTAAAATGCTTTAAAACGAAAAAGCAGATAAGAGGCCGATCATTGACGCTGGCAAACGTTGATAAATACCTGGGACCATCAAAAGATGCCATACGTCAAACATAGCATCAGTATTGAAAACATGCAGAAGATTTAATTTAATTAAAAAACGAAAATACTTCTGATACACCCTAATATAATAGTTTCTCACGAAACTGGATAACACCTTTTTATTTTATACATTCTTCCTTTTTTTCTTTTTTTTCTTTTTTTTTTTGTTTTGTTTAGAACTCACCTTTCGTCTTGTTTTTCAACGAATGTAAATCTTCCAATAACTATATGACAAATTAAATGAAAATAACTTACTAACTTTGCCTTTGGATTCTTGTCTTTAAGCAACTATTTACTTCATTTATGTAGGCAATTTATTTCAGCATCTTTAAATAATACTTTTCGTTTGTATTCGTTCTTCAGCTATTATTTTGCTATTATTTAAATTTGTAACTGCATGACCTAACGTTTGGACATCCACAAAAGAAGGGGATGTTAAATGATTTTATCTCAGTTGATTTTCATTTTCATAGCAGCTAGACCAAAAAAGTGTAAAATAATAAATAAATGAAAACTTTTGGAAACAAGTGACACTTGACTGGACGTTGGAGATTTCCATCATCTGGCTTATATAAACATCCACATTTAAACGTACTAAGTTTAGTTCTAGACTGCCCGTTGGTGGGGACAAACTGTCCTTTGGGGGAGATCCGATTCCGTCCATTAAGCCTTGAAGCTACATACCATTTACAAGTAAATAGCTTCATTGTTTAATATTCTGCTGCTAGAAGACCATTTTATACTCAAAATACACCTATGGACAGTTCATTGAAACTCCGACTCTGCTATTGCACGGAAATTATCATGCCAAAAAGTATCATTCCATTTAAACGAAAGAAAATGACCCAGATCAGAGAAACTAACAGACACTACGCAAAATAAAGTCTCAAATTATTTCGATATGTCGTTCACATTAGGAATATGCGCTCATTAAATCAGAAAAAAAGAAAGATCTAGAATGATTATGATTGTAAATACTGTGGCAAAGAAATAGCAAATATACTTTACGTCTGAGGTGATACGAAAATACGTTTACCTAATTGTCTTCTGACATATTTTGAATGATAACTACTACGTCTCTGTTCCATTCTTTTTTGTCGCGCCAAATATAAGAATATATTTCTCTCTCACTATTTGCCTGTGAAATCCTTTATACCAGGCCGATTCAAACAAATGATGTTTATTACAAAACAAATTAGTTATCACCCTTGCACAGAAAACAAAGGCAAACTAGACATGGGAAAATGGATTGATGGCTATGAAAGGAGTCACATAGCTAACTAGCTGACATATTGATACAGAAATATGGGTAACGTAAGATATTTTAATGTAGTCCCTAAAAATCAGCATACCTTGATGAAAACATACTTCAAACGTAATGAAAACCGTTTCATTGTCAAAATCTTTATGCTTTTGTTTAAGAGAAATGTTCAAAGCATTTTTTGAATATTTAATGAACTTTTTAAAAACTTTTTAGATCATTCAAAATTTGGATTAAAAAACTTGTTTTTCTTGCCTAAGCGCTTGTACTATCTTTAGCATAGCATAGTTTAGCCTCTTTTTAGCAGTGACAGACACATTATTCTAGAAATTCTTGCAAAAATCAAATAATTGTCTGATTTTAATGAATTTTTCAGGACTTATTCACAAATGAAGTAAATCAGTTTTGAAATATTTTTATTAGAAAATTTTGGTAAATATGTATTTTTTAGTCTGTCTATATTTCTGAGATGAGGTATTATGTACAGTATTTACATTAGTCGGACTATTGTCCTCATCTTTGTCGCCATATTTGTCACTGTGCCATGTGTCCTCAGTGGATAAAGATCCAGTGGATCTGGTTAGATCCAGTGACAGACACAAAGGGTGTGAGTTCAAAACCCGGCTAAGGCAGTGGAGAACTTTCAGAGGGAAAATTAGCAGGAGATAACTGATAACTGACATCCATCAAACATGGCACATGGAACTAGAACAGTCTACCCCAGTGATCGAAATAAAGGGTTCAGTTCGAAATTCCAACCACCTGAAGAAGGCCGGAGCGTACAACGGCCGAAACGTTGTGACAAATATGGCGACAAAGATGAGGACAATAGTCTGACTAATGTAAATAATGTATTTTTTACACGTGTTTTACTCGCTTACTTAATATTTTGAAAACTTGAGAAATTCAACGTGATCATTTTAGTGACTATATTAATTCAAATCATCGGATGTTTTTTTTTTTTTTTTTTGCAAAATCAGACCCTGTCTTACCGAAAATATGTTCTGAATCGCAAAATAAAAAACACAATAAAACATTATTTAATTAGAGAAGCTTTTAATTGCTTTTATGAATAATATATATTAAAGACAATATTTTCTGAAGAAAAAATGAATGAAAAATGAATTTTTACAAGATTTGTTTTCATTATAAATTGAATAATTTATAAAGTTTTTAATACATTTAAAATTCAGTTTCAATGTGATAATTCTTAGAAAATATTGTTATTAAGTAAATCTATATTTACTAATAATATATTGTAAAGCTTATTACAATCTGACGAACCCGAATATTTCTAAAAGAGTTTCAATTTATTTTATATGTCTGATAAACATGCAGAATTTTAAGTTTAGATTTTCAAACCGATAAATCTATCAGTAAAATGTCATGTGTTTTAAGGGTTGTCTCTTCTTACGGAAAAAATGCTCATGTAAAAGTTATCGTCTGCTCCGCAATACACGTTGTGGTTCAGACTATGAACACGTTCAGCGGTCATTTCGCTGTCAATAAATCGATTAACATGTCAAAAAAAAAAAAAAAAAAAAAGACACCGTGGTTAAGAAACGATTGCATACAACAGTTTATGCTATACGTAAGTAATATTTGTTTCAAATCAGATTAATTTAACTTTAAATTTTCT
Organism: Acanthosepion pharaonis; assembly: GCA_903632075.3. NCBI lineage: Eukaryota > Metazoa > Mollusca > Cephalopoda > Sepiida > Sepiidae > Acanthosepion > Acanthosepion pharaonis. The sequence continues at coordinate 1,520,206 of CAHIKZ030003402.1, read as the reverse complement.
AATTTTCCTCAAAGATAATTTCAGATATTTACATTTTATTTTTGTAAGATTTTTAAAACCGAGAATTAACTTTTGTTCATAAATGTGTCAAAATGGCCATTTTTATCGATTTTACTATAAAAATTGATTCCAATCAATATAATTTCTGTTTGAAATGCACCACAGCGTATTTCGCTCATTGGAAATAGTCAATTTTAAATCCTTTAGCTTTCAATTAAAACTAGTATATAACTTCAGGAAGGCTTTTTCATTTTTACCTTACGTATACCGAATTAATAGAGGTACCTATTTTAATGTCATTTTTATTTGAGGATGTTGGCCTCCACAGATAATGTTTCTTTAGTATCTATGAATTGTCATGAGTTTTCAGGAAAGATAGTGCAGTGATTTCCCGTTGCCTTCGCCATGGTTTTTAATCGTACGTTATTTGTCTCTTTGACAAACTGGCTCAATACCATATCACGTTCAAACACCAGTGCTCGTGCTACCAACGAAGTTAAGCAATGACGAGCATGATCAGTACCTAGATGGGTGACTTCTTGAGAATATCAGATGTTCTAAGCTTGGAAGTGCGGGTGGTGTATTGGATAACGATTCAGAATTGGAAATCGAAGAGACGGATTTTTATTCCAATCTGTCTCGTTATATTTACTTACGCGCAAATACCCTTGGGAAATAGTATGAATCCGCCTCTTTCCGCGTCCCCCCCCCAGCAATGGGTTAATTAACAGAACTTGTAAATCATTCCAAAATAAATCAGTAAATCTAAAGATTTCTTACAATCTAAAAATATTTTCTGCATTTTAAACAACGTGCAAAAGGTTGATAACCAGTAAAAAAATCAGTCTTAGACAAGCTGGCATCCAATACCAAACTAATCTATAGAAGCTGTTTGATACAGACTTGAATAATCGTGCCTTTCCCTTGGTCTTTGGGAAGAAATTAAAGCAACTAAGTACGAATTTGAACTCTTGTTCCACTTTCCGCGCCGATAACAGTTATGATATCCATACTCCCATAAAAGAAAGATAAAAATGCAGATAAAAAAAAATTAAGAATAAAAGAATAAGAATTTCTCTCTCCTGCTGTATAGACGTTTCTTTTTCGATGGAATTCAGATAAAGTTCAATTCTAGTAATAACTAAATCTTTTTTTTTCTTTATTTTTATTACTACTGATAAAATTCGCCCAGCTTTATTTGTGGCTAAGTGCAATTTATTAATCAAATTATTATTTTTTATCATTTCAATTAAAGAGTCTGGAGTTTCTTAAGTGCTGCAAAAAACCGGTACACTTGAAAACAAATAATAGAAGAAAGAAAGTCCCTTTTTAAGTTTCCAATTATCCAATAACAAAGGAAATGAAATCTAGAGTTTTGTTTTTGGCAATAATTTATGGGCGACTGCAGATGATTACAAGTAAATTCTTCGAAACACTGAAAACCTTTTAGGAATATCCTCAGTTGAAAAAAGATTCTGATTACTGGAATGGTTATTCAGGCATAAGGCTATCATTGTTAAGTATCAAGTGGAAATCAAATTTATGAATTTCTCAGCGAGTCCAGACTTTTACTAAGACCGTCATTATAGACAACCAATTAGAATCAAATTCACTATTGTTTGGTAGAAGAGGTAGTTAGTAAACTGGTACAAAGATACAAGTGTGAAGCACACGATGATGATCAAATTCTTCTACTTCCGAGAGTTGTATCCTTTTGTGATGTTGGTAATCCTTTCCTGCTCTTTGTAGCTCTCATTAAAGTTTGTATATTTACTATCTTCCTAATCCCTGTTCTGCCAAACATTTACACAAGTTCCTTAGGTAGTCTATGCACCGTTTTCCTCTGTCCCTCTTGGGTTCATTATGTGCTGTGAGTGTCAAATTTTCTACGCCCGCTTTCCTCAGTATGTGCTCTAGAATTTTAAACTGTATGATCCTAAGTAGAAGAGTCGTTTTTATTCCAATTTTATCTAAGAATTTGTTTCAATTTTCGCTAAAACTTCGTCGTTGCTCTATAACATTATCAGCATTCTTCTATCGGACCATATTTCTGTTGCCTCAAGTCTCTTTTCATCTGTGATGAGATTGTACGATATTCACTATCATATAGGAGGGCCGATATTACATAACAGTCCGGTACTATTTGTTTCTAATAAAATTACTCTTACAAATTATTCTTAATACTTTGTTTAGATTCTGGAAGGCCAATTTCGCTATTCCTATGCGCCTTCGGATTTCGATGTCGTATTTTCCGCCTTCATATTTAAATTTTTGTATTTACTTAATTTTGGTGTCTCCAATTTGTAATCGGCATTTTAGGCTGTTCTTTTTTGCTTACAACCACACGTTCTTCATTCTTACAATCGACGTTTACGGCTTCATTACTTATTAATTCATCATGAAGCATCCATTTTATTCACGAAACGTATTTTATTTGAACACAAGGCTGCTATTATAGTTACGCATGTAGAGAGAAACTCACAACATGAGCTTACTGGTCTACAAGACAAGCTATCTAGCCGCCGCACAATAGAATTTGCATATTTTTAATTAATCTTCTTCTTTTTCTTCTTCTTCTTCTTCTTCTTCTTCTTCTTATTATTATTATTATTATTATTATTATTTATTTATTTTCTTTGATTTCTGGCGTTTACACATTTCTTTCCGGGTCCCGCCCAGGGACCTAAGGTTAGAAATTGTATCATGACACTTTCCACTGACAAACCAAAAAAAAATTACATAGATTAAGCCCTTCGTAAAGTGTGGGCTGTACTTGTCAGAACAATTTTTTGTATCTCTTTAAGGCATGGACTTCCAGGAATCCCTTCAATTAGTCTACTGGAATCTTTTCCAACCAGTCCTAGGGCTCCAACTACAACAGGGATTGTTGATGTTCCCATATGTTACATTTTGAGATTTCTATTTCAAGGTCCTTGTATTTTGATAGCTTTTTGAATATCTTCAAAGATACATTGCAGTCAGCAGGGACTGCCATATCAATAAGGAGGCACTTTTTTTGTTTGTGGTCTTTAATAACAATATCTGGCCGATTGGCCTTGATTGTTCTGTCAGTGTGTATTGTGTAGTCCCATAGAATTGTAACAGGTCCTATCTCCGTAACCGGGTCTGGGTGGTGTTCATACCAGTTTTTTTCAGTTTCCTTCCCGTAGAAGTTGCAGATTTTCCAGTGCAGATATTGGCCCACTCTGTCATGCCGGGTTTTATATTCAGTGGGTGCCAATATCGTACAACCTGATACAAGATGATCAATTGTTTCTGGATATTTATCACAGAATCTGCATTTTGGGCTGACACAATATTTCAGTATATGTGCTTGATAATTCCTAGTTAGCAAGCATTTGTTCTGCGCAGCAAGGATAAAACCTTCAGTTTCTGCTTTCAATCCTGCACTGCATAGCCACTGATGGGTACGGGACATGTTTACATCAGCTTGTTTGGTACGGGCAGAGTATTGGCCATGAAGTGGTTAATCTTGCCATCACTTCTGTATCTGGTCGGTTGCATTCGTCTTTGCTGTCTTTCTTAAGTATTTTGCAGTTTCAGCCGGTGTATTGTGCTGTATTATTATTGCCATTTGCATGGTGATGGTTTCAAACAAGGGATATAATTGTCACTCTCTGTAAAGTATCTAAACATCAGATAGCAAGTAACTAATATTTGCTCTACCTGGGGTACTTTTAGCAACGCTGATATAATGTACGCAATTTCGATGATATTAAGTTTTTTTCTGGATCATTGTAATCGATCCATGGGCTCCAGTGATAATCGCAACCATTTTGGCATGTACATTCCGCATTCTCTCAACCTCAACTTGTTCTCAGACTTTTCAAACTTCTTTACCTGCAATGATCACCAGGGCATTCCATATCTATCACGAGAGCATTTTTTTTATCGTCAACATCATGTCTGGTCTACTCTGGCCTCTGCTCTGGTGTGTTCAATTACTTTGTAAATCTGAGGAGTTTGACGTATTCATTTCTATACCGACTTATATTTGTACTACATGTCAGAAGTTTTCGATCCATACTTCCAGCTGAAACACCAATGGGAATGCGAACACACTTCGTTATGTCGTCTTTTATAGTGTATTTGCTTAAGCATTTCGCAGACAATCATTTTGTCGCACCCTATATATATATTCTAAAATAAAAAAATAGATAAATAAAAATATGGAATAAAAATAACAAAGGTATAACTTCTCTGGTTTTTCTTTCACTAAAATACCATCTAGCCCCACTGTACGTTAAATTAAATCAAAATAACTCGCTATCAATATATTCTAGTCTTTAAAAAAACAATTAATTTATTTCTGCGTATTTAAACATTTCATTTCGTCTATATTCGTTCTTCTATTCTGTTTATTTTTGTAATTATTCATAATTGTATGACAGCCACAAGAGAAGAGGATGGTAAATAATATTATCTCAGTCTGAACTGTTTTTTTTATTATGACAAGTATTAAAGTCCGCCAAACAGAATGTTCAAACCTGCCACCCACTTGATCAAAAGGGGATGAAATAATAAATAAACGAAAACATTTGAGAGCATGTGATACTTGTCCAAACGTTTGAGACTTCCGTTCGCAGGCTAATATAAACATTTACAGTTGGGACTGAGATTACATCTGCTCCGACTTTGGCAGAACAAGCTGTCAGTCGAGGGAGTTCTGATACCAACTCTTAGAATTTTGAAACCGTGTGTCCTGATGAGTAGATGAACAGAAGTGTGATAAGAGAAAAGTCGAAGGGAAAAAAGTTGTTTAAAGAGAAACGCTAATCCATAATCGTCGATCCTAGAAGTTGTCCACGTGTGACACGCCTAAACTCATCTTCCAATTAAATCAAAATAATTCGTTATCAATGTATGCTTGTTTTTAAAAACAATGCATTTATTTCAGCGTCTTTAAACGTTTCATTTCAACTATATTCGTTCTTTTTTTCTGTTTATTTTTTTGTAATTATTTAAATTCATAATTGTATGACAGCTACAAGAGAAGAGAATGGTAAATGATATAATCTCAGTCTGAAGTGATTTTTTTTATTATTATAACCCGTCCTAAAGTTTGCTAAATAGGATATTTAAACCTTTTAACCACTTGACCAAAAGGTCATACAATAATAAATAAATAAATGAAAATTTTCTTCCCACGTTGTCGACACTTCTCCGATTCAGAAATTATTTTATTATTATTTTTATTTTCTTTGATTTCTGGCGTTTACACATTTCTTTCCGGGTCCCGCCCAGAGACCTAAGGTTAGAAATGGCATCATGACACTTTCCACTGACAAAAAAAAAAAAAAAATTACATAGATAAAGCCCTTCGTAAAGTGTGGGCTGTACTTGTCAGAACAATTTTTTGTATCTCTTTGAGGCATGGATTTTCAGGAATCCCTTCAATTAGTCTACTGCAATCTTTTCCAACCAGTCCTAGGGCTCCAACTACAACAGGGATTGTTGATGTTCCCATATGCCACATTTTCGAGATTTCTATTTCAAGGTCCTTGTATTTTGACAGCTTTTTGAATATCTTCAAAGATACGTTGCAGTCAACAGGGACTGCCATATCAATAAGGAGGCACTTTTTTTGTTTGTGGTCTTTAATAACAATATCTGGGCGGTTGGCTTTGATTGTTCTGTCAGTGTGTATTGCGTAGTCCCATAGAATTGTAACAGGTCCTATCTCCGTAACCGGGTCTGGGTGGTGTTCATAGCCTTTTCTTTCAGTTTCCTTCCCGTAGAAGTTGCAGATATTCCAGTGCAGATACTGGCCCACTCTGTCATGCCGGGTTTTATATTCAGTGGGTGCCAATGTCGTACAACCTGACACAAGATGATCAATCGTTTCTGGACATTTATCACAGAATCTGCATTTGGGGCTGACACTATTTTAGTATATGTGCTTGATAATTCCTAGTTATCATCATTATTATTATTATTATTATTATTATTATTGAATAAGAGAGCAGTATACAAAAAAGTGACATTGGGGTACAATTATATGAAACCGAATATACACATTAGATGCACCTCACATGATAATCCTATACACATTACATGCTTAACAATCAAATGTGCGAGGTTTTGGTAAAAACAGTTCATAACCTGGAAGGTACGGTCCTAAATAAGCCGTACCTTCAGGTCGAATAACCCAAGTCCTCTCAGACGGTTTCCATATGAAAGTGATACCAAGTATCATGATGTGACTCCCAAGTTACCTTGGCTGTCATATCCTTGAAAATTAAAAAAGAGGCCTCTCGACATCTGGCCTTGATGTTCCCCCTCCCCCTACTCGGGCTGAAAGACTGAATCTGTTAATCGTCCAAAACAAAATGGGCGGTGAAAAGATCCTAATCCAATCTCAGCACTGCTAAAAGCAGGAAAGGCGAGTAGTACAAAAATCAGAAATAAGACCAAGAGGTAAAAAATAAAATAGGTGTCTACAAATCCAACTCACAGATTCTAACGTAGCGGATTTAATCTCGCTCACGAACCAAAAACATCCATTACTCATCAAGAAAAACAACGGCTTGTATTGAGGACGTAAATGTTTCTGTTGGTCGTGACAGTCGGGGATGAAAAAAAAAGCCATATATGAGGCAGTAATTATCTAGGAATACTTATTTCTCATTTCCTTTTCCCGCCAAAATCTGCACAGGACAAGAACTCTTTTTGTGGGTAGGTGATATTCCACTTCACCAAATGGCAGAGACGCACACTTCGTCAGTCTTTACTGGACATGTCTAACTAGTTACGGTCAAGCAATCTAAGAAATTTGTGGTACGAAACGAAATATTTACTTTAGTCAATCTTAATCCACCAAGAAAAAAATATTATTATTTATATTATTATTATTGTTATTATTATTATTATGATCCTTATTTGCGATCCATCGCTAAAGACGCTGGAAAAAATGTTCGATTCCCTGCTCGTCTCCAGAAAGTATATATTTCATCCTGCCATGCTCTCCATCGCTTCAAGAACTGGAATATTGCTGTCACATCTGGGTCGGAGCTGCCCAGTTCTCACTTTCTAACCTAGTTCAGTTGTTTTACACCCTTCAACCACTTTTCACATAGATGAAACATTGCTCTCTGCTCTAACGGCATTATTATGGTAGCTGTTCGGGTGAACTATATTCCTTGGCTGCACCAGTTCTAATCTTCACAGTTACGACCCCCAAGCTCCATGCAGTGAGTCAACTCATCCTCATTCCCTTCATGTACATTTGTTGAGGAATAAGTTCCACAGAGCTTCTTCTTTCAGAATTGTTGTAATGTGGAACGGACTCTCAAGGTCGATGCTTCCCTGATCACTATAACCGTAGTTTTTTTCAATTCGCGAGGCAAACACTATTTAGCCTATATATCCAGAAAATATACAAGTTTATTTCCTCCTTATATGCCTTTAAACATCACTATTTTGTAATACTTTACCTTGAGTGCCACTTTTTATTGGGTGAACAATAATAACAAAGATGTATAGAATCAATTAAGATCAGAATCTGGGAAAGCAATACCTATAACAATAATAATAATAATAAACACAATACACACTGACAGAACAATCAAGGCCAACCTCCCAGCTATTGTTATTAAAGACCACAAACAAAAACAGTGCCTCCTTATTGATATGGCAGTCCCTGCTGACTGCAATGTATCTTTGAAGATATTCAAAAAGCTGTCAAAATACAAGGACCTTGAAATAGAAATCTCGAAAATGTGGCATATGGGAACATCAACAATCCCTGTTGTAGTTGGAACCCTAGGACTGGTTGGAAAAGATTGCAGTAGACTAATTGAAGGGATTCCTGGAAGTCCATGCCCCAGGGAGATACAAAAAATTGTTCTGACAAGTACAGCCCACACTTTACGAAGAGCTTTATCTATGTAATTTTTTTTTTTTTTTGTCAGTGGAAAGTGTCATGATGCCATTTCTAAACTTAGGTCTCTGGGCGGGACCCGGAAAGAAATGTGTAAACGCCAGAAATCAAAGAAAATAATAATAATAATAATAATAATACCAACAACAACAACAACAAGTCAATGAACCAATGAGCAATTCCTGGACGAGACCAAACAACTTCTCCCTCCTCGTCTGCTACAAGAATATCTCAGAAAATCAGTGCCAACGTTAAATAAAATTATCTTTTTCACGCTTAGCAACTGAATGAAGTGTTTGATTATTCTTATTACATCTTTGTATATAAATTAGTTTCATCTGAGACTTGTCGGCTGGCTGAGTGGATGAAATGATCGAACCTTTGAGTGCTTAATAACTGAAGCGTCATCAATGACAGTCATTAGTGCGATAACAAAGAACAACATTTCCGCGGATAAAACCATCGAATTTCTACACATTCGCTCCGTATAACATGACCACAGCAACCTCGAAAAGTGATTCGAAATATCCTGAACAAAGACACCTAATCTTTGCGCGCTATTACGACTCTTGTGACTTCTTTCCTCACGGAATTTTCCAGCCTTATGGAATTGGGCCAGAAATAGCTTGGCTTCGTAAGATAGCAACAAGCAGCAAAGCAATGCTTAACAAGTAATTCTCACGGAGCGTCGTATAGTCGTTGCTCTTCGTTCATATCCGATAAAATATTTGTCATTTTTTGTAATATTATTGCATCAGGACCTTTTCCTTTCCTCTATCACTCTTTCCAGTATATCTATCTATCTATCTATCTATCTATCTATCTATCTATCTATCTATCTATCTATCTATATCTATATCTATCTATCTATCTATCTATCTATATCTATATATCTATATATATATATATATATATATATATATATATATATATATATATATATATATATACTTGTGTATTTAGGCAGCAATCCTTCTTTAATGCACATTTCATTGAATACAAGAGAAAAGGTGGTTTGATTTAGTTTTTTATACAATTTTTCATGTGATCTAATAATTTTTTTCACTCTTGAAAATGGCTAAATGTATAGCCGAAAGCGCTCGGAAAAAAGAATATTCGGCCAGTTTTTTATATAATTTATCATCTGAAAAGAAAAAATATTAGATAACATGAAAAATGGTATAAAAAACTACATCAAAGCACCTTGTCTGTCGTATTCAATGAATATATATATATATATATATATATATATACACACAAATGGTATCTTTTAATTGTTCAGTAGAATGAGGGCGTTGAGCGTATACTTTTGATTAGATCATTTTATTAGATCACATGAAAAATTGTATAAAAAAACTAAATCAAATCACCTTTTCTCTCGTATTCAATGATATGTGCATTAAAGAAGGCGTTGAGCGTATACTTTTGGAATTCCCCACAGAAACAAAAAAAATCGGATAGGTTCAAATCAGGTGATCGGCAATGAAAGCACGATGCTTGCCTATCCAATTCATGTTGATAAGTGAAAATGAAATCAAACAAAATGTACATTACATATATGTACATTTCGAAAATAAAAATAAATTTTTGTTCTTCACTTTATTGTGTTTGTATTAAATCTCCAAATGTATCAAATCATTTTGTCACACCATATATATATATATATATATATATATATATATATATATATATATATATATATATATATATATATATATATATATAAAATGTAATTGTGTGACGTTTTAGAGATACGCATCGAGAAGATATGAATATACGTGAGAGAATCATGGAAGATTGTAGTTTAAAGACAGTAAAATCGACCTAGCTGGCCGAAAACGATCTTCTGTGGCGAAATCGGTAAAAGCACGCCAGGCTACATAACGTTTTCGTATAGGATACAGGTTCGATTCCTGTTGAGGACGCACATTTTCTATGACAATTTCTCGGAAATTCAGGCCGGTAAATGTTGTTAATACTGTTTATTATAAACAGAACATTTACTTTAATATTTGTATCTATAAAAAAGAATGTGTAAACATAAAAATGTTTTAAAATAATTGTTAGACTTTGTTCATTGTATTTTATTTTATATATATATATATATATATATATATATATATATATATTGTAAAAATAACAAAGGTATAACTTCCCTGGTTTTTCTTTTTCTAAACTACCATCTAGCCCGACTGTACGTTAAATTAAATAAAAATAACTCGCTATCAATACATTCTAGTCTTAAAAAAACAATTAATTTATTTCAGCGTCATTAAATATTTCATTTCGTCTATATTCTTTCTTCTATTCGTTTTTTTTTTTTTTGTAATTATTCATAATTGTATGACAGCCACAAGAGAAGAGGATGGTAAATAATATTATCTCAGTATGAACTGTTTTTTTTTTATTATGACAAGTATTAAAGTCCGCCAAACAGAATGTTCAAACCTGCCACCCACTTGATCAAAAGGGGATGAAATAATAAATAAACGAAAACATTTGAGAGCATGTGATACTTGTCCAAACGTTTCAGACTTCCCTTCGCAAGCTAATATAAACATTTACAGTTGGGACTGAGATTACATCTGCACCGGCTTTGGCAGAACAAGCTGTCAGTCGAGGGAGTTCTGATACCAACCCATAGAATTTTGAAACCTTGTGTCCTGATGAGTAGATGAACAGAAGTGTGATAAGAGAAAAATCGAAGGGAAAAAAGTTGTTTAAAGAGAAACGCTAAACCATAATCGTCGATCCTAGAATTTGTCCACGTGTGACCCGCCTAACCTCATCTCCCAATCGTGCAAGTGAATCCCTGAATAAAAAATCAAATCTATTAAAAACAGAATGCAAGGCTTCATTTCACACCGGAGCGGGCACCCCCTTGACCAAAACCTGTATCCTAAAATAACCTGACACAAGTGTCTGTCAATGAAAGAGAACTCATTTTGTTGTTTCTTTTTATATTTCTCGATCAGCTCTTTTTCCTTTTCACTCATCCACGCTCTTCGTCCACCTTATATATATAATATATATATACATATATATATGGATTGATGTTAGTTTTTGACTCTGGGTTTCAAGCTAGTTGTGATCGTCAGACAAACTGATTAATTTTTAAAATTGCTGGCTTGTATATGGTTGCGTATATCGGTGTTTTTTATTGTAGTTGGAGGAACAATTGTCGTCGGAATACCACTCATACGTCCGCAGACATACATACACACACGTTTACGCATTGTATCATTGTCTTTGTCTGACGATCGCAAGTAGCGTGAAACAAAGGGTCACAAACTCACATCAATCCAACTAAATATGTTAGGTCTATCTCTGATATTGAGCGCTTTCCAATAAGTAACGCGAATATATAATATATAAATAATATAGATATAGAATATTTAACATCTGCTGTTAAATCTCGAGATTTTTTGTGTGGTCTCCGCATTGAAAAAGTTTCTTGCAGCTGCTAGTGCTAGTTATTTAGAATTTCGAATTCACATTTTTCGATTAGGAAGAGTCTCCAGCACGAAGGCCATTGGAGCAACATTTCTTTAACTCTCTCCCTCACTTGACCCTGAGCCGTACTTATCTAAAATGTATAAACCTTCGAGAATATATTCTATTAATACAAGATTTATGGCAAACCGAAATGAAAAATAATGGATATTGATTCACTAAATGGTTGAGAATAACTTTCAAAGGCTTCTATCGATTTGAAAATTGGTATAAAGAAAATTTCAAGTAAAACTCTACAACATCATACGACCAGATATTGGAATTAGAATTATAATCTCGGATTAGAATCTCCTGTCAAACTCCATAACTGATTCCAATACTATGAAAGAGTTTCTCCATTGATGAGTTCACGAATTTGTTTCCACACGTTTTAATGGCTGGAAGCTTTGAGCACTCTTCTTCTCGACCGGCCTAAAAAAAACGAGTGTGATACTTGAACGTTTCAGACTTTCAAAAGTTCGACCTAAAGAATATTTTCGAAGATCTCAGTAGCAGATTTCATTTAGACGAGTTATTAAGACTTGCCATTCCAACACAACCTAATAAAATTTTGCCTAATAATCGAATACGAAGTGATAGCACAAAGTCTATGGGTAGACAAAGTCAATAGGCTGGCTACCAAATGAAGATAAACTGCGTGTACACGCCGTTTAATAGTATCCACACCGCAGGTCCAGTTCAGAAATTTTTCGTTACCTCTCGTTTAAGAGATTTCTGAAACTGTTAGTAACTTAAAAATTAATTAGCGTCCAAATTCCGAAGAGCTTCAAATTATCTTCAAAGAATTTCAAGTTTTTGGTTATAGTAATCTCCAGAGATTGAAGCCGAGGATTGATCAGCTTGTACCAACTAAGATCCATAGAGGACAGTATGAACATATGCACACGCTTGTTAATACAATCCGATTCTGTGATTGTAGAATACTTAATAAATAATTACCAAAAATGTTTCACAATAGTCAGAAGAGCACAATTAGATTTCCGTTTGAGAGCGCTCGAGACCTTTTATATTAAGTCAAAGCAGCCTTCTTTATGTAAGCAGAAGTATTGACTACTGGAACTAAATGTAATCTCTATATAATTTATACAATTGATTCCCTAGTAGTATTTCTTAATTCCCCTCTTTTTTAATTTTTTCTGCACATATTTATATGTTTTGTCTTCAAATGAGAGTTTTGTTGTTTCTTTCCATAGTTCTCGATCAGCTCTTTTTTGTTTATCGTTGCTCATGACCATATATATATATATATATATATATATATATATATATATATATATATATATATATATATATAAAAAATATTAAAAAATTAAAATCTTCAGACACACTGGGTTGTAGATTAATATTCTTTCGTTTTTTTTTTATTATTATTATTTCATTTAGATTCCTCGACTAGTTTCGTCCAAAATGGCCATCATCAGGAGAAGAAATATATCTGCTTGCTGGTAGCAGTAAACTACAGAAATGAATGTCTTGATGGAGAAAATGAACTTTTGTCTGTAGTTTTCATTTGTTTTTTTATTTTTTTATCTTTTTGACATGAATCTTTTAACATTCCTTGTGTTGGTCAAACAGTCTCTTTTAAGTTGTTATTTAAGATAAGAGCTGGATAGATCTATGCTTCTCTGAATTCCCCTGGTCAGTTTGACAGTTTTATTGGACCTGGTGAGGGGATGTGTCTCTGTTAAGTGTTTGTGTGTGTGTTATTTGGTTCTTAGGGAGTGAGTGAGTATGATATGTGTAACCGTGTGTATGGCTGTGGGTGTGTGTTATCATTTGGCTCATTAGGGAGTGAGTATGATGTGTGTAAGTGTATATATATGGAGTGATGTGAGTTTGTGACTCTGAGTTTCAAGCTAGTTGCGTTCGTCAGACAAACTGTTTAATTTTCAAAATTGTTGGCTTATATAAGGTTGCGTATATTGGTGTTTTTTATTGTAGTGGGAGGAACAATTGTCGTCGGAATACCACTCATACGTACGCAGATATACATACACGCACGTTTACGCATTGTATCATTGTCTTTGTCTAAAGATCGCAAATAGCGTGAAACCCAGGGTCACAAACTCACATCAATACAACTAAATATGTTAGCTCTATCATTGATATTGAACGCTTTCCAATAAGTACCGCACATATATATTATATAAATTTATATATTATATATGCGCGGCACTTATTGGATACAACGCAAGCATCACACTATTGGCAAAGAGGAAACTAAATAGCTAGACACAATATAGCTTATTCTATTTTCAACGTCAAGATATGTGGAATTTGTTATGGAAAATTATTCAAATACCCAAAATCTCTCCTCAGTAATATATATATATATATATATATATATATATGTGTGTGTGTGTGTGTGTGTGTGTGTGTGTGTGTGTGTGTGTGTGTGTGTGTGTGTGTGTGTAATTTTTGTAAGAATTTCCAAATCACTGTTTTTCGACGGAAAAAACGCAAAAACACTAACTATAAATTAACGTCGACCGTTGACGTAAAAAAAAAATTTAACCAATTTCGAAAGTGCTAGGAAGGATTAAATAATTAAAATAAATAATCAAAAATACTTTGGTCTTTCCTCTTAATAATAACATAAACATTTTGATGATAAAAATGTGTTGTTTGGGGCCTTTTTTCATCATGCTATGCTGTTTTTCAGCGAAAACGTTTCAAGACTTAAGAATGTCTTCAAACGTTTTCTATCTTTTTATTTCTTTCTAACACATGAATAAACACGCACATACATATGTACGTGAGGCATGTCTGAGAAGTATCTGGCTGTGTTTAATATCTCCAGAACTGGTAACGCGTATCTGCAGCAATTTGGTAGCCAAACAGGGGTGATCGCATGCAAAAACAGTAACTCTCGCATAGGGTTACTCGATCGACAGTGGTACACCATTGATCTGAGATTGCGTTTGATTTGATTGGATATTCATTTGTTTTTCTATAGCTTATCAACCCGTTGTAAATTATTTAAAGCCGAAACTTATTTCGGATTTTAGAAGTATTTTTTTTTTACAATACTCGATGTCCCAACAGATGATCTATTTAAATGTACTGACCGGGTTCGACATTGCTCCACTTCGGTGATCGAACGAAAACAGGAGTTTTCAGTTAATCAAATGAAGACTGAACACAAGAGTAAGAAACGTTCTTGAAGATTTTAGAACTTAACGGTATAGTAAATGATAATATTAGTCGTTTCCTTATAAGGAAACACTCGGCATTTATTGACCGAGGAGCCAATGCGACACAAGCTACGCGTTTCTTCAAGGCGTTGAAACAAAATCAAAATGTAGTTAAGTTGTGTATACTCTAGAGTACTCCGTTTAATTTTCCCCAACAGCTGTATTCATTGAAAAATATTAGTTCCTCTTTAGAAACATGGATATCTGATTAGAGTTGAATGAATTAATATCAGCCATTATTACTAGTTTGTTGACCGGTACCATCACATATTATTTTAATAAAGGAAAATAGTTGTTGATACTGAGAGCAAAAAGTCATATAATATGATCAAGTAGTGTACCGTTTAGTCTCGGCTATTTTATATCCCGGATCCCGGATATGTAGTAGACTAACTCGAATCATACACCAAGGATTTTTCCTGGAAAAGACAAAATTATACTCGTGTTTATTATAGGAGGGGTTAGTCTGTTCTGTTAAATCGTTAATAAATAGTTCTGTAATGGCAACGGGAAGAACCCTAAATAACTGACTAGTCCCTAGTCTATTTTCCATGAATTATTGGTCTTTTTCTTTCGTTGTTCATATTTAGTTTTATAGTATTTTATCCTTATATAATACTCACCTGTAAAAAAAAGCGAAAATTCAGCAACCAGATGATGTATGTCTCAAGAGAAAATTCGGATATCTTTTTCAAATATGGATACGATTTTCAAATCATTTTTTCAACATAAAGAAAGATTCGCCTTTCCGAGGAGTCGATACCTGCTTTCGGTTAAAATTATAAAAACTTTTTCTTAAAACAATTATTTTTCTTCAAGAAAATAGGTTATTGCTCTTTCCAGCGTCGACAGGGGTTTCCTTCTTAACCTATATTTGAATTTGTGTGGAATGTCAACATCTTGATTAAGTCATTATTTTCTCTTCGATTTAACATGAGCTATCCATTTTAGTTGTTGCTGCTGTTGAAAGTCCTCAAGTGAGATGGCTTCCCTTATTTGGTAGAGATCTTTGTTATTCTGTAGCGCCAGTCCACAATTTTCAAAGATGTGTGGACCACACCTAGACTCCTAAACTTCACTCGTTTAAAACCTTTTTTCACTATTGATCTTAGAAAGCGATTGTACACAGCTGGCAGTTTAGATATTTCTTAACGTTTTTGGAGCAATGCATGACATCCATAAGACAGTTTCGATCCAATGAGATTATTTAAAAACATGACTCGGGTTATAAGGTTAATGTTTTGGTTTTGAAGCAATATTACAAAACTGACCTCTCAGTTTCATTGACTGTAGAAGTCGTCTACAGATATCTTATCCATTTTTTTTCTGATCATCTCGCGATTTCTCTCCGAGAATTCAATTCTATAACAAATATCATAAAGAAAATAGTTCACATTGGATATTAACATTTCAAACATATGTGAAGTAAAAAATGGGTATATTTCATTGGAAACTCATTGCATCAGACCGTTAGAAATTGTTTACTTCATTTATAGATACGAGTGATGACATCTGAAGGCAATTTCACATAGGCCTCCATTTTTTGAAATCACAAAAACTGACTTCTGGGACCGTCCATGTTGCCGTTATGCCTGAGAGTAGACAAACACACATAGGCGCTTCAGTACTTAAATGTTCTCAGCTTCACTTACTTCCTTATATATATATATATATATATATATATATATATATATATATATATATATATATATATATAATATAAATATATATGAAGAAATATAGTTTTAAGGTGTGCTATATTTAAGGGATAAAGTAACAATATCGGAGATAGAGCGTGTGTAAATATAAAAAGTGAACATAGAAGTCAACACTTAGAGGCGACTGTCTGTTTCATGCTAGATGCAATCATATCATATATATATACATACATATATATATATATATATATATATATATATATATATATATATATATATATATATAAGTGGACATTGATGGCCTGACGATTGCGTTTAGCATGAAACAGACTGTCGCCTTTGAGTTTTGACTTCAATGTCCACTTTTATATTTATACATGCTCTCTCTGATATTGAATACTAAGCCATAAATATAGCATACCTTAGAAATATATTAGCGTGAAACCCAGGTCACAAACTCACATCAATCCAACCAAATATTTAATAATATATATATATATATATATATATATATATATATATATATATATATATATATACTATTCAATGAAACATGCTTCAATGAAGATATTCTACCTAAATATACATATAGGGGTCCTCGACTTAGGTTGCAGATCCGTTACTAAGGTGCAACGTAACCTGATTTTTGACATTGGTCAAAACTCAACTATACAAGTACCCACGAGTCTACCTTACGCCTGGGAACCATAGGGAGTGCAAATAGTCCCCCGCTCAAAAAAAGACACAACGAGAGATAGCGGATGTAGCACAATCCAAGAAGGCATACATTCGGTGAGGAAACGATTCCGTTTTCCTCGTAGAGCGCCACGTGTCGACGTATTATATTATAGAAGATGGCGCCGTAACCACGAAACGCTGTACGTCGTGTCCGACGTGACCCTAGGACCTTCTGTACACACACACACACACACATACACACACACACACACACACACATACATATATATATTCTTATATATATATTGTATTATATTGTATTTGTGTGTGTCATTCACATGTCCCAGTGCATATATATGCAGAAAGGAATCGTGGGAATGTCAGTAGTTATAGCACACATGCATTTCCCAAAGGCATGCAGAGTGACACATTTGTGGCACAATGGCGGACTGTGGCACCATCAAGAGGTATACGGTAAAAGATCAGTCAGTCAGTAATTTCGTTTATTTTGCGTTTGACAATTGACGAAGCTGGGTCAACTGTTCTAAAATAGAATCGAATTATCTAACATTGACATTTGACACACGCACACGCGCACACGCACACACACACACACATATATATATATATATATATATATATATATATATATACAATTTTGAGTCAAATATGGACTAAATGGAGTTAAGGAGATATTTATTTTGGGAATATATTTACACGCGTTAATGTGTGCACATTATAAAAAGACAAGACGGAAAACTATTCTTAAACGACGCGTTTCTTTCTCTGGGGGATTTTATCAAGGCAATGATAAAGTTCGTTGCCTTGATAAAGTCCCTTAGAGAACAAAACGTGCTGGCTAAGTATAGTTTTTCCTCTTGTCGACTTATTTATTTTGTTTCTTTACAGTTGCACTCTAATTTACCCTTTTTATGTATGCATACATACATACATATATATATATATAAGTAATTCATCGAGTCTAGAAGAAACCACAACAGTATGCAGAAAGCACTGGACGGCCGTTTCGTCCTATATTTGTGACTCATCAGCAGTGCGTATCCACTACCGAGAATTGAAACCCGTACAGCTACATTGACAGGCAAACATCATACTAACTGTACTAACGGGCTTCGGTGACGAAGAGATAGCGAACTAGAATCGATATTGCGCCGCTCGTTCCCATATTCCGTGGTGGAACTCATCCAAGTTCATTTACCCATAGGACTGTGCCCGAGAGCCACGACTACCATCACCAAGCCGTTCCATCCAGAGCATTAGAAACTGGTTCAAGCAAGGATATACAAATGATAGAAATTTATTACATACATACATATATATATATATATATATATATATATATATATATATATATAATGTATTTGAATTTCAAATATAACAAATTATGTTTAAAGCGTTTCGTGCTCTAAAAGTACTTCATCCAACTAAAGTGGAGAGGGTGTGTGTGTGAGTGAGAGAGAGAGAGAGAGAGAGAGAGAGAGAGAAAATATGTCTTGTCAAAATTTCCTAGAAAGCTAGTAAATATGACCCACTAGTGTTTTCAATTCGCCACGTCCTTTCAGGATGTAACAAACCTTATCATATACTTTTGTATAATCTATAAACATAGGTTTACCCCTTTTTGCATTTGTAACGCTCTTTCTGATATCATTCTGTAAAAATGTCACAATTATTAATGATAAAAGAAAAATATTAGCCCAGATTACTGAATAATAGAGTTGCTATTTACATGTCCATCTCTCTCTCTCTCTCTCCTCCCACACACTCTTACTCACCGTCTGACTCTCTTTAATACTGCGAGCATGACTTTACGTCAAGGATTCATTTTCGAGGATGAAATCCGTTAGACATAATTCTTGCAGGGTTCCGAAGACATCCGTCTGCCAGGGTGGCTAGCCACACCCCATTACTGACGCCTGCACAATCCACATGTGGTTTATTTTGCATCTATGCTAAGCAGACTCTAATTAGAATTTCTGGGAGATACCGCATCATCTGGTCTGATCACTATATTTCCCCGATGAACAAACTTTATCGGAAAATTAATTTTATCTCTCAAAAACAATTCTACATTCGCCACACGCAACATACTTCACGATAAGCGACTAAACGCATGTTTTGTACAATAACTGTATCGTTAGCGAAATCAAAATAATATATTTCAGCGCTTCTTAAGTGTATAGCCTTAATTAATTACTACTGAAATGATGCACGTTATGTAAGCGCCTTAAAATAAAAATAAAAAACAAAGCTGTTAAATAAATAAAAAAAAAAAAACAAGCGTCCACCCATAAACTTAAATTTTTATAGCAAACACACCCGATGGAACTTTGGGAATTATATGAAGTATTTTTTTTCAATATCTTTATTATCTTAATTCCATATAATTATAGTTGCCTTCTTTTCTTCTATATGCAGGAAATGGACGATCATGGACCTCCACAACTTTCTATACCTTCTCGCTCTTTGTAATGTTTGTATTTTTAACATCCCTCCCAACTCACGCCCCGCCATCCATTCTCGCAATCCAAGCTCGTAACGTAGGCGGTCCACTGCTACCACTGACCATTTTGCCTTCGATATGCAGTGTGAGACATTCTCTGTTTTGTGTTAGTAATCCGAATTTCTTTCTTGATCGAGAATATTTAACATTGAACATTTATTTTAATAATATGTGGAAATCTCCGCTTTTACCTGAAGACGGTCGCGAGACCAGAAACACGTGTCGTACAATTATGTAAAACAAAGCATAATATTTTTTTCTAAATAAATCCACATTACAACCAAAAACGTTTGCGGCACCTCTCTTCTCTTCTTTTTAATATACATACTTTTCTCCCGTTGGAATCACTACAACATCTTTCTTTTATATATATATAACTCGAATAGCTATTCAAGTTTCACGATTCTCAGATATCGAAATGAAGCAAGAATTTTTTATAAGCATGGACTTTCTGTGAGAAATTTTTCTCTGGAATCAGTTCTCACTGACTTTTTGTGGTACAACTGTTCCTACAACGACTTGGCCGAAATCTCTTGAAGACAAATCTAGTCACATGTAACGGAGTGCGTGTGCTTATCCGTTTAAATATGTATACACATGGAAGTGATTTTTTTTATACTGATGCATGCATAACAAACTGTATTAATGTAGGTCAGATTCACTTTTGTCAAAGGTCAATGGAGATCTAAATGATTGACCAAGCTCTGTATTCATGACCTGACTAGCCAATGAGCGCTGC
>CAHIKZ030003402.1:1465000-1495000 GCA_903632075.3 Acanthosepion pharaonis | reverse complement strand
CTACAACTGGAACTGTTAATGTCTTCATGCACCGCACTTTTGAGATTTCTATTTCAAGGTCCTTGTATTTTGATAGCTTTTTGAAGATCTTCAAAGATACATTGCAGTCCGCAGGGACTGCCATATCAATAAGGAGGCACTTTTTTGTTTGTGGTCTTTAATAACAATATCTGGGCGGTTGGCTTTGATTGTTCTGTCAGTGTGTATTGTGTAGTCCCATAAAATTGTAACAGGTCCTATCTCCGTAACCGGGTCTGGGTGGTGTTCATACCATTTTCTTTCAGTTTCCTTCCCGTAGAAGTTGCAGATTTTCCAGTGCAGATATTGGCCCACTCTGTCATGTCGGGTTTTATATTCAGTGGGTGCCAATATCGTGCAACCTGGTACAAGATGATAAATTGTTTCTGGATATTTATCACAGAATCTGCATTTTCGACTAACACAATATTTTAGTATATGTGCTTGATAATTCCTAGTTAACAAGCATTGGTCCTGTGCAGCAAGGATAAAACCTTCAGTTTCCGCTTTCAACCCTGCACTACGTAGCCACTGATGGGTACGGGTTTTGTCTACATCAACTTCTTTGGTACGGGCAGAGTATTGGCCATGAAGCGGTTTATCTTGCCATTGTTTCTGTATCTGGTCGGTTGCATTTGTCTTTGCTTTCTTTTTTAAGTATTTTGCAGTTTCATTCGGTGTATTGTGTTTTACTTGTATTTCTGCGCCTATTTGAAACTCCATTTTGAATTTGTTGGCTTCCTTTATTACAGAGTAAAGACACTTACAACTTTCATATTCTTTGACACATACCATCATCCTGTCTTCTGTAGTTTCCAAGTATCTTTGGAGGCCAATTGTTGTAGTTTTGTAGGACAGTTCTAGTTGAACTAATATCTGCCTCCTTCGGATCTGGGCACATACAGACGATCAACATCAGCTTTGGGATGATGCATGCGGTAGCAAGTGAAAAGCTTTCTCGTTTTGGTGTCCATTCGCTTTATTTCATCTATGGTCCAGTTAAGGACATTAAAGCTGTATTGCACCACAGGGACAGCCAAGGTGTTTATGGCTGATATTCTGTTTTTTGAGTTTAGCTCGGTATTTAGTACCAGACGTACACGCCTGTAGTATTCCTTTCTTACCTTCTCCTTCATTTGGGGGTGTTGTATGCCATCTCCTTTGCTAATTCCTAGATACTTATAGGCTTCATCATGCTCCAGTTCCCTAATCTTTGTGACAAAATCTAAATTTATTAAGGGTGTTTCTGTAATTCTACCTTTCTTGAATGTTACTTTTGCACATTTATCTAATCCGAAGTCCATACCTATGTCGTCACTGAAGTATTTTACAATATAGACCCTTCAACTCATTGTCGTCTTTGGCAAAGAGTTTGAGATCATCCATGTAGAGTAGGTGATTGAATATTTTCTTATTTATTTTGTAACCATAGCTACTGTTGTTCAGTTCATGTGTAAAAGGGATTAAGAACAAACAAAACCGAAGGGGTGACAGAGAGTCTCCTTGAAAGATTCCACGTCGGATATTAAGACGGTTGGATATGGCAGTGCCCCCGGTGTGACTAAGGTATAGTTTGATGTTCCACATTCCCATGCTGTGCTTAACGAAATTTAATACCACAGGGGAGACTTTGGACATTTCCAAAGTCTTAAGGATCCAAGAATATGGAACACTATCAAAAGCTTTACGAAATCAATCCACGCTACACTAAGATTTCTACGTCGTGCAATTTTTCAGGATCATTTTATTTATCAGTAGTTGATTTTTGCAGCCATATGAACCTCGCCTGCATCCCTTCTGTTTCAAGGGAGGAATGCTGTTTGTTTCGAAAAAGGAATAAGTACGGTTCGTCAGGACAGACGTGATCAATTTATACGTTGTGGAGAGACATGTTATCGATCTATAATTTTTCGGGTCGTCTGTTTCACTTCTTTTGACATGAAGTATGTAATACTTCAGTAATCCATTCCGGGATTTTATTGGGATTATTTACAGGCGTTGATAATGTTTTTGCAAGAATTTTATGGATAGATGAGAAATGATAAAGCCAGAAATTGGGCACCTTGTCATTTCCTGGGGATTTCCATTTTTGGGATTTCGTTAGGGCTTGCCTAACATCATCTGTGGATATATTTTCCCATTCTTGCAGAGGTGTATCCAGCATTCTTCTTCACGTTGGATCCATTCTGCATTTGGGTCATATTCCTTTGGGCTGCTCCAAATATTTTCCCAAAATGCCTGTACATTATCAATCGATGGTGGCCTTTCGACATGTATAGGTGTTTTTCCAATTTCCCTGTAAAATTTCTTAAGGTCCGTTTGGAATATTTTATTTTGGCGATAGAATCTACAATGTTTTTCGTATCGACTTGTTCTCTGTGCCTTCAGCTGAAGTTTCTGCTTCAGCATTTCCTTGATTGATGGAATGTCAATTAAAGATTTAATGTTATATTTCCGCTCGATCTTTTTGCACTTGCGTGTGGAAATATTAGGGTTTCTGGTGAGCTCATCTAATATAGAAAGCTCACATCTGATTTGCTTTATTTCTCGGATCAGTTTTGCTTTCCAAGCTGGCTCTCTATGTCTGTTAATTTTATTTATTGTCTTGACCCCAAGCTTCCGAGTCGCTGCTAAAGCTGTTGCGTATATGACGTTGTTAACTTCTGTGATGTTTCCCGGTGGTTTATCTGTTAACAGTCTTTCCAGAGCAGTGTTGTATATTTTCACAATGTGCTTGTTGGAATTCATCATATGGATTTTGGGGAGCTGGTCTCTGTCTGTCAATTGTATGAAAGTTACTTTGCTGAGTACTTGGATTTATTATTATTATTAAGCACTCCAGATTACGAATTAAATAAAAATATATCACTTTTTATAAATTTTAAGAAATCAATTCTTATGAGAATATTTATTTTGGCTTTAGTATGAATGATCGATTAAAATGAATTTACATAACAAACTGGACCCAGCCATTAACTTTTATAAAATATATATTTTTAAATTTTATATTATTTTATATTATACTTTTATATTATTAATCTAGTGTGGTTAATGGTTGTAGCACCACGTGTACAACTCCACCAATAGCAATAATTGTTTGATTCTTCTGAAAATAGTCAGTCACAAAAATACTATAATAATGTGGGCATTTTGGGTCTTGAATTTTTTTCAGCCATGAAAAAGAAACGAGTTTTGCCGCTACATTGGTATTTGTCCCAAGAGAAAACAGCCTAGATGACGAAAGCAGTGGTTCGTGTATTTGCTTGCATAGTGATAAGTTCAATCTGTGTGTCGGGTCGTGTAGATTAAAGCTCAGTGGGAACTGTGAGCAATATCAGATCAGATATCCCTAGAAATGGACATCGGGACCAGAACAATTTATTACTGTCGATTACATAATGGTTTCAGTTCGAAAATTTTAGAAACCTTAAAAATGATTACCGTGGGGATAGTAAACACCTGAATAAGATTTCTCGACGACGGTCGAACTTATAAAGACAAAGAAAGATAAATGTTCAACGGTTCGTTCGGGGGTGAAAGACCATTAACTACAGAATGAACTCTTTTTGGCTAACACTATGTATGACCTTGTGTCGCCTCCCCAAAAGATATATATATGATTCAAGCCGAGCTTCTCGGCTTGAGGGTCGAACTCTGCTTCTGAGCAGAGAAGAACCCGACGAGGCTCCGCCGAAGGGCAGAGTCTCGTTCGGGAGGTTGACCAACCCGATCCCGTTTATACGGGTTCTACGGGTTTTTTATGGCCGAGCCTACGGGTTCGGGAAACCAACTTTAAACTCGCCCTTGTGCCACTGGCAACCCTTGAGGGGGGCTAGATACTGAATCAAACCGAGCTTCTCGGCTTGACGGTCGAACTCTCTGCCTCTGAGCAGAGAGGAACCCGGACGAAGCTCCGCCGAATGGCAGAGTCTCGTTCGAGGAGGTTGACCAACCCGATCCCGTTTATACGGATCCTACGGGCATTTTTTGGCCGAGCCTACGGGCTCTGGAAATCCACGTTAAACTCGGCCTTGTGCCATATGCACCCCTCGTGGTGGTGGTGCGGGGATACTCGATACCGAATCAAGCCTAGAAGCTCGGCTTGACGGTCGAACTCTCTGCCTCTGTGCAGAGAGGAACCCGGACGAGGCTTCGCCGAAGTGTAGAGTCTCATTCGGAGAGGTTGACCAACCTGATTCTGTTTTTACAGTTTCTACGGGCATTTTTTGGCCGAGCCTACGGGATCGGGAAACCCACCTTAAACTCGGCCTTGTGCCACATGCAAACCTCGTGGGCGGGATGGCTAGATACCGTATCGAGTCTAGCCGATAGTAGTTCACTCCAAACCAGACTGACGGTCATACTAACACCTTCCACATCTTGTATTATTATTTCGTGTAATATACCTTCGTTATTTCTACTCTTGTGTTCCTGTTGTTCTTCCTTGGTCCTAACCTGAACCATAACAGTAAGGATATTCCGACTGTAAAAAATATAAATAATAGAGTAATAATCATATACTGCTATATATTTTGGGATTGTTCGGAAAATTAATATAATAGACCTTTTAATTGTATTCTAATATATTATTATAATAGATGCACAAAAATATATTATTCATTCTGATATGTCTCGGAAAGGGATATATTTGGTCGAAATAGGTAAGTGGATTTGGCTATTATAACCAAGTAGTCCACGGTAGCAGTAATCGACTGGTACTCGTTGTAGTCGCAGGTAATAGGTGTAGACCAATAGGATAGCCAATGGCGTAGTCCAATGGGCGTCGTCATAGACTTAAACTCTGTCGTACTTACACGTCCGTCTGTATTTATGACGGACACCAGCCAATCATATTCCAGTGAGGGGGAACTCAGGTGTATGCATATTCCATTATATCACATTCTAATGATTGAAGTTACATATTTTTTTAAATTTTATATCAATATCTTTCAGAATTTAACCTAAAAGTTTATATACTCCTCATCTTGAACATGAAAAAGACGCATTTACCTTTTTTTTCTAGGCGTTCATGCTTGGCCATACTGCTTCTCAAACTTCTGCCAACATTAACAAGCATGGGGTGAAGGATTCACTTGTGATTGGACAGTAAGGTACTGGTTTCTGAAGGTCTGTAGTTAAGATACACGTTTTAAAGTTCAAGGCAGCAGTGTAGGTCTATCTGCAATTGACAGACAGCATCTGAATACACTATGGGAATAAAAAAAACATGTCTCAGATAATAAGTGTCAGCATTTCAACAATATCGGACCATATCAAGAAAATTGGACAGGTGAAGAAATTCGATAAATGGATTCCACAAGGCCAATAGTTTGCAGTGTGTTCTATCCTGCATCTGCGAAATTCGAATGATCCTTTTCTTGATCGAATAATGACTTGTGATTAGAAAGTGATCTTTTATGAAAATCGTAAACAATAGGCTCAGTGGCTTGATCATTGTTATAGTGGAACACACCTATTCTATAGTTAACAGACTCACCCACCTATAATAAGTAGGAGTAGTAGCAGTCGCTAAGAAGGGCTCAGGGAGTTGGTCAGTCAGTCGATGTCGGGCGACCGTTATTCGGATATTAAAGTATCAGCCACCACAACTAGATTACTGCGTCATTACCTATTATGTGAAGTTCCTAACGTTTTGTACGTCGAACCTATTTTAGGACCGACTTAGTGAAACACAAGCCTCCACTGTGAAACTACTCTATAACAATCATGTATATATGTATCTCTAAAAAGAATACCCGCTCGGACCGGTGGCTCGGATCAAAGTGTAGTATCTGCGCTTTGTGAGCTGCCGGGTCGGGTGTCTGTCGAACTCTCTGCTTGCAGAGGGGAACCCGGACGAAGCTCCGCTGAAAGGTGGGGTTTCGTTCGAGGAGGTTGACGGAACTAGCCCGCTTGGACGGGTTTAGATGGGTTTTATTTTTGGCTGGGCCTACGGGCTCAGACATACCCACATTAAAAAGGCCTTGTGCCACATTCAATTCCTGTGGGTGAATTGATAAATACCATCATGAAGAAGGGCGCCAACACTTTTCAAAACTGAAACTGCACCAACAGACTATTATGGTGACTGGTGATCCGCCATTTCTGGAACCTAAGCAGAGCATCAATGCCGAGTTTCAAAGCTAGCAACTGGATAAAATGCAAAATGCGATCTGCACTGTTTAATCTATGAGTCTCAATTCTGTTTCTTGATAATGCTTGGAACTGCAGACGCTCATCCACTTATGATATGATACTTTACCAGATCCATCATATCACTTTGATTTCTCCATCTTGAAAATTTTAAAAACTAAACTTCATTCCGTTGTAGAAACAGCATTGAAAGATTTCTTAGCGTCCAAACTATTTATTATCGTAACTCCATGACAGAAATGTACAGACGTTAAGCCTTCCTATTTCGATTGATTTAAATACCGTTTAAATACATTAATTAATAAAAGTTGATTCTAAAATCGGACATTATTTTCCGAACCACCTAATAATATGATAACTGATAAACAATGTACTCACATGTGAAAACCGAATAATAAATATTTATAATATCAAATTCATAACAGCCGTCATAATTATGGCAAGATTAAACAAGGATACAAATATTATGCGTAACATTTTGTGCTTCTCTGCATATCGACACAATATATAAAAATAATAAATGCAGACGTATGCAAAAAATCTTTATATATTGGTTTTGAAATTTAATTACGTCTATAATATGAAACAGCAAATTGTAAACTTTAGTCTATATGTATACTTCTCCATATTTCAGTTTTCATATGAACGATGACGGATCTCTGATCCCAGGCTTCCTTCAAAAGCGTATAAGAGAACTAACATTAAAGTTCCAATGTCAGTTTTGTTTATGAAATGACAGCCGACAGACAACGATGCCATCAACCTCTTCAGAGAGAATGCCGATTCGTTTTAGACTAATGGTCTTTAGGTCAACCGATGTCTTCCCATTTTCTGGCCCTATTTCACCGCCGTTTCGGTGTCCTGTCAAACGCCGATTTGAAGCCATTAATTTATTGTCGAGACGTAAATTGAACATTACTTCAGTTTTCTTCTTGTATTGTAAATCAAAAAACAAATGTCCGACATTTATAACTACTGGTATTTGCGTTTTGATGAGCGAGTTAGTTTAATTTTTTTTTTTTTCTGGGTTAAATAAATTGTTGTGGTACGATCCACCTAATTTACATAGTGGAGTACCGACCATATAAATATGGGTTGGTACCGGGAAGACGGGGAAGGAAGAAGAGATCCAATCCAGAGACTCTGCGACTAAGTCAACCCATTCTACAGGAACGGTCTTCCCAAGAATATACCAAAACTATCTGTAAATATTGTGTAACCTTCCTTGTTTCAATACATTTTGTTTACGTACATTTTGTGTTGTATTATTATTAATCCATGCTTTATTCAAGTTTCAACATAAATCAATGAAAAAAAATGAAGTCCTCTGTTCGGACCTCAGATGTTAGTTAAAGCACACGCTTCCATATCCTGTTTTGGATTCCGTTGAGGTTGAGATCTCGATAACTTTTCTGGATGTAGTCACGATTTCTCTTTATTTTGGATTCTCCAAAGGAGTTATTTGTGTCACTGTCGTGATTATTAAAATCATGTTCTCCTATGCTGCGCCAAAAGAGAAAAATAAGGGCTTGAAAAATGAACGATTGTTTTTTTTTATACAAATTCATCAAAAATCCTACTTTCTAGCGTCAGCATTTTTCCCTAAAATCCGCAAATAAGTTTTCTACTTTTGAGTGATTCGCCAGCTTTACCTAACATTTTGCAAAAGGATGCGCTGACGAATCCCACACGCATAGAGATACACGCGCGTATACACACGCATATATATATATATATATATATATATATATATATATATATATATATAAAAAGAAAAACAGACCACTTTAAGGTTACATTATAATAATTTATTTCACCAGAGCCCTTTCAAAAGACGCCGGATCATCAGATAGCACTTCCAAAAGAGGAAACGAAAAATGAAAAAAAAAAAATTTAAAGGGCTCTGGTAAAATAGATTATTATAATGGAACCTTAAAGTGGTCTGTTTTTCTTTAAAATATTAGCTCTGGATTTACATTGAGCTCTCAGGATTTCAAAATTGTTCTAATTGTGTAACAGAAAATTCTCCTATTGTTAGATTAAGCATTGAACCATTGTATTTTAGAAATGATTAAAGATATCTTCTGGAATTCTCTGAAGTGTGTATGTGGAACTGAAATCAGAATCTATCAATAAACATTTACAGTTTTCCAATGACTGTCCTGATTGATTAAAGTGTTCAGCTATATATATATATATATATATATATATATATATATATATAAAAGAAATATAGTCTTAAGACCAATATTTATGGGTTAAAGGGCTTCATTATAATGCTAGATGCAATCGTCAGGCCAAATTATTTTCTCCAAAATAATAGCACTTTTAAAGGCACAACGGAAACAGACTCAGATATCACTTCTAAAAATATATATATATATATATATATATAATATATAAATAAAAAAAAAGACAGACCACTTTAAGGTTCCATTATAATAAATTATTTCACCAGAGCCCTTTTAAAGGGACAACGGATCTCAGATATATAAAAAAAAAAACGAAAATAAACGAAAAATAAATAAAAATTGATATATATATATATATATATATATATATATATATATTATAAAATTAATTGATTTAAAATATGTTTTTCCACTACACACTTCTAACCATGTTTCAAAAATATTTTTGAAACATGGTTAGAAACATGTGAAAAAACCATATTTTAAATCAATTAATTTATAATATTGATGCTCTGTAAATTTACATTGAGCACTATTTTGTAAAAATAAAAATATCTATAAGAACACCGGTTTATTTATCTTACTGTTCTTTCTTTCTTTATATATGTATATATATATGTGTGTGTACAAGATTTTACAACATCTAACAAGAATGTTGACATAGTTTTTAGGTCAAACGACAAATTCACTGTAAAAAAAAAAAAAAAAACAAGATGCAGAAACTGAATTCAAATTTTTCTTAGCATCCAAACCTTCAGAGCAGTTGTTCACAATCTATTTTGCCCGTTGCAGCCTTTTCATCATAAATCCGGATATCACTCCCTTTCCTGTTTCTAAGATTGTCCGGCTCAAAAGGTGCATTCCAAATAATATGCATATATTATTGAAAATCTTCATTCTCTTCCCTATTAGTACGTATATATTTATATGGATTATTTTTGTAGTGTCAAAAAGCAGAAGAGCAAAAAGAAAAAAAAACCATAATTACCTCTCAGTTGCGCAGACCGATACACATTGCGTGTTGTACCGCCTTGGGTAGTTCGAAAGTTGACATTTTGAATCTAACAATCTGTGGCCCCAATTCTTCCCATGAAATTCTGAAATTCTCCCTAAGAGGGAATTCCCCATTGGTTATGACCCCCTGTTTTACAGCTTTATTGTAAAGGAAAAAATAAGATTTTAACTCGTTAGCAAAAAATATATAGATGTTCGGCGTTGCTTTTTTTTTTTGAGTGATTTCAACATTTTTATAATTGAGAAAAATATATTTTTTTGACTTATCCAAAACATACAAATTGATCAAACTTTTTTCGCTGATTTTAACATGTTGAATAATAATTTCTAACGAATAAAACTATATTAATAATTAATTATGATTCATGCAAATTATACTTTTTTGACCGATTTAAACATTTTGACTGTGTTGCGTAAATGTTTGACTGACAACGTTGTTACATTTTTTGTGTGTATATGTATGTATATATGTAACTAGTGAGTTAGTCCAAATGCCTTCACTCGCTTTATGGTCTACCAATAGAAGACGCAGAACATTCTATCCGTCGTGTATAAAGGCGGCCATTTTTGTTTACCTTACCCGAATGACCAGTGCCAACTTGTCGGGCGAAGATGGCAGAAGGAAGTACTACGCTCTGCTACTTTGCTGCGATATCCACTGCTAACCTTAACTACACTTTCCTACTGTCTCCGAAATATTCACTGATAACATCTGGATTCTATACTCGAAGACGACCGTCATAAAATGTCTAACAAACGTAGTGTGTTGAAATGAATTGAGGCGTAGTGTTTCACGCCAGTGAATTATATTGGTTGAACCGAAGTCACATTTAAAAGGTGATAGTACTCATGGAACATCGTTCAGATTGAGTAGATACCGTAATAATACTGCTCTGTAAAAACATATTTGGAAAATAAAAGATGATTATAACTCTCAATTGAAATGAAAATGGACCAGAGTCAGAAGTAAAAGCTACGCAGTGGGAGAGAAACTGAACCAGAAGGAGAATTTGGCAATTTTGATGCTTCTGTGCCCAAACTCGCTATTAAATAAGACAGCGGAGATTATCGTTTACAAGCTAAAAACTTATTTAATAAGTAATATGGAACCAGGCTTACATTCATTTGCGGGCTAATAACAAAAGAAAAAGAAAAACAAACGAGTCCACTATATTCAAAGTGTAAGCCATGGTCAATACAAGATAAAGATAGAACCTTTAAAAAAATAAATTCTTCAATTTTGAGGGGGAAATTCGAGTTTCTTCAGTTTTATATTTACTCATTATTTTATATGTATATATATATATATATATATATATATATATATATATATATATAAGGATATACGTACACGCATACACATAAAAACATACACACACACATATAAGAACTGTGGACGTCTGTCAAGCTTGAGTGGTGGCAGTCTGTTTCATGCTTGAAGGTAGTCTTCAAGCCATGGAAGAAGACAGTCTGAAGATTGCGTTCATGTATAAAACAGACTGTCGTCATTCAGTTTTAGTCACAATTCTAATATTTATATTTATCCACGCTCTAAACCTTCAAAGTTTAACTGAGAACTCTTAGAACCCGATGAGGAGTATTCCGCTAACTCTGAAGTCGATTGATAAACAAGTCGATTTAATTCTTATTAATTTATTTTCTCGCTCTAGTTCTCCCATTTGGGGAATATCGTTAGAGAAGTGTTTGTTTATGTGAGCGTGTGTGTTCGTGCGTGTATGTATGTGCGTGTGTGTTTGCGTGTGTATGGAATGGTAATGGTAAAATTAGTCTTTTCCATATAAGGAAATCTTTGGCATTCGTTTCCCCAACATTTCGTATCATCATCGGCTGAAACATATAGCATATTTTTCTTAAAGCGGTTTTGCAGGAAAATAGACTCCTTATATCTACTGCTATTGCACTTACTAGTATTGAGTGGAGTTTCCTTCCTAATCTTTTGTTCAAGGTGGCGTGGAAAGTTAATACCTTGATTATATCATTATTTTCGATTCTAGTTAGGTCTGCTATCCACTTTATGTTACTGGTGCTGTTGGAAATCTTCAAGTAATTTGGTTTTTGTTATTTGCTAATGATCTTTCCCTGTGATTTTGTAGCGCGAGTCAGTAGAATCTGATGATGAAGAATCGTCTTCTTTGAGATTTGCAGGATTTATTCGATTGAAGACCGAGCGGAAAAGGCGATTGTATATATAAGATACTTTCTGAATGTGTTGCACACGATGCCTAACACACACATGATTTTTACGAGGTTATTCAAGAACGATTATTTCAGATCGATATTTGGGTTATGTAGTAGGACCCTTTGAAGAAAGTGATGAAGCGTTTGCCTAATCATTGGTAGAACCTGATATCCCCAACTTTATTTAGGATATAGTATATACACGGTCGGTGGAAAGAAAATCCCTATTTGACATTGCTAGTACAGTGTAACCCGAATGTAAGAGGGTTGTCGGGACAAGAGAAGAAGTCTCTTATATCCGGGTTTCTCTTATATCCGGGTTTGGTCTATTTTATATACATTAACACAGGCTCTAATTTGGGACCAGAGAAAATCTCTCTTATATCCGGGTTTCTCTTATATCCGGGTTTGGTCTATTTTATATACATTAACACAGGCTCTAATTTGGGACCAGAGAAAATCTCTCTTATATCCGGGTTTCTCTTATATCCGGGTTTGGTCTATTTTATATACATTAACACAGGCTCTAATTTGGGACCAGAGAAAATCTCTCTTATATCCCGGTTTCTCTTATATCCGGGTTACACTGTAACATAAATGATTAGTACATGATTTTTACTCATATTTTTACAGACTAAAATTCCCCCAATATAAGGCTCAATAACCCCTCAAGTTAGTGTGTTACAATTAAAATTGTCCTCATCTTTGTCGCCATATTTGTCACAACGTTTCGGCCGATGTACGCTCCGGCCTTCTTCAGGTGGTTGGATGTTTTATTTTGAACGGTATAATGGACGAAGTCCAGTACAATGTTAGCATTTTGTTTTTTGCGCATTTTCTTCCAACCTGGACGCTGAAGGACGAACGCTTCTCTCGGTGTCTACCACAGATCCTGTACTCATCAGCTTGGAATGAAAATAAATACTGTGCCTCCATCTTTGTACCACGGACTGCGACACTGCGACACTGCGTAACGGGATGTTAACTGAGCAAACTCGTGCAGTGTCAAGCGTTGTGTGTTTACGGGGAACACTTGACGCTCTGAAATAAAAACAGAAATTAGCAATTAAATTCTACTGCTTTAGGGATCACAATCTATTTTGTTTCATACAAATGCGGTGATAATAACAAAAGTTATAATTAATTTTCAATAAGGAGTTACTTTCCACCCACCCCATATATATATATATATATATAAATATTTTTTATAAAAAAAAAATTATAACATAAGTATGCTATAAAATCACTACAAAAATAGCCATTTTTTTTTCAACACACTCTGTGTCTTATCAAGTGATGATGTTGAAAATAAAATAAATGGTTTTAAAAGTTTCAGATTAATCAACTATCCTACACTAGGGGGAAACATTGTTACAAAAGCTAGAATAACCAATCAAAAACCAAGTATAGAAAGATTCAAAAGCTTGACAACGAAATCATGTTATAATAGCTATGTAGTGATTTTATAACATACTTATGTTATAATTTTTTTTTATAAAAAATAATTACATCTGCTCTACTTTGTATTGAGCACTCTTTTAAGAATAGTAATTGTTGGTTATTGGAATTCATTCCGTATATACCAATTATATACTTGGGTATATATATATATATATATATATATATATATATATATATATATATATACATGCAAGGTAACCAAAAATGTTCTGTCTGTTTTTAAAGGAAAAATAGAAAACGATTCACAGTACGTGTACCTTATATTTAGTCTTCGAAGTAATCGCCATCGGCATCCAGCACCTTCTGCCAACGTGTCACCAGCTGTTCAATGGTCCTTGCGGTAGAACTCGAGGGGTTTTGATACAAAGAAGTCCGTGAGGGCTTTGCGCAAGTCTGTTTCATTGGTGAAGGATTTCCCACGAAGATGATTATCCAGGGAGTGGGAGAGGTGGTAATCGGATGGCGCAAGGTCAGGTGAATAAGATGGATGGCACAAAGTCTCCCACCCAAGTTGCTGTATGGTATCCCTGACCACTCGCGTGACATGCGGCCTGGCGTTGTCATGAAGGAAAAGCACACCTTTGCGATTCACCAGTGCTGGATCCTTCTGGCGCAATGCCTGTTGCACACGTTTCAATTGCTGCGAGTATAGGTCTCCAATGACCGTTTGGCCCGATGGTAGCAATTCATAATGAACCACTTGACGACCTGTCCACCAGACACAAAGCATAATCTTGCGTGGGTGCATAGGCGGTCTTGCAGTGTGAGGGACAGCATCCTGAGGAGACAACCAATGTCTGGAACGCTTGGGAGTTTGGTACAGAATCCACTTTTTATCACTGGTAAGCACTCGATTGAATAAGGATGCGGTACGGTGACGAGAAAGCAGCGATACGCAGGCTGCCACTCGTTGTCCCTTGTGGACCTCCAACAGCGTTTGCGGAACCCACTTGGTCAGTTTCTACGTCTTACCTAGGCGGTGCAGGTGAAGTCTAACTGTTTCATCGGAAACGTTGAACTGTCTGGCAAGTTCACCACACGTTAGACTACTGTCCTCTTCAATGGCCGCCTTCAGGATTCCGTCATTCAAGACCTGTGGTCGTCCACTGCGAGGCTCATCATGGAGAGACAAATCTCCCGACTTGAATTTTCTAAACCAACGCTTTGCAGTACGTTCATCCACAGCACTATCCCCAAACGCTTGACATATGCGGCGACTTGATGCAGCTGCTTTTAAGCCCACTTTGAAGTCGTAAAGCAAACAGCCCCGAACGAGATCTCTAGACACTTCCATCCTTCTCACAGCTGTCAGGCTTATAACTGATGGCCGGGTGCGGTGCGCGTGTTTTTTATAACGTCTGATGTTCCTACTTCCGGCTGTCCGAATTTGAAAACAATTGCTACACGCATTTCGTATATATTTCAATCTCATTCAATGACTGATCAAAAAACGGACAGAGCATTTTTGGTTACCTTGTATATATATATAGATAGATAGATAATATTAGTGGTAAATATACACATCTCTCTCCCCCCACCCTTTTTCTCTCCGTCTCTCTTCTTCTGATATTTAAGATTAGATCGTCTATTGTGTGTGTATGTCACCACAAAATGTATCCTTTCCAGTTACATCTTTAATGTATTAGACACCCGACAAGATTCATATTTCTCTCACTTAAACCGTCTTTGACTCCCCCCTCTAAAACTTCTCTCTGTTAAATTTTAATCTCCCACCTTCTCTCGTCTGTTACCCTCTCTTTAGCTCTAACATTCGTCCCATACTCTCATACTTACACTCTCTCTAAATTCTATTTTTTATTTCCGAGTTGTTTTTTCTGTTTTCTTTTTTTGAATTTGTAGGTCTGATAAATTGGATCGTATTTACGATTCCAATGGAATAAATTATGACCATGGAATATTAGTGTTTAAGCCTTTTTTTATTATATATATATATATATATATATATATATATATATGATAAAAAAATATAGTTTTACGGTATGCTATATTTATGGCTAAAAGCGCTAAGTATCACGGTTAGAGCATATGTAAATATGAAAGTGGACATTGATGCCAACACCTAGCGGCGACAGTCTGTTTCATTCTTAAACGCAATCGATTTAAGCCTGAAACGTATATATATATATATATATATATATATATATATATATATATATATATATATATATGATTTCTGATAGAATGAAACGTATATATGTTTATATATATATATATATATATATATATATATATATATGATTTCTGATAGAATGAAACGTATATATATATATATATATATATATATGATTTCTGCTAGAATGAAACTTATATATATATATATATATATATATATATATATATATATAGTTTCTGATAGAATACTCCTTCAAATGAGTGTCAGAAGAGAAAATCTACCATCAAGGGGAAATGACTGCCAACACCACACTTCTATTTTCTACGTTACCTGAAATTGTTATTACCACCATAAATCCTCTTGCGCAGTCCACATTGCTATTAAACGTATCCAGCAATTGATATAGGAACACCTCTAACAACCGTGCTGAATCCCAAAACTTTGATGCGTAATTTAAACCATACTGAGCTTTTACAAAGAACCAGGGAGAAAGAAAAAGGAAAGAATAACAGATTTTTTTTTCTCTGAACCTGATTAAAATGAGACAATCGAATAAAACTTGTCATCGAAAGATAAGATAAACGGGAGGCAAACACGTAATTTCTTGGCAAAATGCCTTGTTTTCTCTTCGTCTGCTCGACAGACAATCATCAATCAATGGGGAAATTTCGAACAAAACAAAGTACAGTTGGACAGGACATTGATCAGTACTTTATAATGAAATGTCGTGTTGTGAAGTCTGCAGGTGATTCGTCCCCTTCCCAACACTTTGAGGAACTGATGGCTCGTAGAAATTTACTCGAGTTAAAATTCTGCTATTCGTCTGCTTCATTCACTTGCGTTTAACATCATTTTCGCTTTCTATTTTTCCTTAAATATCTTTCTGTATCACTTGGTAAAATTCACTCTTTATATTACTCCTTCTCTATTTCGTTTCCTTCATACCTGTCTGCCCCTCTTGCATTTTAGGTTATCACCGTATTAAACGAATGAAGGCGGTTAAACAAAAGTGTATTTTTATTCAATTGTTAATCTGTATTATTTTTCTTATAAATGTCATCTACATTCACGACGTGAACAATCGTAGCTCTCCACAAAATACTATCCTTTGTCACTCTAATTAAGGTTTTACTTTTAGCCATTCCTTCCTAATCCTTGTTCTGCCATCAACTTACACAAGATTGTTAGGTCGGTTACTCGATTTTCCTTTAATATATATATATATATATATATATATATATATATATCTGTCTGGATGTCATTCTCTCTTTTTCTTCCTCTCAATATATATATATATATATATATATATATATATATATATATATATATATATATATGTGTGTGTGTGTGTGTGTGTGTGTGTGTGTGTGTGTGTGTGTGTGTAAGCAAATATATGGATATAGATCCGACAGTATGGAGAAAAATATATGGAAAAACAAAAGATTTATATATCAAGATTGTAAAATATATTCATAATAAAAATCTTAGACGGATTTGTGAGAAAGTGACTGTAGACGAGATGCCAGAGTAGGGTCAATTATATTGCATATCCGCCTCTGGAGCCTATTAAGAACCCCGAGGCAAACAGAAGGGCACCAGACTATATATGGAAGCAGTATATATATATATATATATATATTGCTTCCATATAACACACACATATACCCTCCATATATATATATATATATATATATATATATATATATATATATATATATATATGGAGGGTATATGTGTGTGTTTATATATTATTTCTCTATATGAATGGGTGAAACATCTATATGCAAATACATACGTACAAATACACACCCAACCCATAATTCTCTGTATGATATAAAAACATATATTCAGGTATGTTTGGTTAAATAATTTAGACGTATTATGCCTATTTATTTTTGTTTTAATCCTTTCAGTTCCACGAATTCATATTTTAGTGGCCATAAAAAATTGATTAAGAAAAATTGCAAAATTTTCTTTCAAATAATTTTTATTTTCTCAAGTACATTCAATCTCATCTGAGACCATCTTGAGTGATAGTATATTAAAACCATACATTAAAAAAAAAAAATCTCTCTCCAAGGGAGGTAACTTATGTGATATTTTTTTTTAAAAGATTTATTTTTAATTATTTAAAAAGATTTTTTTAATTGCAGTATTTTTAATTTGTATTTTTTATATAACACTGTCCTACTACAAACAATTAAGTAATTTGTTGCTATGTTCGTACTTGATTTTATTTATTTTTGGACGCAATTCTCTTATATAAAGGGCTTCTAGAATTTTAATTTTTTGCTTATTATTATCTTGATGAAGTATCGATGTATTTTTGACTAATATCTGTCTAAACCATGAATGCATATATTTATACATATATAATAGCCGGCTACGCTCGTTTTCCGAGCAAACTCTCTTACTAGGGCGGCTAGAAAATCCCTATAGTAGGCACCTGCTGAGGAACATTTGAATTTCTTCAACGCCCACGGAGCCCATCTCTGGTTTATATCTTACAGTATCTAGGAGAGGACGCATAATCTGTGATGATCCGCAGTTCGGAGAACGCTAAAACTATAAAACTAAATTCTTTATTCCATTAAGAAAGTACCATTGCAGTTTAGAATCGATGTAAGTTTCTCACAAATTATTGATTTGTTTTAAATCGTCAGAAATACTTGTCAGAGAAGCAATGTTGCATGTGGTAAAACAATTAACAGCCAGAAAATCACAAATCCTCGGCATACGCCGGATTTAGAAGATTTTCCCATTCCTGTTATAATCTTGACTCTGGAAATGCAGTGTGGTATACAGTAAAAGAAAAAAAAATGTGTGTATTTGCAAAAATAGCATTGACGTAAAGACTATAGACACCCAGCGAAGACCGAAATCACTTCATAGCAACAACAATGAACCAGATAAGATTACTAAACATTAAATCACACCGAGGAGCCT
The DNA here is from genome assembly GCA_903632075.3 of Acanthosepion pharaonis. NCBI lineage: Eukaryota > Metazoa > Mollusca > Cephalopoda > Sepiida > Sepiidae > Acanthosepion > Acanthosepion pharaonis. The sequence goes on along the minus strand of CAHIKZ030003402.1, from coordinate 1,476,883 downwards.
ATAAAAATCAAAAGGTATAACTTATTAATCTTAGCTTTGGTATACCATGTAATGATCGACCGTACTTCACATCAGCTAACGGTGAAACAGATTAGATTGCTAAACATTATACTACACAGAAGTACCTATAAACGACAGATGTTCTTGTATTTTATAATTTTTAGAACAAAAATGTATTTAATACAGCATCTGAATCTCTGATTCAATAATCAGGGATTCAGATGTCGTATTTAACACATTTTACTTCATACATTTTATTGTTAATAAAATAAAATAAATTGTATTAAATACATTTTACATTATACATTTTACTGTTAATAAAATAGAATAAATTGTATTAAATACATTTTAATTTATACATTTTATAAAAAATAAAATAAATTGTATTAAATACATTTTAATTTATATATTTTACTATTAATAAAATAAAATAAATTAAATACATTTTATTAAATTTTACTATTTAAAATAAAATAAATTTATTAAATACATTTTACTTTATATTTTTTACTATAAAAAATAAAATAAATTGTATTAAATACATTTTACTTTATACATTTTATTATTAATAAAATAAAATAAATTATATTAAATACATTTTACATTATATATTTTACTATTAATAAAATAAAATAAATTGTATTAAATACATTTTTACATTATACATTTTACTATTAATAAAATAAAATAAATTGTATTAAATACATTTTAATTTATACATTTACTAATAATAAAATAAAATAAATTGTATAAAATAAATTTTAATTTAATACATTTACTAATAATATAATAAATTGTATTAAATACATTTTACATTATTTTTACTATTAATAAAATAAAATAAATTGTATTAAATACATTTTAATTTATACATTTTACTATTAATAAAATAAAATAAATTGTATGAAATACATTTTAATTTATACATTTTACTAATAATAAAATAAATTATATTAAATACATTTTACATTATACATTTTACTATTAATAAAATAAAATAAATTGTATTAAATACATTTTAATTTATACATTTTATTATTAATAAATAAAATAAATTGTATTAAATACATTTTTACATTATACATTTTACTATTAATAAAATAAAATAAAAATACATTTTTACATAAATTTTATATTAAAAAATAAAATTTTATTAAATACATTTTACATTTTACTATTAATAAAATAAAATAAATTGTATTAAATACATTTTTACATTATACATTTTATTATTAATAAAATAAAATAAATTGTATTAAATATTTTTACATTATACATTTTACTATTTTAAAATAAAATAATTTGTATTAAATACATTTTACATTATACATTTTACTATTAATAAAATAAAATAAATTGTATTAAATACATTTTACATTATACATTTTACTATTAATAAAATAAAATAAATTGTATTAAATACATTTTAATTTATACATTTTACTATTAATAAAATAAAATAAATTGTATTAAATACATTTTAATTTATACATTTACTTAATAAAAATAAAATAAATTGTATTAAATACATTTTACATTATATATTTTACTATTAATAAAATAAAATAAATTGTATTAAATACATTTTACATTATACATTTTACTATTAATAAAATAAAATAAATTGTATTAAATACATTTTAATTTATATATTTTATTATTAATAAAATAAAATAAATTGTATTAAATACATTTTAATTTATACATTTTATTATTAATAAATAAAATAAATTGTATTAAATACATTTTACTTTATATATTTTACTATTAATAAAATAAAATAAATTGTATTAAATACATTTTTACATTATACATTTTACTATTAATAAAATAAAATAAATTGTATTAAATACATTTTACATTATACATTTTACTATTAATAAAATAAAAATAAATTGTATTAAATACATTTTAATTTATACATTTTATTAATAATAAAATAAAATAAATTGTATTAAATACATTTTTAATTTATACATTTTACTAATAATAAAATAAATTATATTAAATACATTTTTATTACATTTTTACTTTAATAAAATAAAATAAATTGTATTAAATACATTTTACTTTATACATTTTACTATTAATAAAATAAAATAAATTGTATTAAATACATTTTACATTATACATTTTACTGTTAATAAAATAAAATAAATTGTATTAAATACATTTTAATTTATATATTTTACTATTAATAAAATAAAATAAATTGTATTAAATACATTTTAATTTATACCTTTTATTAATAATAAAATAAATTAAATATTAAATACATTTTACATTATACATTTTACTATTAATAAAATAAAATAAATTGTATTAAATACATTTTATATTATACATTTTACTATTAATAAAATAAAATAAATTGTATTAAATACATTTTACATTATACATTTTACTATTAATAAAATAAAATAAATTGTATTAAATACATTTTACATTATATTTTTACTATTTTAAAATAAAATAAATTGTATTAAATACATTTTACATTATACATTTTATTAATAAAATAAAATAAATTGTATTAAATACATTTTACATTATACATTTTACTATTAATAAAATAAAATAAATTGTATTAAATACATTTTACATTATACATTTTACTATTAATAAAATAAAATAAATTGTATTAAATACATTTTAATTTATACATTTTACTAATAATAAAATAAAATAAATTGTATTAAATACATTTTAATTTATACATTTTACTAATAATAAAATAAATTATATTAAATACATTTTACATTATACATTTTACTCTTATTAAGTGTTACCCTAGCGACAATTCCTATTATGTTTTAACTCGTGAGAAGTAATATTTCTTAAAATAAGGTGAGATATCTTAAAGTAACCTTTTAAAGATAAATAAATAAAAAAAAACGTTCAAAATTTCATCTGTTGCATTTCTACATAAGAGAACTTAATGCCATCGATGAGTGATTATTCAAGAATATGTAAGACAAAATAAAACATGACAAAAGATACTCGAAATACTGTGTTCCAGTATTTATTAGAGCATTCTAAAAATGGACAATTACTGTAATTTCTCTTTTCAAACTTGTTGGCATTCTATCGTAATACAATTTTCCCTGTTTATAGTGGGATATAAAATTGACCATTTTTAAAATGTTCAGTATTTCTTATATGCTTAGATATTATGGTCCTTAAATGTCATGGTGTTAATGTTATATGATAAATAATTACTTAAATAATATATTATATTATATATATATATATGATATATAATAATATATTCAGTAAATTATATAAATAAAATCATGTTTAAAATAAAATAAATAATATTCGTTATATAATAGCATCATTTACGTTACATATATATTAATTATTTTATTTTACAAGAGGAATAAATATATAAAATAAATAATAATTAAATAATATATAAATATTCACATAATATATACATTTATATAAAATATAATTTGATATATATATATATATAATTTAATATAAAACAATAGATTAAATATAAATATAAAAAGTAATAATAAAATAATAAATTGAATATACACATGTTATATATATATGATAGTTTATATTATCATTATTACTATTATTATTTGAATGTTATATTGTATTATTAAATTATAAATAAAATAACAAATAACATAGTATATAAATATATAAAATTATAATTGTATATATATTTATATAATATAATTTTATAAATACGAGAATATATTAAATAATAAATTAAATATAAATATATAAATAAAATAATAAATAGAAATATATCATTTTTATTTATATTATTTAATGTTATGATTATTATTATTTAAATTGCATGTTTTTGAATATAATATGTTTACGTGTTATGACGGCGTTGTAAAATGGAGAAAATTTACTTCATAACTATTACATAATATGAATTGAAATGCAGTCGTTTCATAATTTTCTGATTATGGAAGGCAGTACATGGAGAAAGAAACGGATCATCTATTTTTAAATATCCGCGCTCAGAAAACTGTATAAATGTGATCGTCTGAAGGATTTTTTTAAAAGTTCAGAGATATTACATTCCAGATGTCGACGCAAAATATAGATGAATTGATTGCCATTGACAAAAGCGCTTTCCAGAAAATAAAAATGATAAAGATAATACAGGTCCTGCTGTTTTTGTTTTATTAGGGGGAAAAAAAACGTTTCCAGCAAATTTGCCATACGGTTAGTCCTCAAAGTAATCCCAATCGGCATCCGGGATCATTTACCAAAGCATCTCCAGCTGCGATATGCACTGGCAGTAAAAATCAGGTGTCCTTGACACAAAGAAGTCTGTGAGTGTCTGCCGCAAAGTCTGCCTCAGTTGCAAAGGATTACCCACGAAGGTGGTTGCCTAGCGAATGGAAGATGTGGTAATCTTCAGTCGCAAGGTCCAGGGAGTAAGGTGGATGGCACAATGTCGCCGTATGGTACCCCTAACCACTTGCGTCATATGAGGCTTGGCATTGTCATGGAAGAACGGTACGCCCTAGCCATTAAAGAATGCTGGCTTCTTAAGCTTCAGTGCCTGTTGCACACGTGCCAACTGTAGCGAGTACAGATCCGCAGTGTTGGTTTGGCTCGTTGACAGCAGCTCATAGTGCATCACTTGTCGACTAGTCCACCAGATACAGAGCACTATCTTGCGCGTAGAGGCCGTATTGTGAAATGAAGCACAGGACCCCGTGGTGACAACATTTGTCTGGCACGTTTGAGAATGTCATACAAGACCTATTTTTCATCCCTGGTGACCACTCGATCAAATATGGGTACGCTGCGGAGAAAACAGTCTAACTTTTTCATTAGAAACCTGGAAGTGTTTGGCAAGCTCACCACGGGTTTGGCTATTGTCTTTCTCTATGGCCGCCTTCAGGACCTCATCATTCTGGACCTGTGGCCGGCCAATGCCGGGTTCATCATAAAGGAACAGATCTCCCGACCCGAACCTCTGGAGCCAATGCCTGGTGGTGTGTTCACTCACAGAATTACCCCCAAAGTCTTGACGTATTTGACTATTTGATGCGGCTACAGACAAGCACAAAGTCATGAAACAGACAACCCCGAATTAACTGTTTCGACACTGTCATGTTTCCTCGCCGCTGCTCGACCTATGTCTCATGTGTGCGTGCGACGCACTTACATTGATCGAGAACAATACCCCGACCTCACCGTTTTCCCGACACGTGACGTACTTGATACATTTGCTTGTCAGTGATTACCTCTTCTCACACAACCTAAAGCGACAAGGATTTTTGGAGTTTCCTTATATTAGATAAATTTTGTAAAAGTAAAAATCTATGGAGTATGCCATACTATCAACTCCGAGAAAATTAGGAATAGAAAAATAAAAGATTGTATATCTAACTTATCTGTCCCTACTCTGATATAATCACACTTATTATAAAACCCAGGTTGTGTGTGTGTGTGTGTGTGTGTCTGTACGTTTATATATTGGATCGGATTTCCGACATTTTTCAACCGATTTCAACAAAACTTCACAGGACTACGTAAAATTACCTTGTGGTGGTTCTGACAATTGTTTTTGCACGAAATCAATTTGAAAACACGATAAAACACGATTCTGTCGCCAGAATGAAAGGGGGACAACTCATATCGAGTTATACTTATTATAAAACCCAGGTTGTGTGTGTGTGTGTGTGTGTGTGTGTGTGTGTGTGTTCGTTTATATATGGGATAGGATTTCCTACATTTTTCAACCGATTTCAACAAAACATCACCTTTTTTTTGGCAGGTAGTGTTTCTTATTGTCTTACACACTTTTTTCTTTATTTTTACATTCAGAATGCTTTAAAAATTCCATTTACAAGACAATTGTTTATAATAAAATTCTATTCAATCGGTAGACTCATAACGATTGAAAACAATGTTTTTGTTTGAGTTTGGGTTTGACCAATTCGTAAAAAAAAAAAAATAAAATAAAATAAAACTAATTAAGACATGCGTGTCCTTCAACCTTAAACAATAATCTTTGTCAATTTTATTTTTCAGTCTTTATGATGGTCGATACTTGATTTATCTCTTACTGTTACATCCCCGGGCAACGCCGGGCTCTACTGCTAGTATAGTATATAATATACTCTTAAATCGTCATTGGTGTGTGTGGGGGGGGTGACAAGTGGGCATCATATCCGCCAAATTCCGAGTCGAACCAGATAATATGAATAATTAATTATATTTGTTACTATTAATATCCTATTGAGTAGCATATTTACAAAAAACCACTTGAGTTTTGTTATTGTTTTTGTTGTTGTTGTTGTTCTTCTTCTTCTTTTTTTCTTCTTCTTCTAATTAATATTCTTGCAATTATTATTCTTATTGTTATTATTATTTGTGTATCTTATGTTTCCTGTTTTGCATCTTATAGAACCGGGTTTAAATTATGATTCTTAGGTTCTATAGGAGAATTGTCATTTAACTGATAGCACTTTTCTTAGTATAAGGGATGTTCCTAGTAGGGCGATCTTCTGGGCAACCTGTATGTTGATGTTAGCTGGGGTACTGTTTGTAAAATTGTCCATTCCTTTTCTCAGGAGGCACAGAGCTCCGATTAATATTGGTAAAGTTTCAGTCTTTTTTCCCACATCCTGTTAATCTTGATTTCCAGGTCCTTGTATTTGGACAATTTCTCGATAATTTTTATGGAGGTATTTCTCTTAGATGGTACTGCTATGTCAGTAAGCATACACTTCCTGAATTTATTGTCTTTTATGTTAATATCAGGTCTGTTGGCTCTTATTTCCCTGTCAGTTTTACTTAGCATTTTCCAGAGGATAGTTACATTGTTATTTTGGGTAACTGTGTCTGGTTGGTGTTCATACCATCTCTGATTTTGTTTCGATTTTGTTCTTCTTGCATATCTTCCAGTGCACATATGTTGCTACTTTGTGATGTCTGTGGGTATATTCATTTATTTGCCAGTTCCAGACATCCTGAGATAATATGGTCGACATTTCATCATATTTTCCGTAGATCATGTATTTCGGGCTAGTTTCATCCTTGTTTATGTGACATTAGTATTATTATTATTTTATTTGTTTAATTTTTCTTGCGAAAGAAATTTTTATTGTTATAAAAGTAGGAATATCAAACAACATCAAAAACAACCCTGGCACTATTTGAAGCGCTATTTTAAATGATTATTTTAGTTATATCTCATTATTAATTATTCTAAGCACTAAATTAATAGAATATTTTCTTTTTATTGAGTTTATATGTATCTTTTTATTTACATACATAACTATTTCAGAAAAAAAAAACATCTTATCACTAAACGCACCGAATATTTTCCGGGAGTGGTATATTTTTGCTTATAATTGAATTATTTCCACTAAAAAAAAAATGAAGGAAAATATTGCTTTTTATTGATTATCTTCCTTTGGTATGGTAAAGTCCAGAGTAATATATAGCTTATTCAAATATTTCATCACGTTTATTTAATCGAAGCTTTCTTTTGACCCCACCCAAATACTTCTTGTTTCATTTTTATATATTCCTTATAAACTATTGTCCATTTTTGCTTCTTTCTCTCTTTAACCAAAAATAACGGTTATTTCAAAAATCATTCAGAAAAATAAAGTTACATTCAGTTACATCTAAGCGCTCAGAAATGGCAAACATCTATGCTCAGATTAAATTAGTCGAGGCATACATCTCAAATCTTCAAGACGAGTACGTCCATAGAAAAAAAAATGTTCAGTCATGAAAATGAATGATTTCACCGAGTAATCAGTTTATTTATAAAACACTAGCAGTAGAGCCCGGCGTTGCCCGGGGATGTAACAGTAAGTGATAAATCAAGTATCGACCATCATAAAGACTGAAAAATAAAATTGACAAAGATTATTGTTTAAGGTTGACGGACACGCATGTCTTAATTAGTTTTATTTTATTTTTTTATTTTTTTTTACGAATTGGTCAAACCCAAACTCAAACAAAAACATTGTTTTCAATCGTTATGAGTCTACCGATTGAATAGAATTTTATTATAAACAATTGTCTTGTAAATGGAATTTTTAAAGCATTCTGAATGTAAAAATAAAGAAAAAAGTGTGTAAGACAATAAGAAACACTACCTGCCAAAAAAAAAAAAGTGAAGTTTTGTTGAAATCCATTTTGAAAAATGTATGAAATCCGATCCCATATAAAACGAACACACACACACACACACACAAACAAACAAACAACCTGGGTTTTATAATAAAATAACTTGATATGAAAATTGTTCTTCTTTCATTCTTGCGACAGCGATGCCTCTTAATCGTGTTTTCAAATTGATTTCGTGCAAAACAAACAATTGTGTTTTCCAATTTTTTGCGCTGTCAGAACCACTGCAAGGTAAAAATTACGTAGTCCTGTGAAAAAAGTTTGAAATCGGTTGAAAATATAGGAAATCCGATCCAATATATAAAAAACGTACGGACACACACAACCTGGGTTTTATAATAAGTATGATTTCAAAATCTTTCTCTCAAACATACCGATTTATCAAACACTTACATGGAGATTTTCGAAGCGTAGCTTAGATGTGGCACAAGGCTGCAAGTGAGGATCGAACACACTATTCAGTTGTAATTGATCTAGCGAGACAAGCTTGCTAACCATTATACCACGTCGATGTGCTCCTCAAACACACATGTTCGATCGTCAGAATCTAATATTAGGGTCCCAGCATTCCGTTTAATGTAGTTAATTTAAGGCTCATGACCGAACACACTGATTTTTAAATGCCATCTCCCTTCATGACGTAGGTGATAATGACTCTCCACAGCCTCCTTTTCTTTATTATCTGTGAATTGCCATGACTTTCTAGAGAGCTGAGTAGTTTCCTGATCCTTTCTGCTCAATTTCGAACCCAGAGTTGACGTTCTCCAAGAATAGTTGCCCCATATGCCTTTACTTTGGATTTATTGGAAAAACACGGTTTGATTCATGTCTTTCTTCTTCTTCTTCTTCTTCTTCTTCTTATTCTTCTTCTTCTTCTTCTTCTTCTTCTTCATTTTGCCGTGTCCCTTCAGGACGTGGGCGATCACGTGTCTCTTCAATTTATATTCATTTTTTTATCTCTCCCAAACCTTGTCCTTCTATCCATTTATAGACGCTCGATAGGTAGGTCCTGCTTTGTTTTCCTCTGTCACTCTTGCTTTCAATCTGTCCTGTGAGTATCAAGTTTTCCAAACCTTTTTTCCCATTATGTACCCTAGAAATTTAAAAAATAAAATTTCTTAATTACCTGTAAGGAACCTTTTTTCCAATTTCATTTAAAACTTCCACGTTGCTCACATGTTCGGTCCATAGCATTCTCAGCATCTCTCTCTAGAACCCCATTTCTGTTGCTTCAAGTCTCAGCTTCCTCTGAGAGGAAAATGTCCAGCATTCGCTACCGTATAGGTGAACTGATATTACGTAACAGTTCAGTGCTCTTTGTTTCTAATGAATTTTTCCTGTTTCTTAATACCTTGCTATATTTTTGTAAGACATCTATGCCATTGCGCATTCTGATTTCAATGTTTCCGATCTCCGTTAAAATATATTTAAATTGATGTACTTGTTTGATTTGTGCTTTGTAACTTGCTTGTATTGTTCCAATCATGTATTCCGTCTTCTTGCAATTGATGCTTAGTCCTTTCTTCTTGCTTCCCTTCACTAATTGTAGTTTTTTTTTATATAGTTTCCTTTCTGTGCCATCAATATCGTGTTATCTGTAAATCTTCTATTGTGAAGATTGCCGCCGCCCATAATTCAAAAGTAAAGTGGAATTTCACTTCGCCTCATTGATTCTAGTCTTCCACGCCGATGATAGTAACGCTACTCGAACATCCATTTTCCGTCGGAGAGTCGAGTTCGAATTCTAGACGAAGCCATTTTATTTCACTTACGGGAGCCATTATATTCACTTTAGGAGAGGTATGAATCTTCTTCTTTTCCCCCCACCAGCTATGGGTAAATAGCAGGACAGACTTGGTTCTATAGCCTTGGACGGCAACTGGTCTACCGCAGAAAGAAATGGAAAAATCTGCCTCGTCAGTCATTTATCGAAAGCTACATGATCACCTAAGCGTGTATCACGCATGGCACAATAACTGACTGACATATAGGTACCTCTAGCAAATCGCTAAAAATCAGCATACCGTAATGAAAGCGTGCTCCAGACATAATGAAGGCAGTTTTATCGTCAAAATCTTTATGTTATTATTCAGAGGAAGTATCAAAGTATTTTTTGAATGTTTAATTAACTTTATTAACTCCTGTTTAAAATATTCGGATTTTTATTAAAAAAAAAAAACTTGTCTTTTCTTGCGTCAGCAGATGTACTAACTTTTAGCATAGCAAAGTTTAGCCCCTTTTTTTTGCGGTGACAGACATATTTTGAATTTTTGCAAAAATCAAATAATTCTAAATTTTTTATAAAATTTTCAGAATTTATTCACAAATGAATGAAATTATTTAAAAAATTTTATTAGAAAATCTTGGTAAAATATTTTTTATATGCTTCACTCCCTTTATTTAATTTCATGAAAACTTGAGAAATTCAACGTGGTAATTTTAGTGACTATATTACTTAAAGGCAGAATACTTTGAAGAAATTAGATTACCGAAATTGTTTTGGCAAAATTGGACCTCGTCTTATCGAAAATATGTTCTGAATCGGAAAATATAAAAACGGATTAAAATTAAGACATTATTCAATTAGAGAAGCTTTTAATTGCTTTTATGAATAACTAGCAGGAGAGCCCGGCGTTGCCCGGGGATGTAACAGTAAGAGATAGATCAAGTATCGACCATTATAAAGACTGAAAAATAAAATTGACAAAGATTATTGTTTAAGGTTGACAGACACGCATGTCTTAATTAGCTTTTTGCTTGTTTGTTTGTTTTTTTTGTTTGTTTTTTACGAATTGGTCAAACCCAAACTCAAGCAAAAACATGGTTTTCAATCGTCATGAGTCTATCCATTGAATAAAATTTTATCATAAACAATTGTCTTGTAAATGGAATTTTTAAAGCATTCTGAATGTAAAAATAAAGAAAAAAGTGTGCAATACAATAAGAAACACTACCTGTTTTGTTGAAATCGGTTGAAAAGTGTAGGAAATCCGATTCCTTATATAAACGAACACACACACACACACACACACACACACACACTCACACACACACACAACCTGAGTTTCATAATAAGTATAACTCGATATGAGTTGTCCCCCTTTCATTCTGGTGACAGAATCGTTTTTTATCGTGTTTTCAAATTGATTTCGTGCAAAACAATTGTGTTTTTCCAATTTTTACGCAATCCTGTGAAGTTTTGTTGAAATCGGTTGAAAAATGTAGGAAATCCGATCCAATATATAAACGTACAGACACACACACACATATACACAATCTGCGTTTTATAATAAGTAAGATATATATTAAATACAATACTTCTGAAGAAAAAATACAATTAAAAATGAATTTTTGCAAGATTTGTTTTTTATTTTTTACAATTTTAAGTTGAATAACTTATAAAGTTTTTAATTCTTTAAAGTTCAGTGTCAATGAGGTAACCTTTAGGAAATAATGCTATTAAGTAAAATTATATATACTAATCATATATTCCAAAGATTATTACAATCTGACGACCTCGAATATTTTTTAAAGAATTTCGATTTGTTATTATGTGTATATACGTGTAGAATTTCTATGTATGGATGATCAAACCTAACATTATAATTAAAAGTTTACGTGTCTCAAGGGTTATTTCTTCTTCCGGAAAATAAATCCCCCAATATAAACTTTATCGTTTGCTCTACCATATTTAACTATCAACACGTTCGGCTGTCATTCGACTGTCAATAAATCTATTAACACGTC
>CAHIKZ030003402.1:1342500-1460000 GCA_903632075.3 Acanthosepion pharaonis | reverse complement strand
ACAGTAATTGGGGATAGTCGAGGCGAGAGGTAATTATTTGGAGTTAAGAGACGGTAATTTTTTATCACATGTAAGGGTAGATTCAATGTAGGGGTGAGATCAGATGCGCTTGAATTCATGAAGTCTGGGAACCAGTGAAAGCAGCTCATCGGAGTAATTACCAAGAAAGTATTTGTAGAAAAGACACAGAGAGAGGCGACGGCGCGTCTGTGAAAAGTGACTGTAGACGAATAGTCAGATCAGGGCCAATTATATTACATATCCGTCTCTGGATCTTGTCAAGAACTCCGAGGTAAACAGAAGGTGCCGCAGACTATATATATATATATATATATATATATATATATATATATATATATAACAGTGACTGTCTGTTTAATACCTGAACACAATCTTCAGGGTTTCAATCAACAGTGTTGACCATAGTTCCCACTTCTATATTTACATACGCTCTATCCTTGGTATTGAGCACATTTACCTATAAATATAGTCTACCTGAAAACAATATTTTATAACACACGCATATACACACACATACACATACATATATATATATATATGTATATATATATGTGTGTGTGTGTGTGTGTGTGTGTGTGTGTGTGTGTGTGTGTGTGTGTGTGTATAAAAATAGGAAAGAACACGTTAGGTAAATAATCCGAAGGTCTTTAGTATTTTTGTTTTTATTTAAAAAAAAAAAAAAAAAACAGTGCTCAATACAAAAGTAGAGCCTAAATTATAATTATATTTTGGAAAAATATTTATTGCACAGTATTTACATTAGTCAGACTATTGTCCTCATCTTTGTCGTCATATTTGTCACAACGTTTCGGCCATTGTACGCTCCGGCCTTCTTCAGGTGGTTGGAATTTCGATGTGAACCCTTTATTTCGATCACTGGGGTAGACTGTTCTAGTTCCACGTGATGGATGTCAGTTATCAGTGCTAATTTTCCCTCTGAAGGTTCTCCACTGCCTTAACCAGGAATTGAACTCACCTTCTTTGGGTCTGTCACTGGATCAAACCAACCTTTATCCACTGTGCCATGTGTCCTTGAGGACATCTGGGTATCAACTTCTGAGTATTATAAACCTAATGTTTTCAGCATCATTTTTACCAGTGCTCATATTGCAATTTGGCTGTTATCATTGCATGTCTTTACCAGAGTTCATATTGCAACTTTGTTATCATTGCATATATATATATATTATAAATTAATTGATTTAAAATATGTTTTTTTCTCTACACAGTTCTAACCATGATTCAAAAATGGAAGCTAAAAGCCCCGAATTTAATTTTGTAATTAAATTAAAGACATTAGTTCCATTCCATCCTCAAGCGAATTTTGGAGTAACTTTTAAAATTACTGAGTTTTAAATACACAGCTAAAACAAAATTCATGTTTCCAAGGTTACAGATAAATCTATTTTTCTAGACAGGTGTTTTTAGGTGTTTAATATGTCCATATTTTAATGTATCAGTTATTGCTACTTTTGGTAGTTGGTAGGGATGTATTTTAAATATATTTTAAATATATTTTTATATAATATATAAATATATATAAATATATAATATATAAATATATATAAATATATATTTTACATATCTTAAATATATTTTATATATTTTAAATCAATTAATTTATGAGAGTAATGCTCTGTAAATTTACATCGAGCACTATTTTGTAAAAATATCTATAAGAACACCGGATTATATATCTTACTGTTCTTTCTTTTTATTTATATACATATATATATATATATATATATATATATATATATATATGTATGTATGTGTGTGTGTGTGTGTGTGTGTAACATGAGCATCATATAATTAGCAAATATTTCAAATTGTAATCATAATTTTACTGGTTGTGGATATTTTGTATATATTTTTTATTTGCCTGAAACTCACTAATAAGCTACAATTAGATGTTAATGTATCTGAAATTTTAAATTCCTATCTAATAATTGCAACGCCATTATTCAATTAAATTTAATTATTATTTATACTTAAAGCTTTTTTGACTCTTCCCAGTTGACTGTTTCATCCTCTAAAAATGATTCTTTACTTTTCAACACTGACTTTTCTCCTGATTAATCTTTGAAATTTTTGGAGGAGATTGTCAAACAAATCATGTGGATGGTTGCCAAATCTACAATAAGGAATTGCTTTCTGGCATTATCAATTTTCTTTCCCAGATATGATTTGAAATCAGAAAGACTGAAATGTTTCTTTAAATAATAAGCCATCATCAGCTAGTTCTCGATGATTTTTAAGCCGACTGATTTTTGTAAATCTGGAAAAGTACATCAAATATGTTTTCACACTATTCTTGTTCTCTATTACCTTTTGTTCCTCTTCTTCCATAAGTCCTGAATTCTACAGCATTTTTCGCTCTCGGGAAAAGGAATATTTCTCTTCGATATTCTTAATGTTAACACATCTAAAACGAAATGTGTCAGTTTGATTGTTAAAAAACGTTCAAAATTACTGAATTTAGTAATTTTATATGAATAATTTATCATCTGAAAAGAAAAAAAATATTAGATCACATGATAAATTGTATAAAAAACTAAATCAAAGCACTTTGTCTGTTGTATACAAGGAAATGTGCAAAAGAAGGATTGCTGCTAAATACACACACACACACACACACATATATATATATATATATATATATATATATATATATATATATATATATATATATATATATAATAGATAGGAAAAGATAAAAGGCATTTTTAAAAGAAAAAAAAAAAAAAAACAACCCGTTTCGTCCCATCGACTTATCAAGTTTATTTTCTGGGAACAGAAAATTTTAAAAGCGTGTAATTAATTTAAATTAACGAATAGAATGAATTTTTTTATCCATTCCATTCGGTAATTTAATTTTTTAAATTTTCTAATCCAGAAAATAAACTTGATAAGTCCTGGGACGAAACCGGTCGTTTTTTTTTTTTTTTTTTTTGTATATATTATATATATATATATATATATATATATATATATATATATATATATATATATATATATATATATATGTGTGTGTGTGTGTGTGTGTGTATATATATATATATATATATATATATATATATATATATTACTTTTCCGTTTGTAGCTTTTCGTCATTTTTATTGATTTTTCCTCTTGTAAGACCAGTGACCATAATTCTGGAGTAAGGCTACAATTTTGTAGCGCTTGATGAAGTTCCTGTACACTTGAGAGGCATTCTGAGATGTCTTTTTATATTTTTTTTCCTTTTTCTTTCTCTTTCTCTCTATAGCTATTTCTTTTCCTTTCATTTTAATCTCCTTCTATTCTTTTCTCAGCAACTTTCTTTATTCGGACTTTCTTGGGTCAAATTTCATACTGAAAAGAGAAAATAATAAGTTATTCGCCAATCATGTTTGCTTTATTTTTTAGCAAATCTTCCATGTTGGGAAAAAATCTCTATTTAGGTGTTTATTCTTGTATTAAGCTTCCACTGGATTTTATCTTGATCATTTTCGGTTTTTTTTTTTTTTTTTTAAATTCGCGTAAAAATATATTCGTTACGCATTTGACACTTGTCGATCAATTTCTTCACGGAAATGATTTTACCCGCACCTAAAACATTATTCTTCACTTGGTAATTCCAGGAAATTATGCCTATGGATCTGTTCCTTCAAGCATCTCGCCGCTGATTATATTCCAGTGATTGATGTATCTTACCTGCAAATTCCAGTATTTATTTTCTTCCTGCAGATTCTCGGAAACTCACATGAAGTTACCAGTTTATGCGAAAGGCGAACGTCTTAAAACATACTCTATGTAATTACCGCACTACATTTACGTCAAGTTTGCAAACGCAACCAGCGCTCTTAGAGAAATAAAATCATGGTGGGAAATTCTAGGTAGGGACAATATCACCTTGAATTAAGGAACGAATTCACAGTAAAAATGAGAATTTCGGCAATGTTGAATTAATAAGTGATAGAAACAACATTTGCAACCTTATATTCTGAATATCTACGAATAGAAGAAACTACATAATAAACATTTGGTGGGAATGTGTGCTTGAAATAATTCGGTTACCTTACGGTAGACTAATGGATAGCGGCTCGGAATGCGGAATCGGAGAACCGAGTTCGAATTCCATTCGAATCCATTATATTACGTTCTATCAAAGGTATGAATCCTCTTCTTCTCCCCCACCACAAAATGGGTAAATATCAGGACAGACTATAGCCTTGGATGTCAACTGGTCTACCGCAGAAAGAAATGGCAAACTACTGCGGAAAAAAAAAATCTGCCTCGTCAGTCATGTATCGAAAGATACATGATCGCCTAAGCGTGTATCACCCTTGGCACATAACTGACAGACCTTAAAACTTATTTTTTGTCGTGCTTTTCGTAGTTGGCTCTTGTCTTAATGGTTAGTTTTTGAGGTTCGATAAAATCAAACTGACTGCTGATCTCGAAATTGACCTTAAGTCTGCTGTTAAATGAGGCAAGAAATGGCTTGTAAATTTTAACTACCTCAAAGCGAAACTCCTATCTTTTAATCATCTGAGTGAACTTTTTTTTCCTTCCATCAGCCTGGCTGATACTAACGTCCAGGAGAGCAACTCAGTGTGCATTCTCAGTTTAAAATTTTCAGCTGATATAAAATGGAAATGTTATTTAGAATTGTTAAGTCTGTTGCTAGAAAAGCTGGCTCATTGTTCCGTGCTAGACAATTCTAGAATCTCTCCTACACATTCGTCGATCTACATTCCTTCATGCATTAAATAATGCTGTCACATCTGATCGGGTGCTTCTGCTTCGCATTTAGAGATGCTTGATAAAATCCAAAGAAGAATCGGCAATGTTATTGGTCCTGACATGGCATCTCGGTTTCAGTCATTTTCGGACTGCCGTTTCCGGTGCCTTTTCTATAAATATTTTCATGGTAATTGTTCTGATGAGCTTATCTTTTTCGTACCTCGACTTCCTGAATTTAAGCGCAGCACTAGATTGGCAGTTAGGTCTCATCATTTTGTTACTGAAATTACTAAATATAACCGTAAGTTCTATATTGATTGATTCTTCTCTCAGACTTCTCACTTGTTGATCTCTATTACAGCTTCTTGGATTCCTGTTAATTACGTTCTTCAAAACTTTAAATGCAGGCTGTTTCTCACTCATTGAATCCATTTGTCTTTCTATCCTCTCTCCTCAATAGTTTGCTTCGGCAATTAGTTGGAGATTCATCTCCAGCTATGCTGGTTGATCTATCTACCTTCGGGAAGAGAGGAACCCAGACGAGGCTATTCCGAAGGGTAGAGTCTCGACTGGGATGATAGACAGCTACCCGACCCCGTGTATACGGGGTCTATGGGGAATTTTTGCCTGTTGCCCCCTATTAAAAACCGGCCTTGTGCCACATCCTGCCTCGAGGGGTGGTAAGTAAATAACCCGCACCTCAATAGCGTTTTATCAGTTTCTTCCATTTTCAGTATCCTCCTGGGTCTTAGTAGCTTCATCGCCTTACTTGTGGATGAAATGATCAAAAGAATTGATGTTTTGCTAGCCTTTTGAACACTAGCTTATAAAGTTTACTGCTCACGAAGAGCAGCGGCAATACATTTAATTTGCACACGATGTTCCGAAAAGTGTTTATGCCTGACATGACATTTGACTTTTGTCACAAATGATGCAGGAGTGAAGATTTCGAAATAAGATGTGTCCTTGATCTTGTTTTTCTCGTGCGTTGAAGACGACCAGTTTCAAAAATATGGATGTCATTGAATGAATTAGATCTCCACTCCTTTCGATCCGAGGCCGCATGTTCAAAGGACTTAGAAGAATATTTCTTTAAACAATGGCACTCAAGCGTTCAAGTGTTTATAATCTTAACTGCCATTCATCCTCGTGACATCAAATTAGTCTATATTACAAATTTAAAATATTAACCGATTAATTCATAAAATATTTCCAGCGGGCTTAAACAAAAATCTGTAACTTTCTTTTTGCCAATTTACTCCTGATGATGGCCGATAGAAGCGTTAAAAATAGTCTGCTCCTTCCTTCGTCCCAATTCAACGGTGAACTGTTCATCTTTCGATCCTTTTCTGTAACATTCAGTATTATATGCTTAAAAGAAAACTTGCTTCCTCAATCTACGTTCTGACTATCGCAAATAGCGTGAAACAAAGGGTCACAAACTCGCATCAATCCAACTAAATATGTTAGTTCTATCATTTATATGCAGCGTATTCCAATAAGTACCGCGCATATATAATCTATAAATTTGGCACCTCGACGAGGTGTAATGATCTTGCTAGATCAGTTACTACTGAAAAGTGAGTTCGATCCTCACTGGATGCCCAATGCTTTCGGCCTTGTGCCACACCTAAGCTACGCTTGGAAAAACTTTAGGGCACCTCGAGGCGATGTAATGGTTAGCAAGCTTGTCTCGCTAGAACAATTATGACTGAGTAGTGAGTTCGTTCCTCTGTGACGTCGTCCCCCCTGGTCGCAGCGTCGACTGTGTCGTTAGATCCCGTTCGCGACGCCAGCTGTTCGCTCCTCGCTGCTCCAAGTGTGACGTTCTAACCCTTTGGTTAGATGAATACCAGCCTCGTCGTTCCCAACCCGCTTCCAACGCCTGGTTACCAGGGTAACTACACTGATCTCCGGTCTGTCTACCCACGTTGTGATTGGATCTTAGACAGACGGGATCAAACAGGGATTGGGCCGTATGCAAGCTGAGTCCAACGGGGGTGATAACACACAAGATAAATAAAACTCACAAGGTCAAAAAATATTGAAGAAAAAGGTAACAACCTTTTATGTCTAATTGTTCGTTACAAGATTATTCCTACCTCCCAACCCGTTCTGTGGACCGTGGCACCAAGCTTCTACCATACAACTTTAAGGCTTCGAGTTGTTTGCTCTCTAGAAATTTGCATTTCGGGGTGTGGTTTGCTTCAACACTGGGCGCTGATCTCACCTGTCGTTCACGGCTGATTTCTCTCGCCGTCCGTGGCTGCAACTAAAACTCTTCTCTTCAGAGTCTGAATTATTGTTCACTCATCTCCGCCGTCAGTGCCCCATTAACTTCTTCTCTTCGGAGTCTGAATTACTGTTCGCTCATCACCGCCGTCAGTGCGCGAATTGGCTTCTTCTCTTCGGCTTCGGTTGGACGAGCTTATTCACTTCGGCTTGGTCGACGAATTTCTCACTTCGGTTTGATTCCAACTTCTCCACTTGGGCCAAACGAGCTGCTTCACTTCGGCTTCTTCTTGCCCGCAGTAAGAATGAACCGGGCCCGCTGCCCGCGCTCAAACTCCATCGTCGTCCGCGCTGCAGCTCTCTCTCGCCGTCCGTGCTGCAACTGATTTCTGTCGGTTGGGGTCCCGCTTTTATTGAGGCAGTCAAAAACTGGGGTGGGTCTGTCTAAATACGTATTATTTCTGATTAGGGATTTTCCATTTTCGGTAACTTACTTTCACTCCTACTTCCTTACTGTGCCTCTGGGGGCGTATACCGCTTCCCCTGGTCCTTCGTATGTCAGGTGACCGCTCTCGGCCAATGGGGTCCTGGTCGGGCATCTTTCCTCCTCCTCGCACATCATGTGACCGCTCGGCCAATGGGGTCCTGGTCGGTGTCTCTCCTCCTCCCTCATGTATCATGTGACCGCCTTCGGCCAATGAGACTCTGGTCGGTATCTTTCCTCCTTCCTTCGTGACGTCTTTAATCGGGCGTGGACAATCCGTGGCTTTGTTCTGGGGAAGAAACACCTTGCTTAAAGAAACAAAATTTAAATTGTCCTTTTCGTACGTGACCGAAATGACGATCCCGGTTTCTTTTACACGCGGTATTTGTCAAACATTTTATCGCTAATTGGATACGATCTAAGAAAGGTATCTCCCAGACTGGGTGGCGTTAACGTGAACTAATAAAAATATTTCACTTTTTTTTCTTTCGCTCGGAGCTTGTTAGCAAAAATCTTAATTATCTCAAAAGAAAGCATTTTCTAATCATCATCTTGTGTGGCTGTATTTTCAATTCTGGAATTGTCTGGGTTCTCGTATTAATGGATTGTCTGTATATCCTTAGATAAACTTCCCACCTGTTACCTATCATATTTTTTCCATTGTCTCTAAACTTTATTTCTTCAACCAAATTGATAACAAACTTCCATCCTCCGCGGACACGGAAGTAGGTCAGGTGCTTGAGCGACATCTGTTATGTATCAATCGCGCGTGTGCTTATGACCGGGTTTTCGTATTATATTTTTTCTTTTTTCTTTCCTTCCTTTTCTTCTTCTTTTCTTTCTTTCTCCAGATCGCTTGAATGTAAAGAAAGAATTATTCCTAACCCCCAAAATATTTTTCAGCCTCAAATAATTATCAAATGGTTGACAAACCGTAAAAAATCATGGTTTCTATTATGCATGGTGCCACACCTCACTAGGTGCACCATAGTTTCGGCCTTGTGCCACATCTAAGCTACGCTTGGAAAATCACTATATAGTCTATAAATAATATATATAAAAAATTTTCATATATATATATATATATATATATATATATACACATATATATATATATATATATATATATATATATATATATATATATATATATATATATATATATACCTACAGACGTATTTTATATTTAGTTCTTGTTTCTATCAGGAAAATACGAAACAGAGTGGCTGCTTTTTGAAAATACATTATTAGATCAAGATTGTCAGAAAAATAGTTTCTCCCACCCATCATTCTTCTATCTTTCTTTATGTTTAATCTCTCTCTCTCTGTATCTCTCTCTCTCTATATATATATATATATATATATATATATATATATATATATATATTGTCTGACGATCGCAAGGGCGTGAAACTTAGGGTCACAAACACATATAAATCCAACTAAATATGTTAGCTCTATCACTGATATTGAGCGCTTTCCAATAAGTACCGCGCATATATAATCTGTAAATAATATATATATATATATATATATATATACATACACATTTTACATATATATGTGTGTGTGTATGTGTGCGTGATATTTCTATAAAAAAAAAGTTGGAAACATGAAAAAAATGCAAAAGAAACTCAATGAAATCGGTTAGATCACATACCCCAAAAAAATATTTTTAAATAATTGAATTTAAATTTAAAATTCGCAGCGTAGCAAAATTAGGGAAGCCAAAGAATACCAAATTAACACTGAAACCACAATACGACAGACTCCAGAATGAGCCATGATGCAAAAGATATATATATATATATATATATATATATATATATATATATATATATATATATAATGTCAAAACAAAACAACTTATTAGGTTGGTGCAAAAATAATTTCGTTTTCTCACATAGTAACATATGTTAGAAAACGAAATTATTTTTGCACCAACCTAATAGTAATAGCTTGAATCGGACTGGAAATTCAAATTGGAAGACATTGAAGATGCATTAGTGACAGCAGCAAACAAATTATTTCAAGGGAAACGAAACAAGAAAAAAAATAGTGGATGAAATGAAAAGACAGCAAATAATGCTAAGAAATAGTTCAGATTATGGAATATTAAACATAGAAATTAGTAAGAAATCTAGGCAGATAAAAGAGCAATGGCTCAAGGAAAAGTATGCATAGATAGAAATAATAAGCATCATTGATAAGGTAAGTATGCCCAAGAGAATAGAAGAATTAACCGGAGAAATGTGCATTTTATGCATCCTGTTGATTAACAGGATGCATAAAATGAAAAGAAGAGAAAGGCAGTGAGAAAATATTCCAGAGATCCAACGAATGGAACGAAAGCTGGAGAATTCTTCATGACGAGAGAGGGAAACCTGCAATACACCAAATTATGGAAGTAACTGAAATACTAAAGTCTGAAGTAGGATCGGAAGTGAACAAGATGAACAGAAACAAGGTAGTGGGATCAGATGGAATTATAATATAAATGTCATCGGCTTTAGACCATTTTGGAGTTGACATTATTACAATAATAATAATTGAAAGTTCCAGTAGATCAACTATCGTTGCGCTGCCTAAAAAGTTAGGTACAAATGAATGCAAGCTCAATCAGCGTATAATGAAGCTTATCACCCGCAGTTTATTTAAAGATATTGAACAAGAAATGTGATAATTATGATCAGAATTATATCAGAGAGAGTAATCTAAATACAGAAGGTTTTATAGACTAAACAAAATTATTTAATCAGATACCATACGAAGATCTATTTGAATTGATAGGAAAATCTGATTTATTTGAAAAAGATGCTAGAGTAAATTAGAATTTACACTGGGGGTAAATCGCCTTCTTCGGATAGAATATGATTTGAGTAAGTACACAAAAATAAAAGGGTGTGGGTAAAATTTATTCACAAAAATAGAAATCCCATCTGGATTTATTATTGATGGACACAACCTTAACCCTAGAAAACTAACCATCAATTAAAGTTACACCATTATTAAGCATGAGTACATCATACCCGGTTTTGAAAATATCAAAAAAAAAATTTAATATAAATCTTTATTTGAAATATTTTACATGCAGGCACTTCAAACTTTGTACTTTGAGTTAACATTAATAGGAACAGAAAAACATTATTTAGGTAAGAAAATCAGGTACTGAAAATTGTAATTAAAAATAAAAAAATTTGCGCTGGGTATATTATATACCCAGCGCAAATTTTTTCTATTTTTAATACATGGTTAGTGTTTTAGGGTTAATAACATAAGCTATACACATGATCATGGATATGTTGATGACAGACATAGAAAGAAAACTGCAGTTAGTCCTAGACAAAGCGAGTAAAGGAAAGCAAGAAGAAAGAACTATTTTAAGAAGACAGCAAAAGTTGGACATATCAAAATCAATCACGCAATTTAAATATCTGGGAAGTGTTTTAACATATAACGGAAATGTGACACTGAAATCCGAAAATGCACTGAAATAATAAATGATGCCTTCTAAAAGCTAACCAAAATATTTGAATACAGGAAAAAAAAATGAGTGATGAAGCGCTATATAATATCAGTCCTTATATATAGCAGTGAATGTTGAAGAGTTTCTTCACAGATGAAGAAGAGAATTGAAACAACGGAGATGTGGTTCTAAAGATGGATAATAAAACTACCATGGACAGGGTATATATGCAACGTAGAGGTCTTAGGGAGAACGAAAAGAAAACGGTCAAGCCCTTCCTGAAGGGACACGGCAAATAAAAAGAAAGAAAAACCACTTATATATGTAATCAAAATGGCCCGATGCACTCCCCAAAATATGTATTCTGATGTATGGTCATTGAAATATTATTCGTAAGTGGGTCGTGCGACAGAGTGCTGAGAGATTCTCGGTCGGACTTACCCGCGAGAACCAACATTAAAATGACCATACATCAGAATACTGATTTTAGGAAGTGCGTCGGGCCGATGATTTTTCAGCACTCTCTCGCTATACCCACAAAAAGTCAGCATTTTCAATGATCATGTATCAGAATAGTGATTTGGGGAAGTGTGTTAGACCGATAATGTTTCATTATTGAATCATCTTTACTTAACATTCTGCAAAAAAAATGCCTGTTCAATATAACGATTTATCGATTTTTTTTCTCTCAAACGTAACGTTTATAGTGGCTAGATTCGCCTGGTTTTCGTTTGGAAGTGATATATGATGTAAGCAGTATCGTTCATCTGTAGATAGGTTCTTTTTGGCATGGCCGTTTCATTTTCGCCTTTGCGTTAGAAGACTTTCATCTATGTTTTTATTTAGTTGTCAATAATTAATCAGCTGTGGGTGAAATATTACCGGCACGTTTTTCTTTTTTTTTTCTTTTTGTTTTTTTTAAACTCCAGTGAGCTCACGATTTTCGCTGAAATCTTTTGCATACATCTAACTATACTAGTTTGCGTTTACCGTAAAAAGATGGAAATGTTTAAGTAATTTTACAACTGCATTGTATTTATAAAATTTAATAAAATTCCTGTTGTCTTACATTTTCTTATTTATCGTACTCATTAAAACTGACTGAATTATTTCCCTATCGATCGGATACTTCATTTGAATATATGTGCTCTCAATACTGTTAACTATATTGTGGAATGTTATTTTGCATTATCTATGAAACATAAGCATAGGTCTTTTGCTTTTGTGCTGCCCAATCTGATAACATCCTAATCATAAAATAGCATTTCTTGTTTCAGTGTCTTAAAAAAAATCCATACTGTTTTTGTTATATTTTTGGTATAATTTTTGTACGAGTTCGGATTAAATGGTTTGAAAATCTTTTTGCTTTCAATACATATTTCATTGTTTCGTCAAATAAAAATTATGAAATATAAAAGACATATCGTTTCGATGAAGCATTGTAAATATGTAGAACTAATTTGTCCTTGTTTTCAAAAAAGAACGAAAACGTTTCAGTAATTTTGCGATTTGATTGGATTTATATAATATCATAAACTTTATGACGACTTGGATTTTCTTGTATCTGTTCAACCAGCACAGTACCCAACAAAACTGATGGAATTAGTTATATATCGGGTACTCATATTCAAAAAATAGAAAGAGGCGTAAGACATGGATGTGTTTTCTCACCGGGCTTATTCAACCTATGAAGTGAGTCGATTCTGGGAGAGTTAGAATTCCTTACAAATATTCATTATTGGCAGCAACAATCTTAACAACATAAAGCTTACTGACGACAACAGAAACGAAAAGGAAATTAGAAGAACTCCTAGAGAAGGGAGTGACTACAAAAAAAAGGATTAAACATCAACTGCAAGAAGACAGAATGCACGGTTTTTAGCAAAATAAACAACATTCAAATTACAAATTGGAGATACGGAAATCAAAGAAAAGATATATATATATATATATATATATATATATATATATATATATATATATATATACCCAAAACTCCACCGAATTTCAAATTAATTTCTTCGTAGATTGTTTTAACATGTAGATATTTATCAAACTTTAACCTCCCAAATATGCACGTTAAAGTAACGCGAATTAACAACGTCTAAGAATTTGAAGGAAACCTGTCGTGTAATTGATTGGGGTTGTTGTAACTTCTTCCTTTAATGTCGTTCTTATCATTCACCCCTTAGCCATCTATATCTAGAGACGAGACGCGTTAAATTTGAGCAACATCTAGCCGACACACTGGGGTTAAAAATAGGAAACTGAAATGATACATATGAAACACTCATATCCTCTCTCCCACCTCACTTCCTCACCCGTTAATTTTACGTATACTTGATGAGGTCCGTCAAAAAACGTGTGAATTTCTTTTCATTTTTTTTATTTCAGCTTTTGGAAGTAAAGTCTGATGATCCAGAACCCTGTTAAAGGGTTATGGTGAAATAGCTTATTACATGGAATCTTAACGATCTGTCTGTTTATTCAAATATATATATATATATATATATATATATATATATATATATATATATATATATATATCTGGAAAGTGTTTTAACAGAGGACGGAAAGTGCGACACTGAAACCTGAAGGCGAAAATTGGGATAGCGAAAGATGCCTTCCCAAAGCTAAGCAAAATATTAAGGAGCAAGAAAAATTAATTAGAAACAAAGAAAAAAGTACCGAACGAACTGTTACGTAATATCAATCCTGAAGAAGGTGAAGAAGAGAATTGAAACAACAGAAATGGGGTTCTACAGAAGGATGCTGAGGATACCATGGACCGAACATGTGAGCAACGACTAAGATTTAGTGAAAATTGAAACAAAAATGTACACTTACACTAACATCAGGAAGGGACAGTTGAAATTTCTAGGACACATAATGAGGAAAGAGGGCTTGGGAAATTTGATATTCACGTGACAGATTGAAGGCAGGAGGGCCAGATATAAACAAATCATAGCCAGCATAGCGAGGATGTGTAAATGGATAGCGGAAGAGGTTTTAAGAGAGAGAGAGAGAGAGAGAGAGAACGAAAAGACAAAATTTAGTAAGAGCTACAAAGAAACAGGAAATTGTGGAGAATCATGATCGCTAACGTCCTGAAAGGACACGGCACATATGTCTAAGAAGATCGGCTACGCTTGCCTTGACTGGAATATATGTGCTCACTTTACTATTAACTCTACTGATCCATGTTATTTTACAATCTAAATGTCTTCAGATTTTTAAGTCATTAAAAGTGATTTTTAAAAAGTCCACAGATAGCTAACACGAATCAAAATATATACTGTGTATTCCATGTGATTGTTATGGCAACTCTGAGTAGACTAAACTTGTTTTGAAATAAACGGTTTCTTCTAAATAGGGCAGATCAGGAGCGTGACCGATAAATATATAAACTTTACCTGTGTTTTCTATTAAGGTATAGGTAATCTAAGGAACCTGCTTCCCGACCTAGATAGGTATATATTCGTTGTTAGCGACTGTGTTCGATGGTAGATTTCTTCTTCTTCTTCTTCTTCTTCTTCTTCTTCTTCTTCTTCTTCTAGTTCTTTTCTTCTCCTTCGTGTAGTTCTTTTCCTTGTTCTTCTTCTAGTTCTTTTTCTGGTACTTTTCTTTTCTTCTTCTTCTTCTTCCTCTTCTTCTTCTTCTTCCTCTTCTTCTTCTTCTTCTAGTTCTTCATCTTCTTCTTCTTCTTCTAGTTCTTTTCTTTCTTCTAGTTCTTCTTCTGGTACTTTTCTTTTCTTCTTATTCTTCTTTTTCTTCTTCTTCTTCTTCCTCTTCTTCTTTTTATTCTTCTTCTCCCTCTTCTTCTAGTTCTTCTTCTTCGAGTTTTTCTTCTCTTTCTTCTAGTTCTTTTCCTTCTTCTTCTTCTTCTTCTTCTTCTTCTTCTTCTTCTGTAGGCCCTGTCCCTTCAGTACCTTAACGATCATGTCTCTCTACAATTTCTTGTCTACTTGCTATCGCTTCCAGTTCAAATTCTGTTCTTCATTTATATAATTTTGTTAACTATATTAACTCACTGTTCTCCTTATCTCCAATCATAGCTTCAATATATACTGTAAGTGTCAAATTTTCCGAACAGTCTTTTCTCATTATGTGCCCCTAGAAATGTTAACTTAATTATTTCCGATTCCAAATATTTTCCTTAAACCTTTCTCATTTGTTTACATACCGCATCTAGAGGATTCTCAACATACGTCTATAGATTCCCATTTCTGTTGCATGAAGTCTGCTCTTCATTTGTGAGAGAATTATCCTGCATTTACTGCCATACATAAGGATTGATATTAAATAGCAGTTCAGCACACTTTGTTTCTGTTGTGGATTCCGGGATGAAATCCGGTCTCAAATGAATGACAAACGCAGGAATAAAATATAGCAAATAAATGACGTTTGGTAATTTGACAATTGGTAATACAGTTAGTAGATCCAGAAATGTGGTTAGTAGCAATAATAATATATATATAGTCTGGGAAATTCAGTACCGAAGTAGGACTTCCTTCTGAGTCTACATGCTCGCAAATATGACTCCTACAAAGCGGTTACCTAACACTCTCACCCTCTCACTATCTCACTCCCTGGGTATTCACCGGCAGCAGTACAAGTACTCACCGGGCGAGTCCACTTATTTAAAAAGGGGTGGACCCCTTAACAGTTTCTGACTATTTTTTTTTGTTTCTTAACATTTGTTTAGCTTTGCAACGCATCTTTTTTTATTCCAATGTTACTTCGGATTTCAGTGTCACATTTTCTGTTTCCAGTTGCCCCTCCCCCAAATAGTTAAACCTCTGTATTTGTATGATTCTGTGGTCCATAATTCGTATCTTGGCAATTTCTTCTTGCAATTGATGTTCAGTCTTTTGTTCGTGGTCACCTTTAAAACTTTGTCCCGGACTCCATGTAGGTTTCTTTTTGTCTGTCATTAAAGTGATGTCATCTGCTTATTTTAGGCATACATGGTATAAATGATAATTTTCAAGACATGGCGGTCTTGCTAACTTAGAAGATTTTGTAGCACCAATCATCTATCTCAGTATTTCCGTTAGCTCACATATCGAACCAAATTGAACTTACTAAATATCAAAAATATAATATGATTATAGTATTTTCTATATTTAATTTATACCAATTAAAATTAATACGTTTTTTTTCCATGACTGCAACCACTCAGACATAATTATTCTTGAGCTTAACCGTTGGATGGTACTTTAAATACATCGTGTGCTTGTTTCATCTTCTTTTAATGTTCTCTAGATCAAGTATGGTTACATGTATGCAAGTGATTTCAAAGAACTTCTAACCATTGCTAGTTTTATGCAATCTAACGGACAGCATTGTCTATTCATCTAGCCTTTGATGTGTTATTCAGTTATTGCGGCTTTTCTTTCATAACAAAAAGTCATCCCTCTCAAGAAAAATGGAGTAAGCATCAAACACAATTTCGCAAAATCTCGCAGAGTCTCTTAAAACAACAGTGGAGCAAATCGGCCAGTGAAGCGGAAAACGACACTCGATTTTTACAGACGTTATTTTCCTAATGAACACATCGAGTAAAAAAAAATCAATTAATCTTGCTTCTGTTTTTTTTTTTTTTACTTCTTGCACTTAGCTTACAAAGTGTGCTTCACACTTACTCGAAGATGACGCAGATCTGATATCGTCTATGCTGAAGTAGAAAGTTCTCTTGAAGCGAGCTATCTGACATATTTGAAAATTATCTTTGATATATCAATATCTTAACTTTTAGAGACAAAAAAAAGAAGAAAAAAATAGTCACCATGTAAAGCTGATCTATAAAGAGAGAAAAATAAAGAGAAGATAAAATGGTGAACACATTGCTTTCGTAAATCATCACCTAATTAAATGACGTAGGTTCTTCTGGTACGCATGCGCTGTTACTTATCTGTCGACTGAAAGAGAAGAGTTATTTCGGAGATAAATATTTCATGTGACTTTCCCAAAATTAGATTAGGCGAACTTTGGCAAAACAAAATGTCATTAATGCCACAGCAGATTTTTTTTTTCCAAGAAAGTGTCTCCCACTTTAGCTGCAAATAAATATATAAACACTGGAAATATAGATACGGTATAATTTTTATTCTTAATGTATAGATTATGAAAGCCTATTTTGTTATTGTATAGTGTCGGTTAAAATTCTTTGTTTACCTTATTTATCTTGGAGTTTCTGTTGAAGAAATTGTATATTGAAAGAAGTTTATTAAAATTGATTATTGAAAGGAAGTTTATTGCAGACATTTTTGGCCAAGTGACTTTTTCGTTCTCTTCTGGAATTCTTGAATTTCTGCAGAAAAATTGAAATCGAACTAACACTCTCTAAATTGATATCAGTGTAACCCGGATATAAGAGAGTTGTCGGGACCGGAGAAGAAGTCTCTTATATCCGGGTTTCTCTTACATCCGGGTTTCTCTTATATCTGGGTTTGGTCTGTTTTGTTTAGGTAAGTATGGGCTCTAATTTGGGACCAGAGAAAATCTCTTTTATATATCGGGTTTCTCTTATATCAGGGTCTCTTATATCCGGTTACACTACCTGCTAAACGACCCGACTGCAATGAAATAAATCAAATCCTAAGACAACAATTCAAGATCCGACTGTCAATGCGAAGATTATGCAAACAGCAATGCACATCATCAGATTGCTCGTCGTATATGTAGAGAAACTGGCAACGTACAAGCATTTTGCATGAGGAAACAGACACACATACAAAACTTTCTCAAATTTATATTAGATATATAAGCCTCATATATATATATATATATATATATATATATATATATATATATATATATAGAGAGAGAGAGAGAGAGAGGAGAGAGGGGGAGAGAGAGAAAAACAATTTACTCACTATAAAAATGAGGTGCAACTAAATGCACTGAAAACGAAGTTATACCTTTGTAGTGAGTAAATTGTTTTTGTCCATATGAAAAAATTATAATAAATAATTATTGCTCTATTACTCTACTATATTGATCTCTCTTGAATTAATGCTGTGTACTTTAGAATTTATATATTATTTTCGTTTATCATTGGGATATATATATATATATATATATATATATATATATATATATATATATATATATATATATATAGAGAGAGAGAGAGAGAGAGAGAGAGAGAGAGACAGACAGACAGAGAGAGAGGAGAGTCATTTAGGCAGCAATTACTTTCTAATACACGTTCCCTTGTAAATGAATGAAAATAAAATTTCAGTTAATTTTTATTGTTTTTTCAGTGTGCTAACAAGATATTTCTTTTGGGGACTTATTGTGTGTATAATTTAAGCAACGTATTATTCGTTTCAAGTGCTTTTTGTCTAGTGTCTTTGCCATTTTCATGGATTTGTGTTGTGTTATTGCAAAATGTATAAACATGATAGAAGCTCCAACAATTAAAAAAGCGACCCTTAAGAACATCAATTATAAACATAGTCATAATATACCGGCCGTATTCCGGAAATAAATCATATCTACATATCAGCAATTTACGCAACATTTGCAATAGTATAAACAATATCCTTAAATATGTTTAACAGATTAGCTGAAAGAGTGCAAATTGAGCAAGCATTTGACTAATTCTACTTACACTATATCTAAAAAAGAAATTTCTTGTTCACAGTAACAATAAAAACTTTAATCGAAATATCTTTTCAATCATTATCCATCAAAAGAACTCCGATGTGACGATGAAAATCTCGCGTGAATACACGTGATTGTATTCTAGATTGAACACATTTATAAACATTATATCATTTTGTCTCTTTTTTTTTTGTTCATAATGAGATATGTATAGTAAAAAAAGAAGCAGTGAATAAACTTATACCAAAGGATTATTGCGATTTACTCTGACTACTCGTCTATTGACGGATATTACAGGGTGCTTTTTATACCTCCCTGATCTTAAGGGGAGGTAACTGATGATTTATCTGTACAATGTGTTCCCAGGATAGAGAGTCCAAGATTAAGCCTTGTCGGGGGTTATTTCTTTGTTACCGCCTCATGCTGTTTATGTTAACTGTCGTAGAGCCTAACGTCCGGGCGTTGTGATAAAAACTAATAAAAAAGGATAATAGTAAAAAAAAAAAAAAATTATAGCATCAAAAGGAAGTCCTCTTATATTTGAAGATTACATATATTATAACGGAAATGTTTCATTCGGTAAATAGATGATATTCAGTCGGGTGCCTGCTCCGAGACATCTAATTTGTATGAGAGCGAAGTTTGAATAAAATTAATTTAACTTAAGAAATGCTGTTGGCAATTTCATTTCGCTGATTTTTAGTGTTCGCTCCCCCCTTCAATATCTCTCCTATTTACTTTGGTAATGAGAGTTTTTATAAATGACTCGAAAAAGAAAGAACAATGCAGTTGTCATGGGAATTTGCGTTTTTATAAATGTTCGGTGACTAAATGTTGAGGAAAGATTTGTTTAGACGTTTTAGCTGACATGGTCTATCAACAGTCAGCCAAGTACACTTCCCACGAGACCGGAGAAAATATCGCGTGAATACACGCGATCACGCCACTAGATTGAGTACATTTGCAAACATTATACCATTTTGTCTACGTTTATTCACTCACGCGTCCTCCTACTTAATCCCTTGTTCACGTTGTATTATTTAATTCTTTTTTTCCCTTTTTTTCTGCGTCAGTGTTTGTCATGTGCTTTTTTTCCTTCGTGTTCATCTTTTCTTCCGTTTTCTTCATCATCTTCATTCCATCGATATCTTAGTCGCTTCTTTCTTTGTTGCCATTTCTTTCATTCTCGTTCAGGTCTTTCTTATCGTTTGTTTCATTTTTCATTTCTTTCGTTTTTTTTTTTTAATCTTTTCTTTTATACACTTCGTTTTCTTTTGTGCCAATCGTATCTTTTTTCCTTTTTTTTGTCTTTCGTTCATCTTCTTTGTCCTTTTCGTTTTTGATACTTTGTTTTGTTTATTTCTTTCATTTTCAACCTTTCTTTTATTCATTTCGTTTCCTTAATTCATTGTTTTTCTTTCATTTTACATTGATTCTTTCATTGCTTTCATTTCTATTTTTAATTCTTATTCATTTATTTTTCTTTTGTTTTTTTTTGTTTTCATGCTTTCAATCAGATTCATTTCTTCACATTATTTTTTTTCTTCCATCTTTCATTCATTTCAAACCGTTTCATTTTCTTTCTTATTTTCTCTTTTGATTAGTTTCTTTTATTTCTTTTACTTTTACACTCATATTTTCTTTCTTTTTCTATTTTCATTTATTTTCTTTTTTCGCTTTTTCATTATCATTCGTTTCTTTTTCTTTTTCTTTCTTTGTTTTCTTTCTTTTCGTTTCATTTTCCGTTCCATTCTTTGTCTCCGCTCCTTTATTTCAGTCCTCGTTTCTTCCATTATTTCACTGCCATTTCTTTCTTACTGTTTTTTTTTTTTTTTTTTTTTTACTCTTACACTTTTTTAACTTTTAAGAGTTTCTTACTTTATTATTGTTTTTTTTCTTCCATATTTTCATTTCTTTCTTTTTCATTTTGTTGTTTTTCTTTCATTTGTATCTTTCTTTTTTTGTTTATTTTCCTCATTCAATTGTTTCGAGTATTTCGGTCGTCACTTTCTTTAAACTCCTTTCTTTTTTAAGCCTTCGACATATTTTCTTTTGTTCATTTCATTTCTTTAATCATTCTTTACTTTCTACTTTTCCATGTCACTATATTTCTCCCATGTTAATTTCCTATCTTTTCACTTCTTTTTTCTCTCATACCTTTTATTCTATCATACCAGTTCTTTCTTTCTTTCTTTTTCTTTCTTTTTTTCTTTCTTTCTTTCTTTTTTTCTTTCTTTCTTTCTTTCTTTCTTTCTTTCTTTCTTCATTTCCTCCGTACTATTTTCCTTATAGCCTCCAATTATCTCTTATGCATCTCTCTCTCTCCATCCCTCTTTGGCGTCATGGCCATTCCATTCAATTGTCCAGTAACGCATCTCTTTACTTGACATGCGATTCAATTACTGTACCGGTTTCTCTTCATTAGAGTTGCGTGCCACAATAGTTTTCTTCGTTCTGTCCTGTCAACTAATAGAACGCATAATTCAGCTGACAAGTTGACAAGAATCGACTTACTTGCGCCGATAATGTCCACTTGCCTACAATCTGGAACGCCATGACTTGCTACTTGCCGTTCGCATCTGTCCAAACAGATAGAGGGGGCCGCTGTTGATGTTTCGATTAAACCCATTTAAGCCATTACTAATATATGCGGATTAGGATTAAATGATTGAGACTCGGGGGTCAAGAGATCATGAGTTTGAATCAACTTCATTACTAGGAAATCAACGAGGGAAAAGTCAAACAATTATTTTTTGAAGCAAAGGGTCAATTTAATATTTCTAAACTGTTACTTGGAATGATATAAAGAAATATTCACAACCGTGTAAAGATATTGGTATTCAACAAGTTTGGCTTTTGTACGGCACAAGATGAAAATGGACGAAGTTTGAACCGATTCTCAAAGAGAACCAACTTTAGAAATCAACGTTCAAACTACTGACTTTTGACGGGATTCAAAAACTGACCATTTGGGCTGCTAAAGTGAACGATCATATGTTTAGTAAAAATGATCTTGACAGTATATTTTGTTAAGTTTATACTATAACAAGATTTTTTTTAATTTAATTAGTCAAATATGTTGATGGAATTTATTGATATACTAGTCGCATGGCCCGGCGTTGCCCGTGCTTGATTCAAAAATCGTACGACTCATACAGCAATCGCTATCACCTGACTTAAAATATTTTTGCCCTTCCTTGCTTTTAAAGGAGTGCCCTTTGCCGTACTGATGTTGCTACATGCCTTACTTCTTGCCTATCTCACACTGCGAATTTTTTCTAACCTCTATACTTAAACGTTAAATCTGTTCCAAAAAAAGAACTAAACAAAATGAACACAAAACAATCAGCTTTAAAAAAAGGACTCGTAACTGGAAAAACCAAATGAAAAAAGAATGTTAACAACAAATACTTTTTCACACCCAACCCAGTTCTGCAGAATCAACGTTGAGTTTAAGCAAGCGAATGAGCCAAATGGACTAAAGTGCCATGCAGATTTAAATTTTTCCCACTTGTGACGAATTCAGCTATCGAATTTTTTTGCATGCCAGCATGCTAGTTAACATTCGTGTCAGTCAGCTGTTGGCTCTCACGCTGGCTAATAGAATCTTCCTGCCTATTCGTGGCAGCCAGCTATTGGCTCTCACTCTGGCCAATACAAAATGGCCGCAAACTACATGAAAACTGCCGTAGAAGCATGAAAAAATCGATTATTTCCACTATCGATGGGAGTTGGGAAATGCAATGTCATTCTTGGCCTTTTGCTACTAACTTGGAGCATGTGCGTAAATTTTGGTACAACCGTCGAAAATTGCAGCCGTGCATTCATTACACACACACACACACACATCCTGCCTTTTATAGACAGAGATGTTACACTTTCAATGGGTCGGTCATTTCCCATTTGGTATCGAGAAAAACTTAAAACAGGTCGGCATTATTGTAATAAAATCGGTGCTACACGGCAGAGTCAGCGCAAGGGTTATCAACCAGAGGAGAAAAAATATTCACACAAAGTATTTCGCATCTTTATGTTAAGCGTATTTAGGCTAAGATTATAGGACACAAATCATTGTATAAGGAAAATTTGGAGTTTTGAAGCAAAGGTAATAAATACCATTTGCTTTTGCCAAAATATTTTTTCTCGTATTAAGCCGTTTGGATTTGAAATTAACCCACTAGTAGATCTCTATTTTTCTCTTAGTTCGTATACCGCATTATGTACTATGTTATTCCAATGATCGGCCATATTGTTGAGCCTATGAAGATGACTGATTTACTTGTGAGATGAGCGCATATTCAATGCATTGTCTTATTTTCTCTCCTAATCAAACGGGTATTTATTAGAAACATTATTTCGACCTAATAAATGCCAAAATATTGTACACATGTGTGTTTGTTTATGTGGGGGGTGTGTGTTTATGTGTGCGCGTTTTTCAAATTCATGTTCCATTATTAAAATCTTATTTTCCCACTTATTATTATTGTCAAAGCTTTCTTTTCCTGAAGTTGGTCATTTACCACCTGACTTCAAACCATAATGGAAACAAACATTTCGTCATTGTCAGATGAGGAAGACACTATTACTTGGTGCTGCCAGTGCAAAAAAAAAAAAAAAAAAATCATTTCAATCCAGTAAAACCTTTTCTTGATATTGCAGCCGTTATATACATATGTATAAAGTTTTGTCCGAAGCAACAGTAAAGATCGAATTCCGGAAACCTTTGAAAATGGGCCTGATGTTTAAAATGAGGATATATTAGTCGCATGGCCCGGCGTTGCCCGTGCTTGATTCAAAAATCGTACGACTCATACAGCAATCGCTATCACCTGACTTAAAATATTTTTGCCCTTCCTTGCTTTTAAAGGAGTGCCCTTTGCCGTACTGATGTTGCTACATGCCTTACTTCTTGCCTATCTCACACTGCGAATTTTTTCAACCTTATACTTAAACGTTAAATCTGTTCCAAAAAAAGAACTAAACAAAATGAACACAAAACAATCAGCTTTTCGTAACTGGAAAAACCAAATGAAAAAGAATGTTAACAACAAATTTTTTCACACCCAACCAGTTCTGCAGAATCAACGTTGAGTTTGAAATGAGCCAAATGACTAAAGTGCCATGCAGATTTAAATTTTTTCCACTTGTGACGAATTCAGCTATCGAATTTTTTTGCATGCCAGCATGCTAGTTAACATTGTGTCAGTCAGCTGTTGGCTCTCACGCTGGCTTCTTCCTGCCTATTCGTGGCAGCCAAATTGGCTCACTCTGGCCAATACAAAATGGCTGCAACTGAAAACTGCCGTAGAAGCATGAAAAATCGATTATTTCCACTATCGATGGGAGTTGGGAAATGCAATGTCATTCTTGGCCTTTGCTAATAACTTGGAGCATGTGCACGTAAATTTTGGTACAAATCCGTCGAAAATTTGACATTCATTACATACACACACACACACACACATCCTGCCTTTTATAGACAGATGTTACACTTTCAATGGGTCGGTCATTTCCCCATTTGGTATCGAGAAAAACTTAAAACAGGTCGGCATTATTGTAA
The DNA here is from genome assembly GCA_903632075.3 of Acanthosepion pharaonis. Classification (NCBI taxonomy): domain Eukaryota; kingdom Metazoa; phylum Mollusca; class Cephalopoda; order Sepiida; family Sepiidae; genus Acanthosepion; species Acanthosepion pharaonis. The sequence continues at coordinate 1,435,898 of CAHIKZ030003402.1, read as the reverse complement.
TAAAATCGGTGCTACACGGCAGAGTCAGCGCAAGGTTATCAACCAGAGGAGAAAAATATTCACACAAAAGTATTTCGCATCTTTTATGTTAAGCGTATTTAGGCTAAGATTATAGGACACAAATCATTGTATAAGGAAAATGTTGAAAGCAAAGGTAATAAATACCATTTGCTTCGGCCATTTTTCTCGTATTGAAGCCGTTTGGATTTGAAATTAACCCACTCTGATTCTATTTTTTCTCTTAGTTCGTATACCGCATTATGATACTCATGTTATTCCAATGATCGGCCATAAAATAATGAAGTTGACCGTAGTTATTGAGATGAGCGCATATTCAATGCATTGTCTTATTTTCTCTCCTAATCAAACGGGTATTTATTAGGAATACATTATTTCGACCTAATAAATGCCAAAATATCACATGTGTGTGTTGTTTATGTGCGGGGGTGTGTTTGTGTAAAATATTTCAATTCCTGTTCATTATTAAAATCTTATTTTCCCACTTATTATTGTCGAAAAGCTTTCTTTCCTGAAGTTGGTCATTTTACCACCTGACTTCGCAAGCATAATGAAACATTTCGTCATTGTCATGAGGGAAGACACTATTACTTGGTGCTGCCAGTGCAAAAAAAAAAAAGTCATTTCAATCCAGTAAAAACTGATATTGCAGCCAAATGAACTTGGCGTATTTTATATACATATGTATAAAGTTTTGTCCGAAGCAACAGTAAAGATCGAATTCCGGAAACCTGCGAAAATGGGCCTGATGTTGCTACATTTATTGATATACTAGTCGCATGGCCCGGCGTTGCCCGTGCTTGATTCAAAAATCGTACGACTCATACAGCAATCGCTATCACCTGACTTAAAATATTTTTGCCCTTCCTTGCTTTTAAAGGAGTGCCCTTTGCCGTACTGATGTTGCTACATGCCTTACTTCTTGCCTATCTCACACTGCGAATTTTTTCTAACCTCTATACTTAAACGTTAAATCTGTTCCAAAAAAAGAACTAAACAAAATGAACACAAAACAATCAGCTTTAAAAAGGACTCGTAACTGAAAACCAAAATGAAAAAAGAATGTTAACAACAAATACTTTTTTTCACCCAACCCAGTTCTGCAGAATCAACGTTGAGTTTAAGCAAAAAATGAGCCAAATGGACTAAAGTGCCATGCAGATTTAAATTTTTCCCACTTGTGACGAATTCAGCTATCGAATTTTTTTGCATGCCAGCATGCTAGTTAACATTCGTGTCAGTCAGCTGTTGGCTCTCAAATAGAATCTTCCTGCCTATTCGTGGCAGCCAGCTATTGCTCTCACTCTGGCCAATACAAAATGGCCGCAACCACATGAAAACTGCCGTAGAAGCATGAAAAAATCGATTATTTCCACTATAGATGGGGTTGGGAAATGCAATGTCATTCTTGGCCTTTGCTACTAACTTGAGCATGTGCACGTAAATTTTTTCCGTCGAAAATTGCGGCCGTGCATTCATTACATACACACACACACACATCCTGCCTTTTATAGACAGAGATGTTACACTTTCAATGGGTCGTCATTTCCCCATTTGGTATCGAGAAAACTTAAAACAGGTCGGCATTATTGTAATAAAATCGAACGGAGAGTCAGCGCAAGGGTTATCAACCAGAGGAGAAAAATATTCACACAAAGTATTTCGCATCTTTATGTTAATTTAGGCTAAGATTATAGGACACAAATCATTGTATAAGGAAAATGTGTTGGAGTTTTGAAGCAAAGGTAATAAATTTGTATTTTTTTTCTCGTATTGAAGCCGTTTGGATTTGAAATTAACCCAATTCTGAAGATCTCTATTTTTTTCTCTTAGTTCGTATACCGCATTATGATACTCATGTTATTCCAATGATCGGCCATATTGTAAATGAGCCCGGTATGAAGTTGACCGTAGTTACTTGTGAGATGAGCGCATATTCAATGCATTGTCTTATTTTCTCTCCTAATCAAACGGGTATTTATTAGGAATACATTATTTCGACCTAATAAATGCCAAAATATATGCACATGTGTGTGTGTTTTATGTGCAGGGGGTGTGTGTGTTTATGTGTGTGCGCGCTATTTCAATTCCTGTTCCTTATTTTCCCACTTATTATTGTCGAGCTTTCTCTTTCCTGAAGTTGGTCATTTTACCACCTGACTTCGCGAAACATTTTCATTGTCATGGAGGAAGACACTATTACTTGGTGCTGCCAGTGCAAAAAAAAAAAAGTCATTTCAATCCAGTAAAGCTTACTGATATTGCAGCCAAATGAACTTGGCGTATTTTATATACATATGTTTTGTCCGAAGCAACAGTAAAGATCGAATTCCGAAACCTGCGAAAAATGGGCCTGATGTTGCTACATTTATTGATATATTAGTCGCATGGCCCGGCGTTGCCCGTGCTTGATCTCAAATCGCGTTTGACTCCATACAGCAATCGCTATCACCTGACTTAAAATATTTTGCCCTTCCTTGCTTTTTAAAAAATGTTGCTACATGCCTTACTTCTTGCCTATCTCACACTGCGAATTTTTCTAACCTCTATACTTAAACGTTAAATCTGTTCCAAAAAAGAACTAAACAAAATGAACAAAAACAATCAGCTTTAAAAAAAGGACTCGTAACTGGAAAACCAAATGAAAAAAGAATGTTAACAACAAATACTTTTTTCACCCAACCCAGTTCTGCAGAATCAACGTTGAGTTTAAACAAGCGAATGAGCCAAATGGACTAAAGTGCCATGCAGATTTAAATTTTTCCCACTTGTGACGAATTCAGCTATCGAATTTTTTTGCATGCCAGCATGCTAGTTAACATTCGTGTCAGTCAGCTGTTGGCTCACGCTGGCTAATAGAATCTTCCTGCCTATTCGTGGCAGCCAGCTATTGGCTCTCACTTGGCCAATACAAAATGGCCGCAAACTACATGAAACTGCCGTAGAAGCATGAAAAAATCGATTATTTCCACTATCGATGGGAGTTGGGAAATGCAATGTCATTCTTGGCCTTTGCTACTAAAAAATTTTGGTACAAATCCGTCGAAAATTGCGGCCGTGCATTCATTACATACACACACACACACACATCCTGCCTTTTATAGACAGAGATGTTACACTTTCAATGGGTCGGTCATTTCCCCATTTGGTATCGAGAAAAAACTTAAAACAGGTCGGCATTATTGTAATAAAATCGGTGCTACACGGCAGAGTCAGCGCAAGGGTTATCAACCAGAGGAGAAAAAATATTCACACAAAGTATTTCGCATCTTTATGTTAAGCGTATTTAGGGCTAAGATTATAGGACACAAATCATTGTATAAGGAAAATGCGTTGGAGTTTTGAAGCAAAGGTAATAAATACCATTTGCTTCGGCCAGAAATATTTTTTTCTCGTATTGAAGCCGTTTGATTTGAAATTAACCCACTCTGAGTAGATCTCTATTTTTTCTTTAGTTCGTATACCGCATTATGATACTCATGTTATTCCAATGATCGGCCATATTGTAAATGAGCCCGGTATGAAGTTGACCGTAGTTACTTGTGAGATGAGCGCATATTCAATGCATTGTCTTATTTTCTCTCCTAATCAAACGGGTATTTATTAGGAATACATTATTTCGACCTAATAAATGCCAAAATATATGTACACATGTGTGTGTGTTTTATGTGCGGGGTGTGTGTGTTTATGTGTGCGCGTATTTCAATTCCTGTTCATTATTAAAATCTTATTTTCCCACTTATTATTGTCGAAAGCTTTCTCTTTCCTGAAGTTGGTCATTTTACCACCTGACTTCGCAAGCATAATGAAACATTTCGTCATTGTCATGAGGAAGACACTATTACTTGGTGCTGCCAGTGCAAAAAAAAAAAAAAGTCATTTCAATCCAGTAAAGCTTACTGATATTGCAGCCAAATGAACTTGGCGTATTTTATATACATATGTATAAAGTTTTGTCCGAAGCAACAGTAAAGATCGAATTCCGGAAACCTGCGAAAATGGGCCTGATGTTGCTATTGATATACTAGTCGCATGGCCTGGCGTTGCCCGTGCTTGATTCAAAATCGTATACAGCAATCGCTATCACCTGACTTAAAATATTTTTGCCTTCCTTGCTTTTAAAGGAGTGCCCTTTGCCGTACTGATGTTGTTACATGCCTTACTTCTTGCCTATCTCACACTGCGAATTTTTTTTAACCTCTATACTTAAACGTTAAATCTGTTCCAAAAAAAAGAACTAAACAAAATGAACACAAAACAATCAGCTTTAAAAAAAAAAGGACTCGTAACTGAAAAACCAAATGAAAAAAGAATGTTAACAACAAATACTTTTTTCACACCCAACCCAGTTCTGCAGAATCAACGTTGAGTTTAAGCAAGAATGAGCCAAATGGACTAAAGTGCCATGCAGATTTAAATTTTTCCCACTTGTGACGAATTCAGCTATTGAATTTTTTTTGCATGCCAGCATGCTAGTTAACATTCGTGTCAGTCAGCTGTTGGCTCTCACGCTGGCTAATAGAATCTTCCTGCCTATTCGTGGCAGCCAGCTATTGGCTCTCACTCTGGCCAATACAAAATGGCCGCAAACTACATGAAAACTGCCGTAGAAGCATGAAAAAATCGATTATTTCCACTATCGATGGGAGTTGGGAAATGCAATGTCATTCTTGGCCTTTGCTACTAACTTGGAGCATGTGCACGTAAATTTTGGTACAAATCCGTCGAAAATTGCGGCCGTGCATTCATTACATACACACACACACACACACATCCTGCCTTTTATAGACAGAGATGTTACACTTTCAATGGGTCGGTCATTTCCCCATTTGGTATCGAGAAAAACTTAAAACAGGTCGGCATTATTGTAATAAAATCGGTGCTACACGGCAGAGTCAGCGCAAGGGTTATCAACCAGAGGAGAAAAAATATTCACACAAAGTATTTCGCATCTTTATGTTAAGCGTATTTAGGCTAAGATTATAGGACACAAATCATTGTATAAGGAAAATGCGTTGGAGTTTTGAAGCAAAGGTAATAAATACCATTTGCTTCGGCCAGAAATATTTTTTCTCGTATTGAAGCCGTTTGGATTTGAAATTAACCCACTCTGAGTAGATCTCTATTTTTTTCTCTTAGTTCGTATACCGCATTATGATACTCATGTTATTCCAATGATCGGCCATATTGTAAATGAGCCCGGTATGAAGTTGACCGTAGTTACTTGTGAGATGAGCGCATATTCAATGCATTGTCTTATTTTCTCTCCTAATCAAACGGGTATTTATTAGGAATACATTATTTCGACCTAATAAATGCCAAAAATATATGTACACATGTGTGTGTGTTTATGTGCGGGGGTGTGTGTGTTTATGTGTGTGCGCGCGTATTTCAATTCCTGTTCATTATTAAAATCTTATTTTCCCACTTATTATTGTCGAAAGCTTTCTCTTTCCTGAAGTTGGTCATTTTACCACCTGACTTCGCAAGCATAATGAAACATTTCGTCATTGTCATGAGGAAGACACTATTACTTGGTGCTGCCAGTGCAAAAAAAAAAAGTCATTTCAATCCAGTAAAGCTTACTGATATTGCAGCCAAATGAACTTGGCGTATTTTATATACATATGTATAAAGTTTTGTCCGAAGCAACAGTAAAGATCGAATTCCGGAAACCTGCGAAAATGGGCCTGATGTTGCTACATTTATTGATATACTAGTCGCATGGCCCGGCGTTGCCCGTGCTTGATTCAAAAATCGTACGACTCATACAGCAATCGCTATCACCTGACTTAAAATATTTTTGCCCTTCCTTGCTTTTAAAGGAGTGCCCTTTGCCGTACTGATGTTGCTACATGCCTTACTTCTTGCCTATCTCACACTGCGAATTTTTTCTAACCTCTATACTTAAACGTTAAATCTGTTCCAAAAAAACTAAACAAAATGAACACAAAACAATCAGCTTTAAAAAAAGGACTCGTAACTGGAAAAACCAAATGAAAAAAGAATGTTAACAACAAATACTTTTTCACACCCAACCCAGTTCTGCAGAATCAACGTTGAGTTTAAGCAAGCGAATGAGCCAAATGGACTAAAGTGCCATGCAGATTTAAATTTTTCCCACTTGTGACGAATTCAGCTATCGAATTTTTTTGCATGCCAGCATGCTAGTTAACATTCGTGTCAGTCAGCTGTTGGCTCTCACGCTGGCTAATAGAATCTTCCTGCCTATTCGTGGCAGCCAGCTATTGGCTCTCACTCTGGCCAATACAAAATGGCCGCAAACTACATGAAAACTGCCGTAGAAGCATGAAAAAATCGATTATTTCCACTATCGATGGGAGTTGGGAAATGCAATGTCATTCTTGGCCTTTGCTACTAACTTGGAGCATGTGCACGTAAATTTTGGTACAAATCCGTCGAAAATTGCGGCCGTGCATTCATTACATACACACACACACACACACATCCTGCCTTTTATAGACAGAGATGTTACACTTTCAATGGGTCGGTCATTTCCCCATTTGGTATCGAGAAAAACTTAAAACAGGTCGGCATTATTGTAATAAAATCGGTGCTACACGGCAGAGTCAGCGCAAGGGTTATCAACCAGAGGAGAAAAAATATTCACACAAAGTATTTCGCATCTTTATGTTAAGCGTATTTAGGCTAAGATTATAGGACACAAATCATTGTATAAGGAAAATGCGTTGGAGTTTTGAAGCAAAGGTAATAAATACCATTTGCTTCGGCCAGAAATATTTTTTCTCGTATTGAAGCCGTTTGGATTTGAAATTAACCCACTCTGAGTAGATCTCTATTTTTTTCTCTTAGTTCGTATACCGCATTATGATACTCATGTTATTCCAATGATCGGCCATATTGTAAATGAGCCCGGTATGAAGTTGACCGTAGTTACTTGTGAGATGAGCGCATATTCAATGCATTGTCTTATTTTCTCTCCTAATCAAACGGGTATTTATTAGGAATACATTATTTCGACCTAATAAATGCCAAAAATATATGTACACATGTGTGTGTGTTTATGTGCGGGGGTGTGTGTGTTTATGTGTGTGCGCGCGTATTTCAATTCCTGTTCATTATTAAAATCTTATTTTCCCACTTATTATTGTCGAAAGCTTTCTCTTTCCTGAAGTTGGTCATTTTACCACCTGACTTCGCAAGCATAATGAAACATTTCGTCATTGTCATGAGGAAGACACTATTACTTGGTGCTGCCAGTGCAAAAAAAAAAAAAAAGTCATTTCAATCCAGTAAAGCTTACTGATATTGCAGCCAAATGAACTTGGCGTATTTTATATACATATGTATAAAGTTTTGTCCGAAGCAACAGTAAAGATCGAATTCCGGAAACCTGCGAAAATGGGCCTGATGTTGCTACATTTATTGATATACTAGCAACATGGACCGGCGTTGACCGTGCTTGATTCAAAAATCGTACGACTCATACAGCAATCGCTATCACTTGACTTAAAATATTTTTGCCCTTCCTTGCTTTTAAAGGAGTGCCCTTTTCCGTGCTGATGTTGCTACATGCCTTACTTCTTGCCTAACTCACACTGCGATTTTCTTCTAAGCTCTATACTTAAACATTAAATCTGTTCCGAAAAAAGAACTAAACAAAATGAACACAAAACGATCAGCTTTAAAAAAGGACTCGTAACTGGAAAAACCGAATGAAAAAAGAATGTTAACAACAAATACTTTTTCACACCCAACCCAGTTCTGCGGAATCAGAATCAACGTTGAGTTTAAGCAAGCAAATGGGCCAATTGGAGTAAAGTGCCATCCAGATTTAATTTTTTCCCACTTGTGACGAATGCAGCTATCGATATTTTTTTGCATGCCAGCATGCTAGTTAACATTCGTGTCAGTCAGCTGTTGGCTCTCACTCTGTTGTAAGTAATTCCCGCAACCTGCTCCCCCCTTGTTTGGTATAATGGACGACTCCGCATAAGCCTATAAATACACTAGCATAATTCTTTTTTGTGAAGCTTACTTAAGTTTATTCACCTGCTTTGATTATTCGCTACAATTTATTCAACTTTAATACAGCTTCTTAAGAGATCTTGCGCCGGCTGGAAATACACCTGAAGAGGCTACTGCGATGGAGAATCGCGAAAATCCAGTTTTCAGAACCAACCCAGTGCAGCTAGGCGACCAAATCCCGCGTACATCTAGTTCGGATACTCTACCGAATGAATCCAATTTTTTTTATGAACTTTCTACTTCTGATTCTGAAGAAAGACCGACACCCCAAAAACGGACTCACCCTACGTCGGAGACTGAGACGTGTTTTTCAGACACCCAGACAACCTAAACATAAAAAAAGGTGCCGTTTCAAGGCTAGACCCTCTACGCAGAAATGCGATAATCGTGATAACTACAATTCGTCATCTGACGTAGACGGCCACCAGTCACCTGAACAATCAAGATGTTCCCAAATGACCCGCAAAATGCCCGGTCGCTGGAAAGACTTTATTCTGTACGAATAACTAGCTGGTGGGGGAGAATGTTGTATGTAATTCCCGCAACCTGCTCGCCCCTTATTTGGTATAATGGACGACTCCACATAAGTCTATGAATACACTAGCATAATTCTTTTTTGTGAAGCTTACTTAAGTTTATTCACCTCTGGTTATTCACGACACTATCCCTTCGCGCTAGGCGCCAGTCTGACTTTGCAAAGCATCTGAAGTGGGAGACCGAGTGAAGATCGAAAATTATTAGCAAGAGAGTCAGAGATACGAATTCACTACGCTTCTGTTATTATATATTTATATACAAATACTGACAATTATAAGTCTACTGCTTTTTAAAGAGGCTGGTCGATGCACTAGTGAATCATACAGTAAATGAACTGATAACGGTCTATTCACAACGCTATTTCTTTATTGATGTAATTATTCCGTATTTTGACCATCGTTGATCTTAGAGCAATTTTCATTGGCTCATTATTTTTCTTTCCAATTCATGTTTGTTTACTGAACGGCAATTTATAGAGACGTTACTACAGTGTTATAACCTTCCTTTAGAAAAGTCATCAGTGTTATAATATTTTAACTAGATGAAGCATTGCCAACTCTTATTATTTATTGACAAGTATTTCTTTCATCTTAATCGCAGTTACTTTTTATTGCGACTACAAGGAATGATCTGTACTGGTTTCTGACCTGTATACTGATTGTACCTGCTCATAGTTAGATGACTAAATACTCATAGTAACTGCACAAAAGAAAAGTGATTAAAATTAAGATAAAAGACACGTGATTAAAAGTAAGATAAAAGAAAAGTGAATAAATTTAATATAAAAGTAAAGAGATTAAAAGTAAGATAAAAGAAAAGTAATTAAAATAAAATAGAAGTGATTGAAATTAGGATAAAAGAAATGTGATTAAAATTAAGATGAAAGAAAAGTGATTAAAATTAAGTTAAAATAGAATTGATTAAAATTAAGATAAAAAAATGTGACTAATATTACGATAAGAGAAAAAGTGGTTAGAATTAAATAAAAGAAATACTAGACAAAATTAAACGATTGTCACTAACAATGACGATTATAATTCTCATTTACATATCCCTTCTTCACGCTAGGCTTGCACAGGATAATAAGTGACAATGAAATTCTTCAGTCCCCCAGCACCCTCCTCAGTATTCTAGCTGTTAACAGCGGTGGCAGAGTATGATAAAAGCAGCGCCTAAGCTGGCAGGTGGGATCTAGTAAAAAATACCTTCAGGTACTCGGGTGACCTATTTGGCTCAGACGGCCTGCGATTAAGGCCCTTCCCAAGCATCTTGAAATGACTCCCAAGGACATAACTAACTGGTTAGAGTCAGGCAACTGGCAAGATATCTGTAGTACAGAACGGGATATTTACTGTGGGGCATCTTAATTCACTACGACAAGGCATGTACATTTTAATACCTTAAATCACTTAAGATCAGAAGCCATGAGAGCCATGCTTTAGAACACATTATTATTATTATTATTATTATTATTATTAATATTATCATTATATAATTCTGCTTGTCCCTTTCTTCGTTAGTTAGTTAGATTGTTAGTATGCACGACCGCTACGCCCCGCCAAGTCCTCCTATATTGACCGCATGAAAGATGGAAATGACATATCGGAGACGCTACTTGGTTTCAGCAGGAAAAAAAAAAGAAAGAAAGAAGTGTTTAACGTTTTCTGCCAATACCTCATAAATAATGGACTTCCATTTTGATTGAGTGGAATGATATGTTAAAGACCCTACTTGGTTTCAGTAAGAAAGAAACAAAGAAAGAAAAGTATCTAAAGTCTGTTTCGGTGAAATGTAAAATGTTTTCAATTTCAAATCTTTCCATGATTGTTATTGCAATATTTTGTTAAAGTTGTTAAGCTAACATATTTAACGATATGAAAGGGGAATTTCTTCGGATATGTTGTTGTCGTAGAACTCGCCATGAGCTTATATTAAATCATTAACTTAAGAATTAAGATTCACCAGAAAATTCAAATCGAAAAACCGTGCCCCGCCTCCTTCGTTAGTTATTTCCTTAGTTCGCACGACCGTCACGCCTTGCCGTTACTATTGTATTCAGTTGATGCCCCACAGTAAAAATATTAATAGTTTTAGTGTATTACAAGCATATGACCTACCAAGTGAAAATATATTTGTTGGTGTTTTACAAGCATATGAACGACTAAGTGTAATACTATTTGCTTGTATACTACCTGCATTAAATGGAGTGAAAATATTTTATTTGTATATTGTTTTTAATGTGTTTTTAGCATGTGTAATCCTTAATAAAAGAACCTTTTGTAAATATATCACCCGAATATTATTGTGATATGTTATTGTGTATATCAGGGATGGCCTTCAAGTCATATGCGGCTCTTTGGACTTTAATATACGGCACAGTAATTATGCTTTTGAGAAATATCCCAATCCAAAATGTTTTTTTGCAATGGAACAAGACTGGAAGTTGTAGCCATGCACCAGTATTCTACCGAAGCATTATTGATAGCTGGCTCCTTAATTAGCAGGCATCTTTCATCTCTAGTTTAAATCTGGCTCCGAGTGACCCTAAACTGGCTTTTACTTTAGAGAAGAATCAGTTACCAGCGCGCCTATTATATGCTATGACATTTAAGAAGACGCAAAGACAGACTTTTGAAAAAGATAAGGCTGTATTCAATCATATCAGAGTAATGAGACCTAACAAACAAGGGATAAACAGAGAGATAGCCATTACTAAAAAATATACTGTGTAGAAAAGTGTTGACCATTGCAAACTGATATAATTTAGTTGTTTTCTTCAAATTAAGATAATATTCTGTGAAAAATTTTTTCGCTGTATTATAATCACAGAAACTACTCAGCTAAATACTATTTGCGTGTATAGGCCGTACACTAAATAGAGGGAACATATATTATTTGCATATTGCTCTGAGTGTGTTATTGGCAGATATAGTCCTTAATGAAAGAACTATTTGTAAATGTATCATGCGAATATTACTGTGATATGTTATTGTATATATATTGCATGTCAAAAGTAAGTGTAAATAATTAATTTGCATGTTATTGTGGATATTTTGCCAGTCGGTGTTTACATACACTTAATGCATAAGCTATATATATATATATATATATATATATATATATATATATATAATATTAAGTGTTCATATATATATATATATATATATATATATATATATAATATTAAGTGTACATATATATATAATATTAAGTGTGTATATATATAATATTAAATATGTATATATATATATATATATATATATATATACAATATTAAGTGTATATATATAATATTAAATGTAAATATAAAAGTGAACATTGAAGTCAACGCTTAGAGGCGACAGTCTGTTTCATGCTAGACGCAATCGTCAGGCCACGAGTGCTGTTATTTTTCTCGGCTGTTTATATATACAGGTCAGTGGTGCATTGTGGATAGTCTATTTTGGCGGTTATTTTGCCGGAAGTCGTTTATTTGTTTATTTATTTATTTGGATTAAATTATTTTGACTATTTGTGAAAGATGTTTAGTGTGCATAATTTCTTTGTTTCCAGGGTCCTTCAGTTACTCCTATGTATACTTTTTCTTCATTATCAAAAAAAAAAAAAAAAGAAAGAAAAAGTATACATGGGAGTAACTGAAAGACCCTGAAAACAAAGAAATTATGCACACAAAACATCTTTCACAAATAGTAAATATGCGAACAGCACAATGCTTTCTAAGTATATCTGGGAAATTAATAACAGCCTACAACAACCAATCAAAAACTTTCAAACTTTGCCTGGAGGAAAAATAGCTATCATTACCTTCCAAGGCCAAAACATATTGTTAAATAAAAGATCCGAGTTCATCTCAAAATGCAGATATGAAAACAAATTTTTACTACGTTACTTAAAAACCGAAAACTGAAAAAAAAAAAAAATAAATAAATAAATAAACAAAATGATAATAAAATAAGCAAAATAAATTAACCCAAACAAATTATCAAATCACACCCGTTAGAATAGACGAAATAGAATAAATAAATAAAAAATAAAAAACAAAATCAATGAACCCAAATAAAGTAAATAATAAACAAATTAACAAACCATTATGACCAAAATATTAGTTATAAAAATCAAACCAAAAATCGGACGAAAAACATAACTATAACTGTTATATAACGATAAAAAAATTCTACGTCACTTAAAAATCGAAAAACTAAAAGAGTAAATAAAAATATAGAGTATAATAAATAAATAATAAAAAACAAGTAAAATAAATTAATCTAAATTCATCCAAATAAATAAACTAACAAGCCGAAAACAAATAAAGATAATCAATAAATACATGAAGTAATAAACAAATTAAAAAGAGAAAAATGACAATTCTCGTGGCCTGACGATTGCGTTGAGGCAGTCGACCCGCAGTCTCTGAATGTGTGCGACTTCTGTCGAACTCTCTGCTTTGGCAGAGAAAAACCCGGACGAGGCTTTGTCGAAGGGCAAAGTTTCGTCCAGGGAGGTAGACAGTTCCCGAACCCGCTTATGTGGGTTCAAAGGGGATATTTTTTGGCTGAGCTTACGGGCTCGGAGAAACCCACATTAAACTCGGCCTTGTGCCATATACATTCCTCGTGGGGGGACTGTTAAATATCGACCTGACGATTGTGTCTAGCATCAAACAGACTGTCGCCTCTAAGTGTTGACTTCAATGTTCACTTTTATACTTACATAGGCTCTATCTCTGATATTGAGCACTTTATCCCATAAATATAGCACGCCTTAAGACTATATTTCTTAATATTAAATGTATATATATAATATTAAGTGTGTATATATATAACATTAAGTGTGTATATATATATATATATATATATATATATATATATATATATATAATATTAAGTGTCTGTATATAATATTAAATGTATATATATATATATATAATATTAAGTGCACAAATTATATTAAGAATATAAAAAAATATTAAGTGTGTATATATAATTATGGATATATATATATATATATATATATAATATTCATAGTATTGTGTATATATTGCTTGAAGGAGGGTTAAATACTTTTGCACTGAGTGTACATATCATTTGTATATTGTACATAAATTAACTCCAGGTGTGTCAAATACCTGAAGCTTTAGCGTAAAAATTTTCTTTACATATAATACATAAATTATTTCTCGGAGCATTAAATGCTTAAGAGCTAAATAGGTCCACAATTATGCCTATTATTTGAATAAATATACTATTATTATCCAGAATTGTACTATGATGATTCTTATGTTTAAAAAATCAAGGAGATATAACTACGAAGGAATATAATTGTAATTTTCCTATAATACGCCAATTGAAACAATTCATACATTCCATGGAGTTAGGAAAACTCAAAACTATTAATTTCAATGACAGACAATAAAATCATAGAATTTTTACCAGTACCGCTCGTTATTATTATTGACACATTGAATTTCCAGGCCAGAAATAACTGATAGGTCACACTAGAAATTAAGTGACAACAAATCTCCTCAATTTTCCATCCCCCCCCCTGCGTATTTTAGTTATTTTCATTAATGCTATCGTCTAATTGACTTTTAACTTTTCCTCTAAATTCCAATTCTCCCCATCTTTAATTTCCACACACTTTGAGGCTGCTCCCAACACTCTGATAACGACTGACATGACTGCCACATACATGTTCCACGATTTCCCCAATTCCCTTATATTTTTTTTTTGTTTCATTTTCACTCAGATTTAATTTGTGAATTTAGCTGAATAACCGAAATAACGATATCCATTGTCTGGCATGTTTGTTTTTTTGGGTTTTTTTTTTTCTTTCTACTTACCTGATCTGGTCTTCTGTTCTAAATTAGATAATCCGTTTGAATCTCAAAATCCCCGAGGATTTTGTTTCATTCTCTACAACGGATTATGATCTGCGCATGTCACGTGACTCTCTATGAAAAAAAAAAAAATGTGTCGCTTGCACAGTTCCCAGTAGATTATCTTTCGTAAAACCCATGGCAATTCACGTATATTAAAAGAAAAAGAAACTGCCTACACGAGGGGGTGAGCAAACTTTTCAGTTCAAGTGCCACATTTAAAAAATTCACAATTTTATTGGGCCGAATAGTATATTAACCCAAAATAATTAATATTTAAAACAGACAAAAAAGGGCTTTTAAAGAAAAAAAAATGTGATTAATTTTTATTAATTTATATTTTAAAGTAATGTAGAAAATTCACATGAAACGCATTTATTTTAAAGACAAAGTAACTCAGTTTAAAGTACTTTAAAGAAAAAAAATATAAGTATTTTTAAGTTGAAGATTTACATGAAACGCATTTGAAAGACAAAACATGGTTATTTTGTCTTTCGATTTCACTTTTGAAGTGTCGATGATATATTATAAAATAGAAAATATATTTATTTAAAAAACAAATTAATTCAGCGTAAAGAAATAAAAAACAATTCTTACTAATGTTTGAAGTAGAAATAAAACACATATAAAGTAACTATATTTAAAGAAAAAATAATTTAGATTTTAAAGTAGAAACTTCACATGAAACAGATTTGTTTGAAAACAAAGTAATTCAGTTGAAAGATAAAAATATTATTGATATTTTGAAGTAGTAACTTCATATGAAACAGATTTATTTGAAAAACAAAGTAACTCAGCTCCAGATGGAACGCAATGACTCAATGAGAATAATGTATCTGACTGCAATCATTTACCACTTTGTTAAAATTAGGCGCCAAATTGCTAGTAACAATTATTTGACTTCGCTTGGTAACTTTCTCTTTCAAATTTACTAGCATTTGGCGGGCCAATTGAATTCTTTTGCGGGCCACATCTGGCCCGCGGGCCGTACTTTGCCTACCCCTGGCCTAGACCGATGCGCGAGTACGTCCTAAAGAGACGTAACATTAAAAAAAATGTTTCTACTTTGCTTGTTTTATCATTTATTTATTTATTTTATTATAAACCACTCAGCCATTAGATCAAAATGTGCACACAAACAGAGTCTAAAATACACCAAATTACCCCGGCTGCATTCAGAAAACAGGAATAATCGAAACATTAAACTTGAAAAGAGTTAAAGACTATGAATGAAGCATATTGTACGCAAGTACAGTTATCATCTGCCAATATATTCAAAATTTATTTGGATCTCCTGTTTGAAGACATCTAAAGTCTTTTCATTTAACGCCGTGAAGAAAGAATCTAGTCTGTTCAGGTGATAGCACTGCGGTTGAATTTTGAACGTATGCCCTCTTGTGGATTTATATTGGCTTTTAGTAAAATACATTGCAAAGTATTATACCAGCATTAACCAATTGCCTAGCAAGAAGTTTAAGTGACAGGAATGCCCCAGCACCCTCCTCAGAATTGGAGCGGTTTTCAGTAATGCTAACGTATCTCCCCTTAGTTACCAGTTTCTTCATCTTTCTTTCCCAGCCTCTTCGGGACTGTTTCAAATAATCCGATAATGATTGGCACGACTGTCATCCTTATGTTTCACAAACTCATCTGCTGACTTGCAAGCTTGACATACATATCTCCCGTTTCATTTTCAGATTTATTCAGTGATTGACAGATCAACCCCATCCACTATCTGATATCTTTTCTTTTTTCTTTTCTTCTTTTTCTTTTTCTTCTTTTTATTTTCTTCTTTTCTTTTTCTTCTTTTCTTTTCTTCTTTTCTTTTTCTTTTCTTCTTTTCTTTTTCTTCTTTTCTTTTTTCTTTTTCTTCTTTTTCTTTTCTTCTTTTTTCTTCTTTTCTTTTTATTTGCTTTTTCTTTACTTCTTTTCTTTTTCTTCTTTTCTTTTTCTTTTCTTCTTTTTTTTCTTCTTTTTCTTTTTCTTCTTTCCTTTTTTCTTTTTCTTTTCTCCTTTTTCTTTTCTTCTTTTCTTTTCTTTTTCTTTTCTTTTTTCATTTTCTTCTTCTTTTTCTTTTCTTTTTATTTTTTCTTCTTTTTCTTTTCTTCTTTTTCTTTTCTTCTTTTTTTCTTCTTTTCATTTTCTTCTTTGCTTTTTCTTTTCTTCTTTTCTTTTTCTTCTTTTCTTTTCTTCTTTTTCTTTTCTTTTTCTTCTTTTCTTTTTCTTTTCTTCTTTTCTTTTTCTTTTCTTCTTTTCTTTTCTTCTTTTTCTTTTCTTCTTTTCTTTTCTTCTTCTTTTTTTCTTCTTTTCTTCTTTTTCTTTTCTTCTTTTTTTTCTCCTTTTTCTTTTCTTCTTTTCTTTTTCTTTTGCTGCTACTAGATCCAGTCTTCTGGCCTGGAATGGTTGATCTGTTGGAATAACCAAAATCTCAGACGAGTTTTTTTTTTTTATTTTATTTTATTTTTATTTTTCAATATTATCTATCTTTATTGTTAAAAAGCAGTCGATGTGACAGTTCCCAGTGATTTGCCTTCCCCAATCAGTTATGAGTATTCCCGCTTTCTTTCTCGGCTATTCTCTTTCATTTTCTTATTATATGGTTAACTGTCTACTTTTTATTTCCACAAAATTGACATTTATCATTTTTTTCCTCTATTTGATCAATATTAGATTTCTATAGTTGGTTTCTATTGTTAGTTCCTATAATGCTATCGTTTTCTGATACGATTAAGAACGACTCAGGTTCTGCCATAAGGTTTTCTCTAGATGATTGTGTTTCCCGTCGATCTATCTGCTATATTTTCGATTTCACTTCTGAAGTGTCGATGTAAAATGTTTTCTTCCCACTCGATTTCTCGTTGTCGTGTTTCCAAGGTTTCTGCATATTCATCCGTCTGTTTTATTGCAGTTGTTGTCGCTACATTGTGTTCTTTCTCCTAGTGCCGTTTGACGCCATAACACAAGCCTTAATACAATACAATGTTTAGCAAGTGTATTCAGCAGACCATTGCATTTGTACAGAAAGTTCAATATATATGTGTTCTATACTGGCGGGCTTGTGCTGTACTAAGTTAAGCATGCTATATATTTGCCCCCCGAATACCACAGACAGATTATGTGAGAAATGAGAAACTTTCATAGAAAATAGGAATTGCTAATCATTACAAAGTGACAAAGTGGGATGCTTGAGAAACATTTAAATTATGCAACACTCACGGAACTTATTTAAACGTCTAAAGATCACACATTAATACTTTTATGATGTGAGTGTTACTACGTCACAAGATGGCCGAAGCCTTTGAAAATTGTTTTTTTTTTTTATTTTTATTTTAAAAGGCTTTTTTTTCTGATAACTTTGTGATGTTCAACAATTTTTGGCGAACACCATATTTGAAATTTATTTCTCTTTTGCAAGTTTTCGCTTGTTTCATATCGCACAATGAACTGGTTATAACTGAAAAATAAAATAACAAAAGAAAGCCAGAAAAAAAATGGCTGAGAAATCATGGCGGTAACATCATCAAAACTAAGATGAGACTGAAAAAATAGTTAAATAACTTTTAAAGTTCCTGTGTTATCAGCTTCCCTCTCTATATATGTAATCTTCAGCGTTTCAATGTTTCGACACTTCCAGCCTATTATTTTCCAACCAATTTACTCTAGACGTTATCTACACCTACATAGTTTGGTATTTATCTCTACATACTTATAATTTAGTAGATATATGTACAATCTAGAGTTGTTTATAAGAAAGATATGCGCTGATCTAAGAGATTCAGAAATGTTTAACAGTCATCACTGTAGAAAATGAAATACACAGAGATCAAATTCATGTGGAGGTTACTTATATTCATTTCATAAAGATTCCCTTGAGAAAAGCATAATTCTAGATTTCTGTGAGCTTCCGCTCCTCGATAGATACCATTGGCATGTCAAAATAATTGACATATAGGTGAGTACTTGCGCGGAGGACCATGTCTTCAATACGTTGTCTGAAAAGTCTGATAGTCAATTTTGACAGGCGCAGACGATACATCAATATGTAAGTACGCTTTTGAAATGTAACCGTGCGATATTTTGTCTGGACTTGCGTGTATATGGTAATGGTAATATTAACCATTTTCTTACAAGGGGAAATTTGGCGTTCGTTGACCGAGCGGCCAGTACTTCTGTCGTTTGAAATTTATAAAAACATCTCTTAAAACAATTTTTTCAAAAAAGATAAGTCTCTCATATCTAATAGCTGTTATTGCTCTGTCCAGTATTGATGGAGGTTTCCTTCCTAACCTTTTGTTTAAAGTAGTGTGGAATCAACATCTTAATTATGCTATTATTTCCTCTTCTAGTTACATGTGCTATCCATTTTAGTTGTTGCTGCTGTTGGTAGTCTTCAAGGGATATACTGGTAACGATAAGATAAATTTATTGCCGGGAATAGAGATAAGGTTATAGCGTATCAAATTTAAAAATAAATGCCGATAAAATATTTTGAGAAAATGTCCCATTTTCATATGTTCTTCTTTCTCATTTGGTCTTCATTATCTTATTAATTGTTTATTGTTATGCTGTGGCGAACGAATTGTTTTTTTTTTTTTTCTCCACCGAATGAATTCGAATCTTCGTGGCCACTTGTTATGGTCCGGTTCCTTGTACCACGGTGATAGTCCAAGGTAAGAACCAATAAAGAAGAACTCGAACACAGGTATGGAATAACACAGATATATTACAAACAGGAATATATACAGAGAAGTAGAAGTGTTAGTATGAACAATCAGGTTTAGTAGAGAGAACAATGTAGTCTCGACCAGTATCACTATTCCAATGTCTTGTAGTAATTGTCTGAACGCGACTCTGTTTCGGACTGCCTCTGACTCGACTCTTGACTCGACTTGAACTACTGACTCGACTTGAACTACTGACTGACGATATTCAATTACCCCCCCCCCCCACTGGGGCAGCATGTGACAAGAGGTCGGTTATTTATTGTGGGTTCTCCGAGCCCGTGGGCTCGGCCCAAAAATATGCCCATTGAACCCATATAAACGAGCTCAGGGCCGGTTTACCCCCCCCCGAACTAGACTCCGCCCCTCGGCGTAGCCTCCTTCGGGTTCCTCCCCGCCCGTTCAAGTGAACTACTGACTGACGATATTCAGTCACCGCCCCCCACGAAGGTGTCATGTGGCACAAGGCCTTTTTAACGCGGGCATTCCGAGCCCGTGGGCTCGGCCAAAAAATATACCCATTGAACCCGTATAAACGGTTTCAGGGCCGGTCTACCTCCCCGAAGGAGACTCCGCCCTTCGGCGTAGCCTCCTTGGGTTCCTCCCGCCCGTAGGAAGAGAGTTTAACCGAACAGTCGGTTCCGAGTTGAACGACTGTCAATATTCAGTCACCCCCCCCCACGAGGGTGTCATGTGGCACAAGGCCTTTTTAACGTCGGCATTCGCGAGCCATTAGGCTCGGCTAAAAAATAGCCCATTTGAATCCGTATAAACGGGTCCTGGGCCGGTTTTACCTCCCCGAAGGAGACTCCGCCCTTCGGCGTAGCCTCCTTCGGGTTCCTCCCGCCCGTAGGAAGAGAGTTAAACCGAACAGTCAGTTCAGAGGTGAACGACTGACTCCTTGCCTACTCCTGAGGCGCAGTATTTTTTAAGTATGGAATAGTCCATTATTATTATTATTATTATTGGTAAAATCCCATAACATTTATTCATGAGCCAATTTAGCCATTCAATGTATTTGTTAGTTTTCCTGTTCCTAGCAATAGTTAACCTGGATATCTCTCCATATAAACTGGCTTGCCATGATTCGGAAGTTACGAGGGAAGAGAAAAAATCATATCGAAGCGAAACAGTAAAGCGGTCGATACCAGCAATCGATGGAGAGTGATGTGATCGTGATGGCGTAATTAATCGTCAAAGATCGAAGGTGAACAACGAATCCTTCAATTACATTTGGCGGGTATTATCATTCCTCTGTGCCCTGTCTATAGGAAGCCATACAAATGGAGAGGCTTAAAATAACAAGAAGCATCTTTTCTAATAAGGCAAAAATAATTATTTTCACGTGGCCCAGTGGATAAAACTTTGAATGGACTTATTGATTGATTGGTTGATTTAAACCAAAGTAGTTGCGAGTTCAATCCCTGGACACAACAGAGAGAGAGAAAAACTTGGCGAGTTGTGTTATCAAAAACAACTAAATCTGATATATCCAAAGGCATGACACCTGGAATAAGAACAATGTGCCTTCGTGGACTAAATAAAGGATTCGATCGAAATTCCAAGAAATATAACCTGATGAAGGCTGGAGCGTACAACGACCGAAACATCCTGAATATGGCAATAAAGTTGAGAACAACAGTCAATGCAAATAGTAAAAATTAAGATCTGCGTTGTCTGATTTTTTTTAATCATTTTCTTTGGTGTTTATCATTATGGCTCTCTTCTTTCTTTCTTTCTTTCTTTCTTTCTTTATTTATTTATTTATTTATTTACTAGTCGCATGGCCCGGCGTTGCCCGTGCTTGATTCAAAAATCGTACGACTCATACAGCAATTGCTATCACTTGACTTAAAATATTTTTGCCCTTCTTTTGCCTTTTTTTTTAGGAGTACCCTTTGCCGTGCTGATGTTGCTACATGCCTTACTTCTTGCCTATCTCACACTGCAAATTTTTTTTCTAAGCTCTATACTAAACATTAAATCTGTTACGAAAAAGAACTAAACAAAATGAACACAAAACAATCAGCTTTAAAAAAGGACTCGTAACTGGAAATACCAAATGAAAAAAGAATGTTAACAACATATACTTTTTCACACCCGACCCAGTTCTGCGGAATCAGAATCAACGTTGAGTTTAAGCAAGTGAATGAGCTAATTGGAGTAAAGTGCCATGCAGATTTAAATTTTTCCCACTTTTGACGAATTCAGCTATCGATTTTTTTGGCATGCCAGCATGCTAGTTAACATTCGTGTCAGTCAGCTGTTGGCTCTCACGCTGGCCAATAGAATCTTCCTGCCTATTCGTGGCAGCCAGCTATTGGCTCTCACTCTGGACAATACAAAATGGTCGCAAACTACATGAAAAACTGCCGTAGAAGCATGAAAAAATCGATTATTTCCACTATCGATGGGAGTTAGGAAATAAGAAGTCGATCTCTGCCTTTCCACTAACTTGGAGCATGGGCATGTACATTTTCGTGCAAATCCGTCGAAAATTGCGGCCGTGCATTCGTTACATACACACGCACACATCCTGCTGCCTTTTATAGATAGAGATTTCACTTCTATAGTCTTTATTTTTTTTTTTTGCTCTTCCTTTGATTGTAATCCACTTGTCTCACCCTGTCTCTCTATCTCTCTCGTCATATTCCTTCTTTTTTTATTCTCTTTTCATCTTATAATTTTTCTTGTCTATATATTTATTCTATAAGAGAATTATTTTTTTGCATTTTCTCCGAAACATTCATTTTCATCGTTTTTTGTTTTTTTTTTATTATTTTTCCTTCTTTTCCCCTCCATTCAAAAATTCATTCTTTTTTCTTTTTCTTTTTTTACATTTTGTGTTTATTTTTAAATTTTATATAAACTTTAATAATACCTATTTTTGTTCAGTAATTTTTTTCTTTTTTTTTCTTTTCTCTTTCACTTCTTTTTTTCTTTCCCTTTTCGATTCTTTTCGATTTATTTTTTATTCCCTTCGACTATTTTATTTCTACCTTCGGCTTTTTTTCTACCTAATTTTTTTATTCTGTTCGATACTTTATTCTTTCATTTTTCTATTTTCCATATTTTTCTTTTGCTTCTCCATTAATTTTCTTTCTTTCTTTTTCAGTTCTTTCTTTCTTTCTTTCTTTCTTTCTTTCTTGTAGATTTCTTTCTTTTCTGCTTTCTTTCTTATTCTCAATATATTTCCTTTTTACGTTCTTTTCTAATCATTTCTTTTTTTTCTTTTTTGTTGTTTTCTTTCTATGCTTCTTTCTAATCATCATATAAGAAAAAAAAAGAAGGAAGATTACGAAACTTTTTTTTAAATGCGAGGTTCCACCTAGACGCAGGTGATTACGGCTCTCTACAGATTCCTTGTCTATTATTATCTGTGAATTACCACAAATTCTTTGGAATATAGGGGATGGAAAAAAGATACCTTTCGCGAGGGTATCAGTTCGAAGTAGACGCTTGATCAGGATTTGAACCCGACTCCTCAATTTCACTTTTCGAACCGATAACTGTTCCACAAATCACATATCCCGCTGCTTTATATTACAGTCTTTAAATTGGAAGCTAAGGAGATTATCTCCCATTTAAGTGCGGTGTAAGGAATTTTATATATATATATTTCTTTTTCATTTTTCCTTTTTCTTTTCTTCCTACTCCCCTCCCATTTCTATATATCATTTCCGTTCAGTTAACCATCTAAATAGGTCAAAGTCTGGTCACTCCTCCTACCCCAATATAAAGTACACTTGAGAGAGATATGAAATTAACCCCTCCCTATACTCTATCATGTCTCTTTAACTATCCCACTCACACCTCCTGTTAAATTACAAAAACTTACACTACCCATCAATTTTAATCTCATTTTTCGTTTCGTTTCGTTGTTAGAAGTGCTATCTGATGATCACGCGTCCTTTTAAAAGGACTCTGGTGAAATAAATTATTATAATGGTACCTTAAAGTGGTCTGTTTTTCTTTTAAATATTAGCTCTGGATTTACATTGAGCTCTCAGGATTTCATCCTCCTTGGGATTACCCATACGGATTACCAAGTTCTTCATAACTTAAATATATATATATATATATATATATATATATATATATATATATATGTTGTAACCTAGTGAGAGGTTACTGAATAGAATAATCAAACGAAGGTTGGAAATGAACGATAATGCTTAGGACAAGAACAACACATATAAGATTCGCCAGCGGTGCCTAGAAGTAGTAATCAACTGTTATAAGTGAGTCAAGCGAATTCCACAATGAATCTCCAACTGTAGGATATCTATCACCCGCCCGATGCGGTCAGATGTGGCACAAGGCCGAATTTAATGAGTGGTATCCGAGCCCATAGGCTCGGCCAAAATTTCCCCGTAGACCCCCGTATAAAACGGTGTCCTGAGACGAAACTCTGCTCTTCGGCACAGCCTCGTCTGGGGATCTTTTCTGCCCGGAGGCAAAGGGTTTAATCAGCACAGCTGGAGACGAATCTCGGACTACAGGATATTTACCAACCGCCCCACGCGGCCAGATGCAACACAAGGCCTAATTTAATGTGGGGTATCCGAGCCACGTAGGCTAGGCTAAAAATTCTCCGTAGACCCCGTATAAAACAGGGTCGGGCAGCTGCTTCCCGAGACGAGATTCTGCCCTTCGACATAGCCTCGTTTCGGAATTCACTCTGCGCGGAGACAGAGAGTTTGACCAGCACAGCTGGAGGCGCATCTCCAACTGCAGACCAACATACAGTATTTACTACTGTATTTATGGGGAAATACCTACTATCGTCCGAGAGTATATATAATTTTTGTTGCAGTGTATTAGTTTTATTGCTGTTAGTTTACTGCTTCTTTTTCCTAAGAACTGCCAATTTGTGCAATAGCCTGCCGCGTCTATGCTTCTCTGAACCCTATAATATTACCGTCTTTAAGTCAAGAGTCATTCGTTGCCTATCCTAATTATGTTCATAATCTTCACTTACTACGTCTTTTATTCGTATCACACCCAATATTCATTATTACCATTTTAGAGTGTAACACACTACATTCTGTAGCACACGAACATTGTATTGGGCGTATTTTAGTATAAAAAGACACCGATTTCTTTACAAGCGAATTAAAATCAACCAATTTTAGTCAAGTTTTTTTTTCCTGAGACAATGTCGTAGTTGTTCTGAAATCGAGTCACATTGAATATATTCAGTGTATATTTTCAAAATAATTGCTCCAGATAAACTGGATATTTGTAGTCTCTGCTCTGTTTCAATGCATATAAATAAACGTATCCTTAAAAGGGAAAAGCCGGCTTGTGTGAATTTTTGATTGGATTCTTCACCTCTATTCTTTTACAGACGATAAAAAACTGAGAAAAAGAAGGTTGCCCTGTTTGGATCAGTTACATAGAACTGAATGTTGATATTAAATATCGCTATAAAAAAAAATGAGAGAATGCAACAAGAACTGACGTGGCTGATGTTAGCACCTGGCTCTTTTACGCCGAACTAATTCTTTTCTCTCCCCAGACAAGCATATTTCTTTCAGAAAATGGACTGCTTATTTATTTATAGTCTTACAAATATACGTTAATAATGTGTTTTCTCCAAGGAGTATAAATTCTATTCAAGATGTATATGAATTTCGCATGCTATATTTACATATAGATGAAGGGAAAAGCAATATTGCTAAACAACAACAACAACAACAAAAGACAGTGGGTTCCTTAAGGAAACTCTTTTCGTACTTGACTAAAGTGAGCAAAGTTGTCTTTTTTAGGCTAGTACGTACTTCCAAACCAGAAACAAGCTTTTACAATCTCTGGCGAAAAAGAGGGTAAACAGTGCAAAAAATATCAATAATAAGATAATAAAATGAACAATAAAAAGATAAGTTCTATATATATATATATATATATATATATATATAGTCATCCACAGAAATACTGTTTCGCTCTATCACACCTCCTCAGTGTGGTTAGACGTCCAATTGCTTAAGGCCGAGATCGAAACCCGACTGATTTGACATTGTCGTACGGCATAGAGGAGGGAAATTTTAACGTTATATATATATATATACATATATATATATATATATATATATATATATATATATATATAAAAATAATTCTAACGTTATATATATATATATATATATATATATATATATATATATATATATATATAAAAAATATATTTTAAGGTAATCTATATTTATGGGTTATAGCGTATGTAAATATAAAAATGAGCATTGAGGACAACACCCAGCGTTGACAGTTTGTTTCCTGCTTAAACGCAATCTCTAGGCCATGTGTGTTCAGTCTTGACTCGACTATTTATATATGCTGAGCAATGTGACATTATGGGTAGGTGGTAACGGCCATGTTTCAAATGATTCTAGAGACTATAGAGTAGATATAATTAAATTGCAGTTATTTGTAGCTTTCAACAGGCAGTCAACCAATTTTTCAGGAAAACGGAATAAATTGGTTTGAATTCTGGTTGTGTTGAAAAATTCCATTATATTGAGTGAGAGGCAGTAAACCAAAATGATGATGCTGGAGTACAAACATAGCAATCCCAGTGTAGCCATCATGTTACTCAATCTGGAAGTACCAATGGTAATATTTGTTGGCGTCTGTCTATATTTCTGAGATGAGGTATTATGTACATTATTTACATTATTCGGACTATTGTCCTCATCTTTGTCGCCATATTTATCACAACCTTTCGGCCGTTGTACGCTCCGGCCTTCTTCAGGTGGTTGGAATGTCGAACTGAACCCTGAAGAAAGCCGGGGCACACAACGGCCGAAACGTTGTGATAAATATGGCGACAAAGATGAGGACAATAGTCCGAATAATGTAAATATTCATTTTCAACATAACTCTATCAAAGCATTTAATCCAGTGATGACTAATATACCTTGAATATTATATACTGAACATTTTAGATCATATATCAGCTAATAACGTCGTATCAGGCGATGGACTTATTTATCCAACTACAATTGCTAAAATAAGATAATTATCATTGAAATTACGAAATAAAATGTGTATATACATTTCTGGGGACATCTGTTATATTTCGATTTCATGATAATTTATATTATGGAAATTAAATTTGGAAAATGGTTAATATTCCAGAATTTGAAGTAACTTAATGGTTATTTTCTGACAATGATGACTTGCCATATGCAAAAACTACAGCTGTTTCTACTGCGTATGAAAACAAAACTGACACGCCAGATCCGTTTCTATTTCTGGTTAGGAATAATTAATGAATTAGTAGAATTATTAATGCAAATCTAAAGGCGCGTGCACACACACACACTCGCACAGATACACACACATACAAATATATATATATATATATATATATATATATATATTTCACTTGTTGCTTTTTTCTTTCGTTACACATCTCTCTAGAGCTTTCATATATTTCCCTCTTACCATTGTTTCTTTCTCCTGTATTTACACATTCGCCGAAGATTTAAAAAAAATCCTGTTGTTTTTTTTGAAATTGTAAATAATGATGAATTGGATCGTGATTATGATTTCAATGTAATAGATTATAACCCTGAAATATTAGTGTTTGAACCATTTATAAATATATATGTGTAAAAATATATAGAAAGTAGGGAAAGAACTCGTTAGGTAAATAATCCAAAGTTCTTTGTTTCCGGTGCCTTATCAAGTGATGGTGCTGAAAGTAGATTCTACATTTAACACCATCACTTGATAAGACACCAGAAGTATATATATATATATATATATAGTAAGGTAATGAAGGGTTTGGTCATCCATGTGGATAATTCCAAAGATGATGTAATCCAGAGAGCTAAATGTAACAATAGATCAAATATTAATTAAATAATTAAGAAAGAGAAAACCTTAACTTTCCATGACTATGTGTGTGTGTGTGTTTCATTAAAGACGACAGACATGACACTGCGATTAAGCTTTTTATTTAATTTTTCTTGTGTTTGAACAAGTGTTTTCTTTGTTGGACAAAGAAATCACATCTAATTTAAGAAAAACGACATTATATATATATTTAAGATGTCAAAACCGTAATAATATCACATTCACGTGACATCCCATACACATAAATTAAAAGATATTATCACTTTCTCATGACACACTATACATTAAAAAGTTGAAAATAAATACTGCATCATATTTAAAATAAATACTGCATCATATTTAAAATAGCGGTATAAAGTTATCACATGACATTTTGGTAACAATGATTTAAGTTAGTGGAAAATTCGAAACATTTAATGAACTGATATGAACTGCAGATAGTTTCTTCATAATTTCAATCCTAACATACGAAAAACAATCCCTCTATTATAGAAAATAATTTTAAATATAGACAAATCTCAATAAAAAAAACGGTTAGATTTGGAGGTACCAAATCCATCCCGTAAAATCACCTTGTGACTGGAAACACAACATCACCGCCTAGCGTGGTGTTTCATATAATATACTGGATCGACTCCAATAGGAGGCGAGAGGAGCGGAAATTTGAATTGCAGTAGACACTACGTTCTCATTATTGTTATTTAAAATATGAATGATATTTAGATTCCTGACCTGATATATATATATATATATATATATATATATATATATATATATATATATATATATATATATATATATATATTCCTTTTGTCTTCGTCATATGCTCTGTAGGAATAACCAAGCCTCACTTCTACAATATTCCAATCTTATAAATAGATACACACTGTGTTTTATAGATGTGAATTATTGTCGTTGATGCTAATCCTTTTATTGCAAGATAGAAAAATATGCCATTGTCTACTCGTCTTCAAAATGATACCGTCTGTTTTGTTTTTGTTTTGTTTTGGGTTTTTTTTTTTTTTGCTGTTTGCTTTTTCTTAGTTGCAATTACGGTTTAACGTTGAGGAGCAGGTGGGTTGACTGTTACTTATTTGTATTCGACTTTGGTGGTTCAAAGACAGACAAGAATAAGAAATAAAGTCCAGGAAGAGAAAGCGAATGGTAGGAAGAAAATGATGGGGGGAGAGAGAGAAAGAGAGAGAGAGAGAGAGAGAAAGAAACCATTTTTATCTACGGAATCGGCTGCGATGCGTAAATCATGGCCAGCCCTTACTCAAAGTAAAAAAAAATCTCATAATTCTCTTTGACATGTGTATACCATACATCTGCTCCTTTTCGTATAAAGTTATTATACATGCGGTTTAGCATGCGCACACCCCCTCCCTCTCTCTCTTTATATATATATATATATATATATATATATATATATATATATATATATATATATATATACTCAAATATGTAAACATTTATGTGAGCGGCTTTCTCCCTCTACCAATCTCTATTTAACATGAACATACATGCAGCCACACACACACACGCACACACACACATATATATATATATATATATATATATATATATATATATATATATATATGAGAGATACAGACAGAGAGATTTATGCATTAAGTTTGAAAGAAAATCCTGTCACATTTGAAAGTGGGAAATAAAGGGTTCCTCAGGCTTAATTGATATATTTGATCAATATAATTCAGTAAGTAAAAGTACTCTCAAAGGGATCATATAAAATATTCCACTGGACTGGCTTTCTAATCGAATTGGGTTTGATATGAAACTCAGAGTTTTGCTACTGATGAGGGAAAAATGTATATTTATTATTAATATATAATTTATAGCTGTTATTTTACCTCGAGCACGATTTTAACAGCAGTACTCAATGTACGATATTATATATATATATATATATATATATATATATATATATATATATATATATATAACTGGTGTAACAACAAAATTATTCAAATATTGTAACAGAAGATTTTTCCAATATATATGTAACTTAGAAATGAGTAAAGATATCTTACTGGAGATTGTATTTGATCAATAACAATGTATTACTCTCCAAGCTTAACAGAAGTAGCTTGAGGAAATCGATCATAAACGAAAATTACAAATTGTTCGTGGCACACCTGCCTTGCTTAAAAAAAATAAATAAATAAAATATGTTCAAACATATATATATATATATATATATATATATATATATATATATATATATATATATATTATTTACAGGATCATTTTCCAATTTATTTAAGATGATCTTCATCCCCTCTAAGGTTCTAACTTTCTGTCCTGGAGTAACAAGGTGCTTCACAGGATTCACGTACGATTTCATTTTACAGTCTTTTTTTCACTGCTCTTTGTACTTTCACAGGTGAAAACTCCTCTGTCACGTGCCAAACGATTTATGGATTGATTTGGATCTTTTCTAATTGTTCTTTTTAGCTATAAATTGAAATGATGATCCCTCTTCCTGTTGTCACCTTCTGGCCCAGAATTCCTTTCTACTGTTCCCTCTTTTTAAAACTTAGTCACCGTACTCTTGGTGGACTTTGAGGTTGGTAGTCAGAGTGTGAATGATAGTACCATTACTATAGACCTGAATGATCTTTTTCCTCTCACCATTCTTCATTTGGGAAGACAGTGGGGCTGACACAAAACGATTTTAGCCTGTTCTCATTTTGGATAAATAACTGAAAGGGTTTTTCAGCAATTCTCAAGACATATGGTGTCAAGATGGCCCAACGTCTTATCTAAAAACATGTAAAAAACTCAATTAGTTTCTTTTTTTTATATTAAACATTTTGGATGATCTTGTTACACGCTTTGGACAATTTTTCTGTTACACCGGCTCTGTCTGTTTGTCTCTCTCTCTCTGTCTATATATATATATATATATATATATATATATATATATATATATATATATATATATATAGTTTATGCAAAACTAGGTAATCCGTATGGGTAGACCCAAAGAGGATGATATCCAGAGAGCTCATTGTAAGTGTTGAAACTTGAATAAAGCATGGAATAATAATAATACAACACAAAATGTACTTAAACAAAATGTATTGACACAAGAACGTGTACACAATAATTACAGATAGTTTGGTATATTCTTGGGAAGACCGTTCCTGTAGAATGGGTTGACTTAGTCGCAGTCGGGCAGAGTCTCTAGATTGGATCTCTTCTTCCTCACCCGTCTTCCCGATACCAACCATATTTATATGGTCGGTACTCCACTATGTAAATTAGGTGGATCGTACCACAACAGTAAGTTCAGAGCAAATATGTTTGAATAAAACCAGATCACTTTAAGGCTCCATGTAATAAGTTATTTCACCACAACCCTTTTACAGGGCTCTGGATCATCAGACTTTACTTCCAAAAGTTGAAATCCTATATATATATATATATATATATATATATATATATATATATATGTATGTGTGTGTGTGTGTGTGTGTGTGTGTGTGTGTGTGTGTGTGTGTGTGAATATAAGAAATATATGTTTTAACCTCTTCACAATGAATAAACTGTTTGCCTGGGTTAATGAAGCTGTTTTAAGAACCGTTTTGCAAAATATCGTGCATGACGTTCCTCCTCGTTAACACAACTTTGTCGGCCAGCCTTTGAAAAAGAAAATCAAACCTTCCAAACAGTTATTGGAATGTCCGGACAGTTAAAACTTCATTTCCACAAACAGAACAAATATTTTTTTAATGGCTTCTCTTGCTGAAAAGGCCTTTTGGGATTCTTATTTGATACGGGCCGGATCTAAACTCATTACAAAAATGATAAAAATTATACAAAATTACGAAGTTATTTAAACAGAAAAACAAAAAAAAATTTGAATGTAAAAATTGAAGGAGACATCTCATGACATCAGGAAGAAGTTATTGACTGTTCACCAGTGTGGGAAAAGCTATAAGACCATCTCAAAAACATTACAGCTCCATCCATCAACTGTAAGGCAAATAATTTACAAATGGAGAGCATTCAACACGACCGCAACTCTTCCTAGAATTGAACGTCCATCAAAACTATCACCAAGAAACGCTAGAAACAATAGTAAATGAGGTAAAAACCAACCCACACATCACCTCCAGAGAGTTGCCGACCTCTATGGCAGTATCTGGAATAAATGTACATGCGTCTGCCATCAGACGAAAATTGAATAGATATGGCATTCATTGGAGAATTGCTAGAAGGAAACCCCTGCTCTCAACAAAGAACAAAGTTATCCGTTTAAACTTTGCCAGTGAACACCTAGACAAACCAGAGGCCTTCTGGAAGTCCAATCTCTGGACAGATGAATCAAAGATAGAATCGTTTTGTCACAATCAAAACTACTATGTCTGACGAAAAGCCAACATTGTCTACCAAGAAAAGAACCTCATTCCAACAGTGAAGCATGGTGGAAATGTTAAGATTTGGGGATGCTTTTCTTCATCTAGACCTCGACGACTCCATATTATCCAGGGAAATATGAATTCTTAGTCCTATCAACAAATTCTGGATCAGAATCTCCTGATATCAGTCAAGGAGTTGAAGACGGAAAATAGGTTCTACAAGTCAATGACCCTAAGCATACCAGCAAAAATACCAAAGAATGGCTGAAAAGGAAGAAGATTGGTACTGTGGATTGGCATAGTCAAAGACCAGATCTCAGTCCAAGAGAAATGTTTTGGTTAGACCTGAAGACGGCGGTTCAGGTCAGATGTCCTCCAACATATCTTAACTGGGAAAGTTTTGAAAGGAATGGGAAAAAATCTCCAACAGCAGATTCAAGAGACTGGTCAGTGGCTACAGAAGACATTTGGTTGAAGTAATCGTTGCAAAAGAAGGTTCCACAAGGTACTAACTAAAAGGATTCACATACTTTTGCACATGTCAAATTTTCATTTTGCTGAAATAAATTCCTTTTTTTAAAATAGATAATTAAAATTGTTGATGGGAATTTATTTATATATATATATATATATATATATATATATATATATATATATATATATATAGTTTATGCAAAACTAGGTAATCCGTATGGGTAGATCCAAAGAGGATGATATCCAGAGAGCTTAATGTAAATTCAGAGCAAATATATTTGAATAAAAACAGACCACTTTAAGGTTCCATGTAATAAATTATTTCACCACAGCCCTTTTCAAAGGACTGCGGATCATCAGACTTTACTTCCAAAGGTTGACATGAAAATTATTTTTTTTTCATTTCTACCTTTATTACATGGAACCTTACAGTGGTCTGTTTTTATTCAATATATATATATATATATATATATATATATATATATATATATATATATATATATATATATATATAGTTTTAAAGTGTGGTATATTTATCAGAGATAGAGCGTATGTAAATACAAATATAAAAGTGAATATTGAAGTCAACAGTGAGAGGCAACAGTCTGTTTCATGCTACACGCAATCGTCAAGCCGCGAGTGTTGGATTTTTCTCGACTAGAGTGTTGGAATTTTTCGTCGAGAAAAATCCAACATCCTCCCTCACCTATGTTTCTGCTTCAAATGTATCAAGTTCAGAGCAACATTTGATCTTAACGTTTATTCCAACTTATTTTCAATAAAAACAAAAAAATAGAAAAACATATCTATTTTTCTTCATTTTCTTCTTTAAATAATTTTATAATTTAAAATTGATAATTTTTAATTTTAAATTTTCTCATATAATTTTTAATTTTTAATTTTATAGTATAATTTAATATTTATTAGTTAGAATGAATTCTATTTTAGTCTAACCCTAACATTAAAGCATTACATAATTATTATAGCCTTAGTTCGTTGTCAAGTTTTTGAATTCTCATATACTTGTATTTTGATTGATCATTCCAGCCTATGTAACAGCGTTTCCCCTAACGAGGGATGTTTGATTAATTTGAACCTTTTAAACCCCTTTATTCTACATCCAACACCATCACTTCTTTTAAACACCAACACATCTTTTAAAACCCTTTATTCTACATCCAGCAAGATCACTTAATAAGACACTAGTAGTGTTGAAACGAAATGGCTATTTTTGTAGTGATATTTATATCATAATTTTCGCATAAATAATTATATATATATATATATATATATATATATATATATCCTATTTTGAATTGATCATTTGATTTCTTTCTCTCTTTTTTTGTCTCTTCCCTTAAGTAACTATGTCATCTGACCTTCCCTTTTGATTTTTTTTTTCTTTTTCAGTTGATGTTCCCAGCGGTATTTAGCGTTTAAATTTGAGTTAAATTTCACTTTTGAATCGTTCATCATCTTTACGAAGAATCTTATTATGTATCGGCCATCATAATTTTCTTTTTATATTTTCTTTCCTCTTTTACACTGCTGCTACTGTCCACTCAGTCATGATTCTTGGGACAGAACCCACCCCCATGTACCTGTTCCCACACCTTCCTCTTACAGAATGCCAGTTAAACTTCCGTGGATCACCGATCATCTTTCCAAATAAGTTAATAGATGTGTCCATTTACTGATATAACTTACATGGAAGTCTAACTCAGAACTGACCTTGTAATGTCCATTCAGATGTAGGTCTCTGATATTTTAACTTTAATTTTTTTCATAGTACATAGGCTTTCCAATCCTTATCCTCTCGCTTACCTTCAGCAGGAGTAGCGACTCATTCTTTATTTCCTGTTTAGGAAAGGATTGCCGGTTCCTTTCTTTCTCGCAGGCCTTAATAGTGGTGCTGTCATGAATTTCTGATGATATGTGTGGATGTTGGCAGTGTCACTTCATTCTGAGGGCACCGGTTGGCAGTTTTCTGGTTGCTGTTCCCAACTCGTAATTAGGAGCCGGAACTCTTTCGTAGCGTCCTGGGAGACTACTCTGATGAACCGTTGCATGATATCGGGGTTCTTGTAGTTCCATGTTGCCCATGGAAGGGTGTTCCTTCAAGCAGCTCCGGTTGTCAACCCCGAGGCAACACTATGTTGCAATCTGCGTCAGTTCCCTTCCTGCACATGTTACATTAGACGACCGACTACTACCCTAGGCCTTTCCTAGCACAAATAATACATCATGACTATAAACAACCAAAAATATAAAATTAATCCAGCTCAACAAAAAACACCGAAACTCCTTAACCTTTCTTTCTCCAACATTCGTGGTAGTCGTACCAACTTCTGCACTCTGGAATCGTTCCTCATCGAAAAGACTCCGGACATCCTAGCACTCTGTGAAACTTAACTCTTCAATCCTCGCCCCTGAATTCTCGATTCCCGGCTACCTTTCTCTCTTTAGAAAGGACTCTAATGTCTACATCCATGGCTTGGGAGTTTATGTCCGTGGACATCTCCTGCTTGATAGGGAACTTGAATCTCCAGACCATTCTTACATGTGTCTCCGTCGCTCTCTACTTATCAGTCAGCTATCTCTTCTTTCTCTACCGTTCCTCTTCCTCTCATGACTGTTGCGTGCTAGATAGTATTTCCGATAATATAGACAAGGCCATCTCCTTGGAACTCTTAAAACAATCTGTTTATCTTCTATTTCCCTGTATTTGGCTTTTTGTGGGATAAACCATTGCGCAACAACTCCTCATAATTCAATATCTGTAGTTAATCACTGCTATCTATATTTACTAACTGGCATTAATTCCAAAATATAATCTCATGTCGATATTCTTAGAAAAAAAAATGTATATAGCCATTAAACTGGCAGGTCATTTTGGGTAGCTTTCTCCACTCTAGAATGACCGGAAATGGAATCGAGGGCTGGGAGACTTGAAAACGATTTTTACTCACAAAATTAATACTAGAACCGGAAGAAAGAATTATAACAAGATTTCGAACTAGCTTTATGAACCGAATTATTACTCATAAAGCGCCATCATTTCTATAGATGTACTTACTAAAGTTACATTACGTAATTTCCCGTGGAACATATTTTTCATGCTCCTGGGGTTTTCCTAAGAGTTATAAACCACGTGACACAGTAGGCGAATAATCAATAAATGGCTATCAAGTTAGTTTTGGGATTTGTGTAAAATGTTTCCATGTGAACTTTTGCATCCTATTTAT
Source organism: Acanthosepion pharaonis (assembly GCA_903632075.3). Lineage (NCBI taxonomy): Eukaryota > Metazoa > Mollusca > Cephalopoda > Sepiida > Sepiidae > Acanthosepion > Acanthosepion pharaonis. The sequence continues at coordinate 1,400,770 of CAHIKZ030003402.1, read as the reverse complement.
CATTACTGTTCGGAAAACTAGACACTGACCAACACAAGAGAGTAAAGCAAATAAAAAAGAACAGACTGCGTAAAACGGATCGTTATCTGCGGCAATGACTATCATAAATGTGTAATAGAAGCAGCTACCATCCACGTAAGCCCCGTTCTTTTACACACTGTAGAAAGACCTTTACTTCTCATTTGTGTCTTGTAAATTACAGGCAAATATGAAGCCTCCTTCTGGATCATTGTTTTCGGGGCAAAGCCTTGATTATAATATAATCCTTTATATATATATATATATATATATATATATATATATATATATATATATATTCAGGTAAGATGAGAACAAATGAAGTATAATTTCACTTTCCGTAACATTAAATTTAAAAGAAAGCTCAATACAGAGTCGAGCTAAATTTTATTGTAGGAGATTAAAACAGAAACATGATAAAAATCGCTACAAAATAGCAATTGTGCTTCAAAAATAAAAATGTTTTTTGTTTTAATCTTTTTATAATATATATATATATATATATATATATATATATATATATATATATGTGTGTGTGTGTGTGTGTGTGTGTGTGTGTGTGTGTGTGTGTGTGTGTAAGGTAATATCAATCAGATCAGTGACAAACTTTACATTTGTTAGGGAGTGTGATTTTTTTTTCTCTTCCTCCGTATGAATCCGAATACCTCGTCGCCAAGTGTGTTATGTAGTGGTTTCACAGTAGAGGCTTGTATTTGTACTAAGTCGGTCCTAAAATAGGTTCGACATACAAACCGTTAGGAACTTGATATAATAGGTAATGACGCAGAGTAATCTAGTTGTAGTCGCTGATTCTTTAGTATCCGACTAACGGTCGTCCGGCATCGACTGACTGACCAACTCACTGAGCCACTCCTCGTTACTCTTACTACTCCTACTTATAGGTGAGAGAGTCTATTAACTATAGAATAAGTGTGTTCCACTATAACAACATTAATATTAATTTCATATATATATATATATATATATATATATATATATATATATATATATATATATATCCAGGTAAGATGAGTACAAATGAAGTATAATTCCATTGTCCGTAACATTTAATTTAAAAGAGGGCAAAATACAGAGTAGAGCAAAATAAAACCTAAAAGCTATCCTGGATAGAGTAAACAATCAAATTAATCGACACCTAGGATCTTGTGTCTTGCAAATTACAGGCAAACATAAAGCCTTCTTCTAGATCATTGTTCTCTGGCCAAATGATATAGTCCTTATATATATATATATATATATATATATATATATATATATATATATATATATATATGTATGTATATATATGTGTGTGTGTGTGTGTGGTAACAGACTGGTACTGCAGATGTCATTAATTGGTTCAAAAGGAATTAACAATAAAATAGGCTGTTCTTTTATCCAATTCGATATCGTGGATTCTTAACCCTCCATTTCCAAGAACCTCTTTACCTTGGCTTTGGAATTTGACAAATAATACTGTAACATTTCCAGTGAAGAATTAAATATAATAATGAACTACAAAAGATCTGTTCTCATTAACAACAGTGAAGAAAGGGTTAAAAACGCTGATGGTCACTTTGATATTTCTATGGGATCATTAGATTCTGCAGAGTCTTCTGATCTGGTGAATTTATTTATCCTATATAATCTTATCGCTTATGATGACGTTAAAGTGGGTAATATAGGGTTATACACGGATGATGGTCTTATGGTTGTAAATAATTCTACTAAAATTAAGGTTTACAAATTAGGGAAAATGATCCATAGAGAATTAAAGTTTAATCCTTAAGGCTATGATACTAATTACAAACGAGTAGATTTTCTTGATGTTACGTTAGATCAACTGCGCCCCACATATAATATTCCAGGTGGGGGAACAGCTACTCGAGGCCGCGCCCTCCCATTGCACAAGATGTTGCGGAGGCTGTGAGCAATTTTTGTCCCTTGCCCGGGTGTACGCGCTCGGGTCCCCAGTTTTAAAAGACCTCGTGTCACATCTCATACTCGTGTGGAAATAAGTAAACATCATATAATAATCAAGGTGGTTTCAGTCTGGGGAGTTAGGTGGCCGGGTTTAAGGAGTGATGTGATCGCAGAAATGTGATGTAATCTGACAGCCATAATTAGATTTTTCCTGCTTGTGTGGTATAGTGCAGAGTCCTGTTGCCAGATATAGGGTCTTCCAGAAGCCAAACTCTTGACCGAGGGCAAGTCTAATTCGTCAAAGCACTTGATCTAGACCTTCGTGTTGAGTCTGAGTCCCTCACCAACAAATCTGGGCGTTCTTTTTCTCAGAACAATCAGAGTGAGTTTTCCAAGCTTTGGCACCTTCGTGATCACCATTAATCTCACCCAAATCTTTCCAGATCCTCTGAACTGTCCTCAGATTGACACCCAGACACTCTGAAATGTTCGTTTTGGAGCTTCCGGTGCGAATGCCAAGCAGTACAGCATGCCGTTTCTAAAATTTATAGCAGAGTGAATTGTGTCAGGGTGCCCTTTTTCTCACAGACGGTGCCCAACCCTACTGTACTGTGCAGTCGTTAAAATAAAAAAATAACAAACAACGTGTATGCACAAAATTAAAAATATAAAATGGCGACAATTTATCCATCGAACCCTGTATATAGAGAAAGTGTGGGAGAAAGACTGAGAGAGACAGTGAATGAGAGGGTGGAAAGAGAAAGAAAAAGCAGAGAAAGAGAAAAATAAAGAGAAAGTAAAAAGAAAGAGAAAGAATGAAAAACAGGAAGAGAACGAGAAAGAGAAAGAATCCTATTTGAATTTTTAATCGAATTTAAAGGCTTATACCATCAATACCCAGTTTTTATTTGTAGATTCCCATATGTTGTTTCTTTCCTGCACTCAAGACTTGCATATGATCAGAAAGGATTTTGCTTTTACAAAAGTCCAGTTTTCATGCTTTCATAATCTAAATCAAGAAAATTATGCATGGCTGTGTAGATTTTACTGAGATATAAAGTAAATAATAATTGGAATGTATAGTTTTCTTTGATGAATGATGGCAATGTCTATCAGCGCAGTTTGGACAAAAGTTGGCTCGTTCTGCGCATATGCCAAAACAAGCTATTTATATGAAATACTGTGAATTTCGAATCCTTTAATTAACAACTAGTTTTAAATTTTACAATGGATGTAAAGGTTGATTTCACATATAAATTGTTTACTAAACGATTGTAAAACTATGTTGGAAATGACTAAAATGATCAAGAGACATCATCACCCCGTGATAGTTTTTTGTTGTAAATCTTGAATGACATCGTGCAGGGAAATTTATCTAGCAGATTTGCAACTCGTATGAAAAGAGAAGTTTAAAAAAGCTGTCATTCATAGTAAGTAATGTTTGTTTCAAATCAGATTTAACTTTAAATTTTCTAATTTTACTCAAATAACGTGTCAGAAATATATAATTTATTTTAGGAAGAATTTTAAAATCGATTTTTTTTTGTTTACAAATTTCTTAAAATTTAAGAAAATGGCCGCTTTTAAGAAAATTTTTTAAAATATCGAGCATATATTTGACATTCCAATCTATATAATTTCTACCTGAAATGCATTAGAATATTTTACTTACTGGAAATATTAAATTTAATCCTTTAGCTTTCAGTTAAAAAATTAAAAATAAAATCTTTAAGAATGTTTTTTCATTTTTAAAAATTCATTTTAAACCTTAGGTATCGAAAAAATGACTGGAGGTACCTACAATAGATATTTTGTGTCGATTAATTTTATTGATCGATTTTTCCAAATTACGAATAATCCTCCTCATTCAAGGAGGAAATTCCGTCAGATATTGTACGTAGATCATTTCGGAAGAAAAGCACCAGAAATATGGGTAGGTAGAGGCAATTGGTGTGTTTCTTAGAACTAGTGAGTTTTGTGATGTAAGCGATGAGTGACGTGTTTTTGAATGTATTATGTGAAACGTTTGACGTGCTTTTAGATATATTACATGAAATATCCTGCACATTAGCAGTGCAAATATTTCCATGAATCCGTTCATTTGGTCTATAAAAGTTAAGAAGAATTAAAAGTGGCTAGGTTTGTGAGACTCAGTGTATTTCAAGAATGTTTTGTTTTTACGGTGACATCTGTCTGAAAATTAATTAGCAAACGGAACAGACCAATATGGGAACTTCAAATTAGAGACTTCATAAATAAATAAGAAAATTTATCACGGAAGTCTTTTAGCAGACCACAAAAATGTGGCAAAGAAATTCGAAAGTGCATAGAAATAAGGAACAATGCCTTCCAAAAGTTGAACAGTGTATTAAGAAACAGAAAAATTTCATTAGAAAAAAGAAAAAAGGAAAGCTGAAATGCTATTTAATATCAATTTTTCTACATAGCAGTTAATGCTGGGGAATTTCCTCGCAAATAAAGATTAGAGGCAAAGGAAATTTTTTAAAGAGGGATCCTGCGAATACCATGGATGAGGCATATAAGTAAGTAGGAGATTTTCAGAAAAAAAAATGTAAATATCTCTGGAACCCATAATGATGAAAGAAAGCTTGGAGAATTTGATACTCACAGGATATAGTAAGGCCAAGAAGGGCGAGTAACCAACTTCACGACCTTATTCAAATAGACGGTAAAACAAGAGCTGGAGAATAGATTAAGGAGATAAGCATTACTTAAAGTTCTAAAGATTAGAAACTTGTAGAGAGCCACCATCACCCACATCGTGAGGGGGACGTGGTATATAAAATAATGCATGCATCTAGTTGGATAGATTGAGCGGTTGGCTGTGCAACAAGCTCAAGTAGCAACTATAGGTGCTTGATCTTCAATGTGTATTTTATAGTTTTGTCTTGTAACATAATAAAACAACTTTTAAACAGAAGCAAATATAATATATATTATTGGCTATGGAAAAAAGAAAAAGTTCAAGCTATGTGTATACATAGGGTAGAGCGTCTGTTCTTGTTTCCAAATACGTGGTTTTCTATCATATTAACGTAAAACGTTTTCGATACCTAAGGTTTAAAATAAATTCTTAAAAATGGAAAAGCATACTTCAAGCTTCTTTTTAGCTTTGAGAGCTAAATGATTAAATTTACTATTTCCAGTAAGAAAAATGCCCTGGTGTACTTCAATTAGAAACAATATTAGAACCTCAACTTTTTGGTCGCTTTCAGTAAAGTCATTAAAATCAGCCATTTTGAGGCATTTGTAAACAAAAGTTAATTCTCGGTTTTAAAATTCTTCAAAATATAGAGTATACTTTTCTGCAACTTGATTTGAGGAACAATAGCTGATATAAGGTATAATTAACCTGATTTGAAAACATATTATTTACTTTAAGTTTAAAATAACAGAGAAATGGATTTTTAACGCAAACAGTAGCGGTGATTACGCATTTGCCACCGTCTCATGTCACTCGTAGATTAACAGGCACTGATAAGGTGTTGACATGTTTATTGAAGTCTGCAGCGACTTCATCTGTTAAAAAATAATTTAAGAAAATGACGGGTGAGTGTCGTTTTTTATATAGTTTTTAAGTACTCAGTAACCTTTAAAATGTTGGAAAATATTCTCCGTAATTTTAGGAATGTTGACTGAATTTAAATTTGCTATAGTCATCGCATTAATTTTCTGATAATGTCGTGTATGGTCAACTATATTTTAAAACAGGGGAACGTTACGTAATATTTTATAAAATTAAAAAAGAAATGCAAACAATTCTTGTAAAAATTCATTATTCATCGATTTTTTTTCTTAAAACAATAAATTTTATTTATAAAAGCTTTTCTAATTGAAAAATGTCATAGATTCGGGGCAGATTTTCGGGAAATGAGTAGTAGCTGGAAAGAAAATTGTGATTTACATTCTCCAAGGAGTCCTGCTTTTAAAGAACATAAAAAAAAAACATTTTCTAGGATAAATTTAATTTCTCGAAATTTTATGAAATTAAGTAAGTGGGTGGGGGAGATATGTGTTTAAAAGTATTTTTTACCAAGATTTTCGAAAAAATAAATTCCAACGATAATCTCATTCATTTATGAATAAGTCCTGAAAGGGTCATTAAAATGCGACGATTATTTGAATTTTGCAAGAATTTCTAAATCAATGTTTTTCACCTGAAAAAGGCACTAAAACACTGATCGTAAATATTAGACCGCTGACGTAAAAAAAAAATACAAGATATTTAACTAGAATTTTGAACGTGCTAGAAAGGATTAAAAAAAATTATTAAAATAATAAAAAAAAATATTTTGGTTTTTCCTCTTAATAACATGAACATTTTGACGATAAAAGTTTGCTTTTATTAAGTTCGGGGTCCGTTTCATTATGTTAGGCTCTTTGTTTTGTTGTTCTTTTTCAGCGAAAAAGTAGAAGTACCTATAACGTTTACTTATGTATATAAAATTGTATCTTGTGTGTATAAGCAATTATTATATATATATATATGTCAGTAAAGTAGTGGTTTTGTTTTTGTGCATGCAAGAGGGAAACAACAGGATTGTGGATGTAACTGTACGTATGACAACTATTGTTTTGCTAGTCTTGTCTCTATGTGTGAACAGACATTTTCATTATTCACAGAATGTACATCATGGAGCCTTATCTAACGCTGAGATAACAAAGGTGTCAGAGCGCAAGTCCTGCGCCCATTCCAGTGACGAGATTCCTGACACAAACCCATAAATCTGAATAAATTACGTTCATTCCCGCACCCCATTTTCTTTTGCTTTCTTTATCTTTTCTCTCTCACATCTTTCTTTCGTCTTCCATTTTTCATCCTCTTTTTTTCCTGTCTCACTCTTTATCGTTCTTTTTGCATTTCTTTCAGTTTTTTTTATTTTCATTTTAACTTATATTTTTTTCTCTTTCATATCGCATTTTTTCTTCATATTCTTTCTTTCTTTCCTTCTTTTTCCTCGTTATTTTCTTTCTTTCTTTTTTGATCAATTCACCCCCATGCAAGGCGATAATGCCACTAAGAGGCAAGGGGCTACTAGGAGTGAAGGAGAATAACAAAGACTTTAGAAGGAATAGGAAACCCAATCCTAAACAGCAAACAACGAATAAGCCTCTACATCTGTACAAAAGACCAAGGAGAAGCGTGAATCGAACCACACGTGACCCTATTTTCCTCAGTGGGAGTAGATAGGGTCACGTGTGGTTCGATTAAATGAACAAATAGTAAATAAAATTTGGACGGAGACGTCAGAAATATGGAATGAAGTAGGCGTTTAGAATTCACTAGAAACCTAATCCTAAAAGGATACAAGGGATAAACCTCTACCTGCTCAAAATACTAGAGAGGAGTGCGAAACGGACGACTTTTTCTTTCTTTCTTTCTTTCTTTCTTTCTTTCTTTCTTTTGTGCCTTTTTTTAAAATCCTTCTATTCATTCCATCTTTTTCATTTATCCCCCTTTTTAGGGTGGGGTTTTCTTTTTTTTTTCTTTTTTTGCTGTTCTTCTCTGTTCCTTCATTTTGTTTTTTTTTTTCTTCTTCTTCATTTTACTGGTAATCATTTTATCCAAGCAAGGCAACAAAGTCACTAAGACGAAAGTTGTTACTGTGTGCGAAAGAATATGAGAAAAAGAAAACATTATTAAGGCGAGAGAACAATAAAAGAACAAGATTTAAGAAGACGGAATATAACGATTGACGCTGCATTTAAATTTTTGAAAATCAAAGTTAACTGGAAAGCAAAAAGACAGAAGAGAGTTCCACAAGCGAGAAGTGATAGAGAAGAAATGGTAAGCATAGTACTTACGATTACATCTCGTAATTTCAACTGTAAAATGGGATCTTGCCCCCGATCTAATAATACGCTTAAATTCATTAAGCCTAACTATCAATGAGGAAAGTTAATAAGAACAATTACCATAAAAATATTTATAAAAAAGACAAATAGAAGCTACATTAAGGCGCTCTGAATGTAACTGAAGCCGAGATGCCATGTCAGGACCAATAATATTGCAGATTATTCTTTTTGCAATTTTTCAAGAATCTCTAAATATATAGTAGAAGCACCAGACCGGATGTGACAGAAATATTCGAAACATAAAACTTATAAATGTGTAAGATAGATTCAGGCAAGAATTTTTTTTTTTTTGCACAATACAATGAACCGGCTTTTCTAGCTACATAGACAGCATTTGACTCAATGTAACCTTTCCATTTGAGCGGAGGACGTTAGCCTGAGAAGGCGACAAAATCTTGGGGATTAGAATCAGTTATGTAACACGTGCGTTCCTTTAGCTAAATATTTAGTATTTTTATTCAAGGCATTTAAATCTTGTTAGAGAGATGTGGGGTGAATCGTCTTGGCAGGTGATTGGTGGTATGTCCGTAATAATCATTTTTTAATTTATTTTCGACAGAAAGACAATGAGAAAATTTAATTAATAAATAATGTTGGTCTGATATGATTTAAATTCTACCTACAAGCTTTTGCTGCTGCTGATAATGTTATAAGTCTTTAAATTCATATATATATATATATATATATATATATATATATAAGGCCAAGATCCACTCAGGTAGAGTATTACTGAATGTAGCTGTTGTATAGACGTAAGAAGGAACAACGTGCGGATTATGAAGATTTTAATCAAAATTTTTAGCTTGTTCAAGGGAATGATAGATTTTTTTACAATTTTCCATATATATATATATATATATATATATATATATATATATATATATATATATGTAAGCAAATATATGGATATAGATCCGACAGTATGAAGAAAAAAATATACTGAAAAAACAAACAAAAATCCTAATATGTGATTATGCTGTTTTAATGTTTAATGTCAACGTCGGACGTTTCGGTCTAATAGACCATCTTCGGGACATATTCATAAAACATAATTAACATAGACCATATACAATTCAACATGAATTGGATTGGTATTGCTTTTATATCCATCGTCTTTTTCATGTTGAATTGTATATGGTCAATGTTAATTATGTTTTATGAATAGGTCCTGAAGATGGTCTATTAGACGGAAACGTCCGACGTTGACATTATACATTAAAACAGCATAATCACATATTAGATTTTTGTTTGTTTTTTCAGTATATTTTTCTTCATATATATATATATATATATATATATATATATATATATATATATATATATATATATATATATATATATATATATATATCAATAAATATACAAATAGCTACGTTTATCGTGTAACTCAGTGTTTCATGGTTCCCCAACTCCACAGTATGCAGATTCAATCTCGATTACGCATACCGGTAGCCGGAATAAATACTGTTTAAAATTAAACGGAGCATCTACTCAAGTACGGATATCCGCTAAAATAATGTTTGGAGTAATAGATAGATAGATAGATAGATAGATAGATAGATAGATAGATAGATAGATAGATAGATAGATAGTGCGGACATAAGAATCAACAGTGCATGGTGATGTGTCAATTTCACGTCTCAATGAGATCTTCACACCATATATATGTCTTGGCGCGTGTGTGTATACGTGAGCGTGTATGGGTTTCTGTCTCCGTTAAATTGAGGTTACTTATAAGTACTTATAATAGGGAGTAACCCGTTAAGATGATTAGAGCGGAAATCCACTTTTAAACTGTCACAATTCTCATCAAGCGCTTTATTCTTGAGCGTCAAGAAAAGAGGAAATAACGAAAGAAATAAAAACACCTCTTGGGAGCAAAAACTTGAAGACGCAAAAGAAAGCTAAAGAAAAGAAAATCTTAAAGAAGAAATACCTGAAGGAGAACGAACACCAACAGGCGTCTCAGTGGGAAGGTCTGGTTAACAAGTTTGTCTCACAGTCCGTGAATAATTAAGTAGTCTGCGCTCCACATTTTTAAACTTGTGTCAGCCTAGAAAAAAAAACAGGTTAGAAAAGAAGATCTATATTTTGTATATACTTTATCAGTTATATTTTTGTGTATTTGCCATCGGCGTCGGTGAATGGTGAACTAAAATAAATACTAAGTTATCGCTAGGGAGTTTTCAAGGTAAATAGTCTTTCCATAACTCCATTTAACACTGTGCTCTACTAAGCTAGAGTTGCTCACGAAGATATACGAAACGGAGACAGGCTGGAAGAGAGAGAAAGGCACAAGGAAAAGAGAGTTAGAGAAAGGAAAACATCGTAAGAGAGAGAGAAGGAGCGAGAAAAAGAGGAAGAAGGAACGAGAGAAAATATAGAAAGAAAGGAATGGAAGTTAAAAATGGAAAAGAGAAAAATATGAAAGGGGTTTTGAAAATAGAGAGAAAAAAGAAACGAAAGGAAAAATAGAGAGAGGGTGAGAGAAAGAAGAAATAGAGGTCTAATGTGGGTGAGAAAAAGGGAGTGAAAAAGAGATAGAAAATGTAGGAAGCAGAAGAAGAGAAAGAGAAAGGGAGTAACAGAGAGAAAAAGTGAGAGTGAAGGAGAGGAATAACAAAGTTATAGATAAATAGAGAGAGAAAAATTGAGGAAAAGTGGGAGGAAGGGAATAAAGAAAAATCGAGAAAAACAGAGGGAAGATAAAAAAAAAAGAAAGAAATTAGTAAAAACATAAAATTGTAAAGAAAATATTATCTAAAGAGAAAATTCAGTCCCCCACAATCTCTGAATTAAACGGAAAAGAATATTTTGAGCAGTAAATATCTTCCGCCCTTTTAGTTAAAATAGGGACGATATATTTCCGAAGAGAAGATTTGCTCTGTAAAATGGAAAAGAAATCTTGCATTTATTAATGGAATCATAGTTTTTGAATGCGTGCAAATATGTGCTCTAAATGTTTTTAACAATTTGCCTGCGATTGCAATATATTATCTAGTGTAAACTGCTCAACACCAGCTCTGGTTACAACTCAAATCAAAAGTTCAAATCTTGCTGTTCTAAACTCCGATATTCATGATCTTATTATCCATTTGGCCGGATTATCAGATATCGTCGAGGTGGATCACATTAATAATTTAACAAATCATTCTTAAAAACTTACCTTGGGAATTTTTTTTAATTATCTAATGAGGAAAGGGGGCCTGGAAAGTTTAACACTCACAAGATTTATTGAAAGCAAGAAAAGTAGAAAGAATCAGCGATTAACATATTCAATGAGTTAATGTGAATGGATTGAAGAAAAAGGATAAAGAGTAAAATTTCAAAAGATCCTTACTTAGTGTTTGTAGCATAATGGGTATGGCCCATTCCCATAGATACAGTAGTGAATACTGTATGTGTTGGGCGGTCAGCTTGCACTTGGAGATTCGTCTTCAGTTGGGCTAGTTAAACTCTCGACTTCCGGGCAGAGAGCATCTTCAGACGGGGCTATGTCGAAGGGCAGATTCTCGTCACGGGAAACACCTACCCGACCCCGTTTTATACGGGGAATTTTTGTCTGAACCTACGGGCTCGGGACCCACATTAAATTCGGCCTTGTGCCACATCTGACTGCATGGGGCTGTTGGTAGATATCGTCGGCCGGCCTGAAGTTGGAGATTCGTCTTCAGCTGGGCTGATTAAGCTCTCTGCTTCCGGGCAGAGAGTATCCTCAGACGGGGCTACGTCGAAGGGCAGAGTCTCATCCCGGGAAACACCTACTCTATCCCGCTTTATACGGGGTCTACGGGAAATTTTTGGCTGAGCCTACGGGCTCGGAAACCCCACATTAAATTCGGTCTTGTGCCACATCTGACTGCGTGGGGCAGTTGGTAGATATTGTCTGCGGTCTGTAGTTGGAGATTCATCCTGGAATTCACTTGATTCACTTCTAGAAGTTGACTAATACTTCAACGCGCCGCTGGCGAATCTTTTATGTGTTTGTCTTGTCCTAAGTATTATCGTTCATCACCAACCTTCGTTTGATTATTCTATTCAGTAACCTTCCCTAGGTTACAACACTTTGATAAAAAACAAGAAGCTGTGGAGAGTAATAATCACTGAAATCGTGAATGGGCATGTCATATAAAAGATAAAGAAGAGTATAGGGGAATAAAATCTTTTGATCAGATTTAGTTTTTTTTTTTTTTTTTAAATATATCGATTTACAGGAGACAAACCAACAATGAATGCCAATAAAATTTATCGGATTACAATTTTTTGACAAAAATACAAGGAAACAATCAATCTAAAGGTTTGAGCAGATTTAAAGATAGCAGACTTAGGAAAAATTGCAGACCCTAAATTCACAAATCCTCTTTGAAATTGAGTACATAATTTGTTAATGTTTTGCCAAATCGACTAACGTGAATATATATATATATATATATATATATATATATATATATATATATATATATATATATATATTTAAAAAAATGAAATCTGAGTTCAATTAATTAATTGAATTATCATAGCTCTATATTCGGACATGTATCTATGAAAAGTATAATACAGTGAAACCCGGATATAAGAGAGTTGTCGGGACCGGAGAAGAAGTCTCTTATATCCGGGTTTCTCTTATATACGGGTTTGGTCTTTTTTGTTTAGGTAAGTATGGGCTCTAATTTGGGACCAGAGAAAATCTCTCTTATATCCGGGTTTCTCTTATATCAGGGTCTCTTATATCCGGGTTACACTGTATATAACTTCGCCTACATTGTCATAATCAAATATATTTAAAAAAAAAAAAAAAACTATTAAAATTAGGTAACGGTTAGTCCATACCTAGCATCTGATTATTGCGTTGTGCATGAAACACCGAGTCGTACTATCGATGAGGGATAATATATATATATATATATATATATATATATATTGTCATCCACAGACAGACTGTTTCGCTGTATCACAGCTTTTCATTACGGTTAGACGTCCAATTGCTTCAAGCCGGGATCGAAACCTGACCGATTTGGCATCAAAGGAGATCTTACCTCTAGTCTATCGTCCCACAGATTTTTGTTTACATTCCTTATAAATTCTAGAGAAACCTATTATTAACAAACCTATTATTATAACGGATTATTTTAGAATCCTATGCTATTGGGATCTATAAAAATCGGGAAATACCAGAAATTTAGAAGATTATATAAAAACTTATAGAGAATACCTGATTAATTTAGAAGCCTATAATACTGGCTTCTGTAAATAACTTATAATTAAGAATAAATTATTTTAGAAGCTTATAAAACTGGATTGCATATATACCTCAAATTAATACTGGATTTCATTTAGCAATTTATAATTAAATGCTTCATGGAAAGTCCAAACTTTTATTATAGTTTTAAACGGACATATTTTTTAGAAAATGTGCACATTAATATATTATCTATACAAATATATTAATATATGTTAATGTATTGCATGCAAATATATGCATTTTTAATATGTCCGTCTTTTGAAGCTAAAAAAACTTTAATTTATAACGGATTTTTAATAATTAATATTAATAATAATTAATTAATTAATATTAATAATTAATACCTGATTATACGGTAGGCCTTAATGAGTTAAGTTGTAAAGAAATAACGAAAAAATATTTCTCATCAAAAATCTGTAAGTGCTGAAAATGTTTGCATTGTTGTGGGCGGAGTACGAAAATTTTCAGCGCTCGTACGAGATCTTGAGATGAATTCGGACTGGATTTTTTTTTTGGATGAAGTAATGATAAGAATACTTATTGGATATTTTTAGATTGAATTCATTTTTCCATGTTTTCTGCGTGGGAAAATTGGCCATTCTTCCGACAATAATAGCAACTGAAAAAATAAAACTGCAAACTGTATTTGTTAGAGGAAGAAGAAAAAAAAAACACTTCGTGTATGAATTTAGAAAGACAGAATTAGTCATTTACACTGTTTTATATCTTTGTTTACCTCAACCAACTTAAACATACGCTTTCGTGTACAGACAATTTATCAAGTACCGTAACTTATTTTCATTACTGTTCATATTTTCTCTTATCTTTCATTTCGAACCAATATCTATTTTATTTGTTTACTTTATAAAATTATGTTTGTTCAAATTTGCAGAAACGTAGACGAAACGGACAAGGATTTATCTAGCAAATTTTCAAAATTAATTAGATTATTCATGGGGATCTGTATGGAGAAATCATTTCCTGAGTTCAATTGTGTCTAATTATTTAGAGCTACCTTAGTTTGCTAAATTTCAGCTCTTTCACATCTATCTATCTATCTATCTATCTATCTATCTATCTATCTATCTATCTATCTCATTCTCTTCACATCTATCGCTGATATTTCTGATCTATCTATCTATCTATCTATCTATCTATATATCTATCTATCTATCTATCTATCTATCTATCTTATTGCGAACCAGTCTATACATGTATATTTATGAGAATCTATCAATCTAGCCATCTATATACCTATCTATCTTCATTCATGTTAACTTTTACATCTAGCTGTCTATTTCTATTCACGGAAATGTATCAATATTCAGGTGGAACTATCTATCTATCTAGCTAGCTAGCTATCTATCTCATTCTCTTCACATCTATCGCTGATATTTCTGATCCATCTATCTATCTATCTATCTATCTATCTATCTATCTATCTATAGATAGATAGATAGATAGATAGATATGTCACAGTATATTAATATCAGTCTATCTCAGTATATTAATATCTATCTATCTCATTCTCTTCATATCTATCTCTGATATTTCTGATCTATCTATCTATCTATCTATCTATCTATCTATCTATCTATCTATCTCACACATTTATCTTTCTCAATTTGTGAATATCTATATAAATCTGTGAATATCTATTTATCCGCTGCTCTGTCTATCTATCTATCTATCTATCTATCTATCTATCTATCTATCTATCTATCTATCTACTTTCCCCTCCATTTTTTTTTTATTGATCCATCTAGCAAATTTTCTTAACTTGAACATCTATTACGATTCCTTTAGACCACGGAGAAACTTATATATATATATATATATATTGCTATCGGTTCATTGTACTGCTCTAAGACTCTACCTGTTATACACTACTTTTAGAAGAGCCCTACAAAAATAAAAATGGAGTATTGCTGCCATATCTGGCCTGGCGTTATGGGTGAATAAATATTTCTCATCCGACCAAGGCTTTCCCACGGGCGAATCGTCGCGAGCCTCTCATTGCTCTATTACTAGCTTCATGGAAGATATTTAGACAAGCTTCATTCCTTAATTCCACCAAGCCGTCAAAGGTAGGGCCTGTCATGCCGTGCACACAAGGGGTGAATTATTCCCATTCCCTCCGTATTCTATAAGTAAGAATCAAGTTCTACACGGAGAGCTTCTACCCAAGAACTGCTCCTATGTGGAACGCACGCTCGACAGGATGGTTTCCCAATCATTACAATCTGCAACGTTTCAGCTCTGGGCTTAACTATTCTCTTTCCAGCATAACTTCATGAACACCACTTCTTGTCCCTTCTTGCGCTCAATCAACACTACAAGGCAACCGTCTACATGTAGATAGATAGATTGTTTCACATGAATATAGAGATATACTTTCACATGAAGATAGATTGTTTCATATGGAATTAGATAGTTCCAAATGAACATAGATTCCCGTGAAGATAGATAGATAGATAGATAGATAGATAGATAGATAGATAGATAGATAGATAGATAGATTGTTACACATGAAGAAAGTAAATAGATTGTTTCATATGAATATAGATAGATAGATTGTTTCACATGGACATAGATAGTTCCAAATGAACATAGATTCCTGTGAAGATAGATAGATAGATAGATTGTTACACATGAAGAAAGTAAATAGATTGTTTCATATGAATATAGATAGATAGATTGTTTCACATGGACATAGATAGTTCCAAATGAACATAGATTCCTGTGAAGATAGATAGATAGATAGATTGTTACACATGAAGAAAGTAAATAGATTGTTTCACATGAAAATAGAGACATACTTTCACATGAAGATAGATTGTTTCATATGGAATTAGATAGTTCCAAATGAACATAGATTCCCGTGAAGATAGATAGATAGATAGATAGATAGATTGTTACACATGAAGAAAGTAAATAGATTGTTTCATATGAATATAGATAGATAGATTGTTTCACATGGACATAGATAGTTCCAAATGAACATAGATTCCTGTGAAGATAGATAGATAGATAGATTGTTACACATGAAGAAAGTAAATAGATTGTTTCATATGAATATAGATAGATAGATTGTTTCACATGGACATAGATAGTTCCAAATGAACATAGATTCCCGTGAAGATAGATAGATAGATAGATAGATAGATAGATAGATTGTTTCACATGAAGAAAGTAAATAGACTGTTTCACATGAATATAGAGACATACTTTCACATGAAGATAGGTAGATAGATTGTTTCACATGGATATAGATAGTTCCAAATGAACATAGATTCCCGTGAAGATAGATAGATAGATAGATAGATAGATAGATAGATTGTTACACATGAAGAAAGTAAATAGATTGTTTCATATGAATATAGATAGATAGATTGTTTCACATGGACATAGATAGTTCCAAATGAACATAGATTCCTGTGAAGATAGATAGATAGATAGATTGTTACACATGAAGAAAGTAAATAGATTGTTTCATATGAATATAGATAGATAGATTGTTTCACATGGACATAGATAGTTCCAAATGAACATAGATTCCCGTGAAGATAGATAGATAGATAGATAGATAGATAGATAGATAGATAGATAGATAGATAGATTGTTTCACATGAAGAAAGTAAATAGACTGTTTCACATGAATATAGAGACATACTTTCACATGAAGATAGGTAGATAGATTGTTTCACATGGATATAGATAGTTCCAAATGAACATAGATTCCCGTAAAGATAGATAGATAGATTCACATGAAAATAGTAGATTGTTTCACATAAATGTAGAAACATACTTTCACATAAAGATAGATAGATAGACAGATTGTTTCACATTAATATAGATATATAGTACCAAATGAATATAGTCCCCCGTGAATATAGACAGATAGATAGATAGATAAATAAATAAATAAATTCTTTCACATGAAGATAAATAGTAAATAGATAGATTGTTTCACATGAAGATAGATAGTTTGTTTTACATGAATTTAGATAGATATTTCCAAATGAATATAAATTTCCGTGAAGATAGATAGATAGATCTATTTGATTTTATTGGGATTAACCAATTAATATCTAAGATAAACCCAAGTATTAATTATAAAAATTAAAATAAAGCCTGTTATTCATAATTTTTTTCTAAAAACAATGTCCGTATACTTATACACGTATGTATTAATTCCTAGTTTACAAAATATATAATACCTGTTTATTAATTATTGATTTCATAGATTTATACTAAGCTATTAATGTCTACAGTCCCAAAATGGGACAGTGTGCATTAATGTACTCTAATAAAATAAAAAATTAACAGTTAGCGAAATATATAAACAGGTTGATAGTGATACACAGATCAAGGGAGATAACTAGATGTCCCTTACTATATCTATTGTCTTTGCATCGGATTAAAATAAAAGAAAAACAAAACTGAATATGAGAAAAAATCCTTGTGATCTCTGGGAATAAATAGTGACCATAAATTAATTAAATTATATTACATTATCACTTCCCATAATACAAGCTCAAGAAAGAGTCTGTCCGCCTTTTTGTTTGCTTGTTTTATCTATATCTATATTAGTGCTGTTGGAGAATAATTATTTTCCACCCTCGAACCTTTCTCTCACAGGTGGTTCTCTTACTGAATATCGCCACTTCCATGGAAAGTGCTTAGACGAACTGCATTCGTTGGTTCCGCTAGGTCTAATTTTCACGGCTAGAACCCGCCATGCCACTCAGCAGCAAACCACCCATATTCTCGAACTTCCATCGGTGAGAAGTAAGTTCCACTCGAACAGCTTTTTCTCGTGAACCACTGTCCTATGGAACAGACTCCCAAAAGCACGTTTCGCCGATTAGTAAAATCTTAACCTGTTCAGCTCTAGAGTTAGCCGTTAGCTTCTCCTCCTATCCATATAAACTACACCTTACCGTAACCATCTAGCTCGAGTGGCCTGCTTGGGCTTTGCACGTTCGCTTTCTGACCATGAGACCTCGGATCGAATCTCACCACGGTCGACTTGACAGGAAGGAGACTTCCAGAAGTTATCGTTCTGGGGGGAGACGATCCCAACATGCGACACCTTTGGAAAGTGCTTGAAAACCATACCATGGGTTGACCCAAGCCTTGTGAGTGAAATTGGGTAGACGGAACCCTTGGGTGCCATCGATTGCTATGCTATCCCTATCTCACAAGTCATCGTGGCCGAGGGCTTGAGCGTGCTGGCCTTGTTCAAATTGTTGATCACGCTAGATAACACGCTCTCTCCCAGAAACTGCAACGGTAATGGTCTGCTCAACATAGTTACAGTATAAACCGCAGGTAGGCTCTGTGGGCTTTTGAACAAACACAAATGTGCCTGAGCGAGCGTCTGCAATAGGGATTGGCTAGCCAACCTAGTAGACGAGTATCCTCCAATACGATGACCAGCTATTATATATATATAGCCTTTCAAAACAGAGGTATAATTTTCTCTCAACTGAGTACTTAGTGAAGCAATTTGTATGCATGAGTTTACCGTTTGTTTACCAAGTTGCCAAAAATATTATGAAAAGAAGCAAGGAAGTTATTTAAGGAAACTCACAAACTGCTAAATGCGAAGAGGAAGTTGACATTTATGAGCTTCGGACGGGCCATGCCCCAAAGCACCCAAATATAAACAACACTTTTTGGACGAAATTTACGACTGCAGCGTCGGTTGTCGTGTATCTCTCGAGGCTTTCGAGCAAAATTTATCTTTGCCAGCGTAAGTCAGTTAACGATACTGAGCACCTTAATATATTGCTTTTTGATCCGGCTCAGCAGGCAATATTCGCCTCTCATCATCTGTTGTCTCTCAAGAGATCTTCCAAGCCGAGGGCTAGACCAATGCCTTCGTTTCGTTGCTCCAAGCATTGACGTTTAAATTTTAGTTAATTTCAATATTTTTATATTTAAAAATAAAATTCATAAGACCACATAAGTTATAGATTCAGAAATTGACTTCTCAGAATTTTTAACTTTCTTCAAACTAATCTGATCGTTATTATTATTGCATAATTGTATTATTTTACTAGCAGTATGGTCCGTCGTTGCCCGTGCTTGATTCAAAAATCGTACGACTCATACAACAATCGCTATCACTTGACTTAAAATATTTTTGCCCTTCCTTGCCTTTAAAGGAGTGCCCTTTGCCGTGCCTTACTTCTTGCCTATATCACACTGCAAATTTTTTCTAAGCTCTATACTAAACATTAAATCTGTTACGAAAAAAGAACTAAACAAAATGAACACAAAACGATCAGCTTTAAAAAAGGACTCGTAACTGGAAAAAGCGAATGAAAAAAGAATGTTAACAACAAATACTTTTTCACACCCAGCCCAGTTCTGCAGAATCAGAATCAACTTTGAGTTTAAGCAAGCGAATGAGCCAATTGGAGTAAAGTGCCATGCAGATTTAAATTTTTCCCACTCGTGACGAATGCAGCTATCGATTTTTTTGCATGCTAGTTAACATTCGTGTCAGTCAGCTGTTGGCTCTCACGCTAGCCAATAGAATCTTCCTGCCTATTCGTGGCAGCCAGCAACTCTGGCTAGTACAAAATGGCCGCAAACTACATGAAAACTGCCGTATAAGCATGAAAAATCGATTATTTCCACTATCGATGGGAGTTGGGAAATGCAATATCGGTCTTGGCCTTTCCGCTATCTTGGAGCATGTGCATGTAAATTTTGGTGCAAATCCGTTGAAAATTGCGACCGTGCATTCGTTACACACACACACACACACACACATCCTGCCTTTTATAGAGATAATACTTTTTGTAATGTCTTTATTTTTTATTGACTTTTTTTAACTCTTTAATTTTATTTATTTATTTTTACAGTAATGTTCACCTTGTATAAGGCCTGGGTCTACTCGATGTAACGAGTTACATTAAGAGGCAGCGACACGTCTGATTGTAATAGAAGTCACTTTGTTTTTGCCCGTAACGAGTCACTATTTGCTGCTCGAATGCAAATTCGGCTCCAAGGACTATTGGCGTCTCTGAAAGATCGTACTTAACAATAGCAAACCCTCTATGCCTACTTTGTTCAACCAGTTCGAGGTTCTGACCTCTTCTGCCGACAAGGCAGCATGCAAAAAAAAGTCGATAGCTGCATTCGTCACAAGTGGGAAAAATTTAAATCTGCATGGCACTTTACTCCAATTGGCTCATTCGCTTGCTTAAACTCAACGTTGATTCTGATTCCGCAGAACTGGGTTGGGTGTAAAAAAGTATTTGTTGTTATGGTTGGAAAAATCAACCTTGCACCAATGAATGGTGTATATATACAAAAAAAAACAAAAACAATACAAACAATTACTTATACCCCCTGACGAGTGGACGGACTGATTGCTAGAGAGTCCATCTATGAAACTCTGTATTCGGAATTCTGAAGGTAACACATATAACCTAAGTTACAACTTTTATATTTGTATTAATTACACACACACATACACACACACACACACACATATACATACACACAGACACACACACACATACACACATACACATACACACACAGACACACACACACACACATACACACAGACACACGCACACATACACACACACAGACACACACTGGATCAAAATGTTTTTTTTCTTTATTGACGTATTTTAATCGATAATTTATTTGTTTTTTCTTAATTTTACGTATTTCGTAATTTTAAACCTGTTCCAGTACTATCTCTTATCAATTCAAATGAGTTAAAAGTTGCCAATGATTGGGCCCTGAAGATGCGTTGACCGAAAAGCAGCCTAGGTTCGAATATTTAAAAAAAAAAAAATGAACATAAAATTATGTTTATTTAAATCAATATTCCTGTTCTGTGGTATTAGGTCTTTGTTTCAATGCATATATATATATATATATATATATATATATATATATATATATATATATAAGTGGACATTGAGGTCAGGATCCAGTGGCAACAGTCTATTTCGTGCCTTTAAGCATGAAAAAACTGTCGCCGGAGGGTGTCGGTCTCAATGTCCACATATGTTTACATGCGTTCTCTCCTTGATATCGTGCATATCAGATCATAAATATAGCAAACCTTATGACTATTCTTTTAACACACACAGACACACACACACACACACACACACACACACACACACATATATATATATATATATATATATATATATATATATATATATATATATATATATATAAATATATATATATATATATATATATATATATATATATATATATATATATATATATATATATATATATATGCTGATTTAAATTAAAAAATATCGCTGGGAAAAATAAAATAAGATATTAAATGTTGCAATGACAATAAAAATAACATTTATTGGCCTTTTTTTTTTTTTGCTGCATACGTCCTCACAGTGCGATAAACAGGTTGATGTTTCATAAATTTTGAAAGTTTTAATAATAACTATTTGCCATAGACATTTACGTCTCAGGTTGACCGATGGTTATAACAATAAACAACGGAAGATTATATTTTGATGGGAAACAAAATAGCCTAATAATAATAATAATAATAATAATAAAAATCCCATTTATACTTTATCAAAATAAAAGGAAGAGCATAACTTCTCTGATGTGATCTCCAAACAAAGAAACAACAAATATAAATAAATAAATAAAAACAAATTTTGATTACATCCGCTTATTCATTGTAAAACGAACGACTGAAACATAATGGCTGAAACATTATGGCATCCATTGAAAACCAAGTACGCCATCATAGTCATAGATCTTAAATTATGTATTTCCCGAAAACAGAAAAACTTTTGTCTAATCGATATTGGTAGTTCATTTTCTTCATTCAACGATTTACTTGCATCCCTTTTTTTGCTACTATTTCCACAGAGTTTCTTCGAGATCAAGTCGAAGAATAACGACGAAAGTGTGTAATATAAACAACAAACATGTGGATACCAGTAAGAATAATTGTAGCGGTAAAGTAAAACAAATCTTTAATTTGTTGGTCTTACTTTTTAATAGCATATCGCATCAGGATGTATGAGCTCATGACTCTCCACTATTTCCTTTTTATTTTTTATCTGTAAATTGCCGTGACTTCTTCGTAAAGATAACACAGTGCTTTCTCGTTACAGTCTCCATGGTTTTTCAATTCACAGTATTTTTTCTATTAGTCTGGCTACAATTCAATGCTACAGAGTCCAGCCTGCCTTGCTACTTAACCCATAGATTTAGATAAGAGATGAATTCCGAGGAAAAGGCATGAACTCATT
The DNA here is from genome assembly GCA_903632075.3 of Acanthosepion pharaonis. Lineage (NCBI taxonomy): Eukaryota > Metazoa > Mollusca > Cephalopoda > Sepiida > Sepiidae > Acanthosepion > Acanthosepion pharaonis. Next base: position 1,378,426 of record CAHIKZ030003402.1, on the reverse strand, counting down.
TCTTCTCCTTCCAGCAAGGCAGACAGGGGTCTTGTTGTGGTAGGATCCACCTAATTTGCATAGTGGAGTACCGACCATATAAATATGGTTGGTACCGGGAAGAGAGTAGGAGGAATCACGAGATTCATTCCAGAGACTTTGCCCGACTGCGACTAAGTCAACACATTCTCCAGGAACGGTCTTCCCAGGAATATACAAAAGACTATATGTAAATATTGTGTACACTTTCTTGTTTCAATACATTTTGTTCTAAGTACATTTTGTGTTGCATTATTATTCCATGCATTAGTCAAGTTTAAACAGGTCTCTAGCCTTGGCTTCAGCCAGTCTAAGAGAAGAACAACTCTGAATTAAAAACTGTAGAGAAGGCAATGAGAAACTATTTCACTGTCATTCTCAAGAAATTATGTTAACTCATGACGTTTTGGCGGAAGATAATTGAAATGTTTCTCGTTGGCGGTCCCACTACGATACAAGGAGGCAGACATGAGTCATTGTTTTCAGAACTTCTTAAATATTTAATTATTTCATGACACTGTTGGACTAATGTCTTCGACTTTGCTTTATGTCTTTTGCTGATTTTCTTTCCCTTTTTTTTTTTTTTTTTTTTTTTCATCGCTGTCGATAATTCTGCCTTTGCCTGCTATATCCATTCTTTGGAATTGGTTGAGTTTTTTTATTGTGAAAAACAGCACAAAGTGATGCAACAAACATAAGAGAAAGGCAGAAGAATGTATCAGCCGAAACGCTATAATTAAAATCTACAAAGATTTAACGTATTCTTCGGGTTTTTCCATTTATAAAAAGCCCTAACAATACATGAAATAAAATGCCAAATACTTAAACCCCTTCTATCTCTCTCTATCTCTCTATCTCTCTCCCTCTCTCTTTCGTTTTCTTTCTTCTTTTTATTCTTCTCTTTTCCGTGATCTGTCAGTTATCTTGTGTCACTCACATAAATCTCTCTGTCTCTCCTTTTTTTAATGTTTCTCCCCCTCTACTCAGACTTTCACTCTTTTTCTCTTTCCATTTCTTCTCGTTTCTCTAAAGAGACTAACATCACACAAACTCTCATTTCCGCATTTATACTGCCTTGTTAATAAAATCCGTTGTTGCCTAAAATACTTGTAGATTTTATTGCGAGCCATATGTGTGAAGTAATATTTAGCCACCCCCCGCCCACGAGGGTTACATATGGCACAAGGCCGGGTTTAACGTGGGATTTCCGAACCCGTAGGCTCGGCCAAAAATATTCCCTCTTTGAACCCGCATAAACGGGTTCAGGGGCAGTCAACCACCCCGAACGAGACTCTTCCCTTCGGCGGAGCCTCGTCCAGGTTCCTCTCCGCCCGAAAGCAGAGAGTTCGACTGTTAGCCATATGTGTGAAGTTTCTTTCCAGTAAACTCTAAACAACATTTAAAGTAATCTCCGGCACTAGCACACTAAGAATGATATCTCAAATTAGTACGAGGAATAATATGTAAAGTACGTAATTAATTTTATTAATATTTTCCACCATATTTGAAAATCTAAAGTAATTTAAATAATAAAAATAGCAATGCGCTGTTTTTTCTTTTTTTTTTTTTACGAATTATCAAGACTTTGATATTAACGATTTGAAGTCAGAGATGAGTTTAAGGTTCAAAGTTCATTGAAGACACGTAGCCACCCCGTGGGGACATCCGTTCATTGTAACTGGCGGTAGTTTGGAATCCGATCGGCGAGAAAGGAATGTAACTATTTTAGTTTTCGCGGTATTGAATTTAAACAACCAGTTTTCCTCACACTGGGTAGTTAGTGCTGAGATCGGATGAAATATCACCTGCCAAACTCTGATTATCAAGAGTTTTAGAAGTTTACTTGTATATAGTCATATCATCGGCATAGATATTTACAAATGGTTTCAGTATATTTTTTAGGCGTACCATTAATGTAAATAAAAAAAAGAGGGTTTTTCCGTGAAGTAACCCCCGGGGAACGCCTGCATTGACAGCCAGGGCCCCCGGAGGTTATTCTAAAGCATAAACGTATTTGGATTTTAAGAATAATGATTTTTTTTTTTTTTACGAGTGAATACTGGGTTAAGAACAAATAATTTTCTAGCTACAAGTCCTGCGATATAAAGCACAGATTTGGGTACCCCTAGGTGGTGTAATGGTTAGCAAGCTTGTCTCGTTCAGAACTATTGCGACTGAGTAGTGAGTCCGATCCTCACTGGGTAGCCCATACTTTAGGCCTTGGAAAATCACTATAAACCACAGGGTTAGGTACCTCTAGGTGGTATAATGGTTAGCAAGCTTGTCTCGCTCGGAACTATTGCGACTGAGTAGTGAGTTCGATCCTCACTGGGTCGCCCATACTTTCGGCCTTGGAAAATCACTATAAACCACAGGGTTATTTGGAGATAAGGAGGTGGATTTATACGTGTTCATGGAGAATTTGTGCGTAAACGAATGTAGCGAACCGGATTGAAATTCGTCTCTCTGATTTCTCCTCCCCAGCCGCTACCCATTACTTCACCCACACATCAACAGTAAAAGCATGAAATAAACTCCCCAGATACAAATTTAGTAGCTGACACTTATAGGTAAAGGTCATCTATGAAATTTCTTTTACAAGTTGAAGCATATTTTTTTATTCCCGTATACTCGCTACTTGTCTGCTGACTGGTGATATTCAGTCCCCCCCACCTCGACTGGGGCATCATGTGGCACAAGGCCGGTTATTTAATGTGGGATCTCCGAACCCGTGGGATCGGCCCAAAAATATGCCCGTTGAACCTGGTTTTCCTCTCCGAAAGAGAATCCTCCCTTCGGCGTAGCCTCGTTCGGGTTCCTCCCCGCCCGAAGGCAGAGAGTTCAACCGCTCAGCCGGTCAGGAGTTGAACGACTGGCTAACTGGTGCAGTGAAATATATATACAGGCACCTAATCCCACATCCGAAATCCTTGAGGCCTTGAGGTTTTCCGATTTTTTTTTTTTGGTTTTCAGAAACTGAAACTATATTGCAGCAAAAACATTTGAATACCCACAACACGAGAGATAAGAATAGACTTTTCTTTCTATGTGCAAGACGTAGGCGATCATGGCTCTCCACCTCCCCTATCCCTTGCAGCTCTTAAAAAGTTCCTTCCCTCTGCTTCCTCCCCCAGACCACGTTCTGTCATTCACTTGCTTAAGGCCGCTAGGTATGTCATGCATTGTTTTCCCTTGTCTCTCTTTCCCTCTATTCGACCCGTGAGTATCAGATTCTCCAGGCCCTCTTTCCTCATTATGTGCCCCAGGAAGTTCAGCTGCCTCTTCCTGGTATTAACTATAAGCCTCTTCCTTGTTTGTATCCTCTCTAAGACCTCATCGTTGCTCACATGCTCGGTCCATGTTACCCTTAGCATCCTTCTGTAGAATTACATCTCCGTCGCCTCGAGTCACTTCTTCATCTTTGAAAAAATCATCCAACATTCGCTGACGTAAAGAAGTACACATGTCACGTAAGAGATCAGTAGTCTTTTCTTTGTTACCAAAGAAATCCTCCTGTCGCGCAATACTCTGCCCAGCTTTTGCATCCTAGGCCATTCCATACGTCTACGGATCTCAGTGTCGCACTTACCATTCTCTGTCAAAACGCTTCCCAGATATTTAAACATCTGCGTCTGCTTGATTCTAGTGTTCCTGACCTTCAAATCACATTTCGGGCTCATCCTCTTACTAATGACTATGCACTCTGTCTTTATAGTTTATGCTTAGTCTCTTCTTCACACTCTCCATCGCTATTTTACAAATATTATTTATAGAGTAATATACTGATAAATAAAATACAGTGATAATTAATAGTATATTTATACAGTAATATACTTAAATGATTACAATAGTTTAAAATAATAAAAGTATATTTTCATTAAGATATCTTGACGTTTGTTAATGGAAAACAATAAATACTTGATGTATACATATATATTTTAATCAGTTCACGCTAAGCAAGGCGATAATGCCACTAAGACTCTAAGAGTGAGAGTGAAAGAGAATGAGAAGACTTTAGAAGGAATCGGCAACCCAGTCCTAAACAGGACACAAGAGATAAACCTCTACTCTTGTTCAAAAGACCAGAAAGGATGTGAACGGGATGATAGGTGAACCTATCTGTTCCCGTTGAGGGGAAAATAACAAATAAATCGTAAATAAAGTTTCAGAGTTTAGGCAGAGACATTAGAAGTACAGACATGACGTAGATTTTAGAAGGAACCGGAAATCAAATCCTAAACAGGAAACAAATGATAAACCGCTACTCTTATTCAAAAGACCTATTCCTCTTCAAAATATCCGAAATACTACTATCGTACATTCTAATGAGAATACGAGACTAACAATCTATCAGACATAACTTTATTCCCCTCTGAACTTCGCCAATTGCCGTTTGTCTGTGTGTGCGTTTTCTCATGATTATTAAAAAAACTTTTGTGCCTGTCTCTTTATCCCTATTGCTCTTGCTGAAGACATGGTAGTGGTTTAACAAGCTATATTCATAATTTGATTTTTGAGATGAAGAATTGTTGATATACTTTACCGCTTCCATTTATTCGACTAATTTTTTTTTCTCATTTTCATTCAAAGCATGATCAGGCCGAAAATGGAGTATTGTTGCAACTAAAGCAGCCAAATCCTTACTTTCCAATCACGACAGAGTTCAAAAGCGTTTAGGTTATGAATTCTTTCCCCGCCTTTCAACACCTTTGCCACAGATGGAATGTTGCTAGGCTCTCGCTTCTCTACCGCTAAATGCTTTGCCATAACCAGTTCAGACCTTCACAGCTAGTACACTGAGTTGATTCACTTTCATTCTCTTGATATTCCATTGGTAGGAAGTAAATTCCACTCAGGCATCCACTTCCCCAGAACTGTTGTAATGCGGACCGGACTATTCCCTGATGACTACAATCTTTCAAGTCGAGAGTCAACCACTATCTATCCTACATATCCTCCTAAAATGCAACACTTGCTCCCTCTCTATACGCCTTTAAAACATCCCCATTCAGTAACACTCTACCTTGAGTGACACTTGTATTGGGTGAAGAATAGTAAAAAAAAATATATATGATTTTAATGACACAACGTTTCGACCAATTATTCTCTGGTCATCTTCAGGTGAACATTATGTTCACTGATATAGAATCTATCACCGCTTAACAAAGTCGATTTTCTGCTCGAAAGAGCTTGAAACGTGTCTAACAAAGTGACATGGTGACAGTGTTTCACTGTGTACTTGCATTGTTATTTTGCAGATGGGGTGCAATTATAACGTAATGTTATTATTGTCTTCCATATTAATGAGATCACGAGACAAAAAAAAATCCCATAAGTAAAAACATTTTATTCAACTTCGTCAACTGCTGTCGTCCAAGAGTAATGTGACTTTGGGGCTTTCTGCAAACATGGATTCTACATCTTGTCAGAATGCGAGAGACTCTGCAGTGGATTTATATATATCTACCTGTCATATGTTTTTTTTGGGGGGGGGGTCCACGCGTGCACATCTTAAACGCAAATGGGTCGACCGCATGTTTACATATCAGAGTAAGCTACCGGCATTGAGGGAAGCCTGAATTTGCTCATGGCTTCTCTGAAGCCGGAGTGCGAAGCGTATTTTGGCAGCATCTGGGGTGAGTCACATACGAATATATCTCGTCAGTTACTCCTAAGCAATCAGGGCCATGAAATCTGCCCAGAAACAGATGCATTCACCTGACCACCTCAAACGATGTAATTCAGCCTTCCAAAAGATAAAAAGAAAACAGATTTACCGGCGTTTATTACCCTGAAAGTAATTAAAACCCAGCACATGTAATTAAAGAAAATATCCAGTTTCATTAAAAAATACATGCACACATACATCATAATATATTAATAACTCCATTTGCCGAATTTTTCTTACTTACCTACAATCGGCCATACTCTGTTAACGCACACGCTGTCTTTATAAATATAATTTGCAGTATAAATTAGAACGAGGTCTGCAGTTTTTGTTTTTAATCTTCCAAAAGTACAGCATCTGTTGGTTTAATTCCAATCACTGTTTATCTTGAGCATGACGTAAATAGTGACGTAGGCGTGACCTGAAAAGTTATTTTCGTTGCAAAATGCAATTTACTAAACGGCAAGAGAAGTTCGAAGAAAGGAAACGCTGCTGTTCTTCTGACAAAAGTTTACACGGGGGATTTGTCAGACGCATATTAAAGCTGCTGTATTTTTTAGCTGCCCTCGAGGAGTTAAGCCAGTCGAAGAGGCGGCATGAAAACACTCATTTTACAGGCAGCCATCAACACCAAAACGATTCTGCCAAGAAACGTAATTTCTTTCGTTCCGCTTTCTATCAATTGCTGTTTGGTTGGCTTAACCAAAGGTAAATAAAATGAGAAAACGAGGCAGCAGAAAGTTGGCGCGTGAAGAAAAAACAAAACAAACAAAAACGGTTGAGTAAGTAGGGAGAGATATGAGAGATCGACTGTCTGTATCGCCGTAAAAAAGCAGTTTTATGTAGGCTTATGTTTCTGTAGATGCTGAGGTAACTTGGGATTTGCAGGTAGCGTGACGGTTAACGACTTAAAAAAAAAGAAATCGGCGATTTTGAATACTGACCGCGTTTCAGACATTTCCTTTCGTACATGGGAAAGATATGACGCCATCTCGTCTCGCCCACAGCTATGGATTAAATACCTGGCTTGGTTGGGATCGCTTGCGTTGGGGTGATAACCAGTCTAGGAGACGGAAAATTCTGAATTCAAAACCAGCCTGAATCGTGATTGACTCTGTCAGATTATCTTGCACTATAACCACCATTGAGGCTATGGGTACAGAACGTGTTCTTCCCCTACGATCTTAATCGGTTCCGGGACTTCTAACGTGACAGGAGGTATAGCAATCAATCTGTAGTCTAATAATAAAAGAATAATAATTATTTATTATTAAATTCCTTCCTTTTTATAACTTAGTGTTGAATATTAATCACATCAATTATTATCCACTGAAAATTTCAGACTGAAATTCAACTAATAACTGCATGTCTAGTCATGGTGATTTTCTAAGCGCATCTTAGATGTGGCACAAGGCCGAAAGTATGGGGCACCCAGTGAGGATAGAAATCACTACTAAATTGTAACTGGTCTAACGAGACAAGCTTGTTAACTATTGCACCACGCAGAAAGTGCCCATGCATGTCGGGCTATGGACTTATTGATCAACACTCCTATCCTTATTCTAAAGGTAACGATGAGAAATCTGGGTTAATTTCATTGATTTTACGTGTCGACCATTGTTGGTTTTATTGCTGGTGACCGGCAATAAAAAAAAAAAGAAGATGTGCTCCAGATTTATTTTAATTAAAATAAACCAAATATAAAGTTCAAGAGCTACGCCAGGTAGAAGGTTACTGAATGAAGTGTTTCATTCCCTAGTGTCACTAGATCAGAACTTATCAGTTTGCCTTCCTACGGCCACATGGCTAAATCACCCTCGTCCCATACGCAGTCTTTAGGTGCGAAGGGAGTTTTACCCCGAAAGCCTTTTCCAAAGAACCGCTACTTTGCGGAACAGATTCCTACGTTCATGCATCCTACTAACCCCTCCAAAATTACGGTCTGCCATATCCCCATGCTCCTAATGTTACAAATTCATGACGGTCGTCTTCGAGTATAGAATCCAGAGGTTGGCAGTGAATATTTCGGAGACAGTAGGAAAGCGTAGTGCAGGTTCGCAGTGGATATCGCAGCAAAGTAGCAGAGCGTAGTTCTTCCGTCTGTCATGTTCGCCTGACATGTTGGCTCTGGTCATTCCGGTAGGAAAAACAAAGATGGCCGCCTTTATACACGACGGATACAATGTTCTGCAGCTTCTGATTGGTCAACCTTCTATTGGTAGACTATAAAGGGAATTAAGTCATTTTGACTAACTCACTGGTCACATATAAGCACAAAAAACTGTAACTTCATAGCACGCACCTCATTCAGTAAATTTCTAACTTGAGCTGATTTTGAACTTTGTATTTGGGTTATTTTAGTTAAAATAAACGTGAAGCACATTTTTTTCTTATTATAGCCGTTGGCAGCGTGGGGGAAGCACCTTATTTATAGCGCTTTATTTCTCGTTAGCACTGGTACGGTGGTTTTGATTGGAACGGAAGATTACGCAAAAGACATCTTTTTTGTCCATTGGTGTCAGACGCTGACACATGAAATGAAGAACTCTAGAGAAATTCTTCTACGTCTTCCAAGACGCTCCCCAATTACAACGACCAGTGGCCAGTTCACCGAACAGAAGTGCCTTTGCTAGATAATCGCTTTCCCAGTGTCGACACACACTCAAAGAGAATGGTACGCATGTGAAAGTTTCTCTGAGAAAATAGCAAAAACCTTATACTAAAAAGTATAAGTTTTTTTTGTATATTGTAAGAGAAACTTCCATAAAGTAGAATTCTACTGTTACATTCTAATAAGACAATAAAACCTTCCCGGTTATAAAGTTATCCGTTTATTTGTTTGTGGGTCTGCGTGTGGGTCTGCGTGTGGGTCTGTGTGTGGGTTTGTGTGTGTGTTTATGTGTGTGTGAGAGAGAGAGAGAGAGAGCTGGTGGGCTTTTCATTTCAGTAGTAAATAAAAGCAGGCCATTTTACGAGCTTTTTCCGAAGATCCAATTTCCCTTGCTTTTCTGCCTAGGGCTCCCTCGAGTCCCACGTAATGTGGGGCTACGTTGCACTATAACTCAATAAACGTACAATGAGACGACATACGAGACAGGGAAGATCGTAGACTTTTTCGCTTCAGATATAGTGAATTATTGTCTGCTCGGAAAGAAATAACACTAACAGAAAACACAAATACGAACATCGATGGGCAGAACAGGCACTTGTGCTTAAAAACAAGCAAATTTTATTGCTGTACAGAGTTTCCCGCTACCAATTTTGAAATCACTACACAGATAAAAATATTACCCCGAAAGAGTCAATTGAAATAATAATAATAATAAATAAAGTAAATGTAATGGTTAAAAACGCCAAAATTATGTTTTTCTTCGTTTTCTAATTGCTACCTTTCTTCATCTTCTTTATATGTCATGTCCGCTCAGGACGTAGGCGATCATGGCTCTCCACAATTTCCTGTCCTTTGTAGGTATTCATTTTGTCTTTTTGTTATTTCTCCTAAACCTTGTTCAATCATCCATGTACTCAAGATCACTAAATATGTTACGCGTTGTTTTCTTCTGTTCCTCTTGCTTTCAATATGTCTTGTGAGTATCAGACTTTCCAAGCCCTCTCTCCTCATTATGCATCCTAGAAATGTCAACTGTCTCTTCCTGGTGTTAAGTATAAGTTTCCTTTTCGCTTCTAATTTCTTTAAAAGTTCGTCGCCTCTCACACGTTCGAACCATTGCATTCTCAGCATCTTTCTGCAAAGCCAAATTTCTGTTCTGTTTATATTCTCTTCTTCATCTTTGAGATGATTCTCCAGCATTCACTGCTATATAGAAGGAGAGATATCACGTAACAGTTTAGTATTCTTTTCTACCTTCAGATTTCTGTGTCACACATTCCGTCCTCACAGATATTTAATTGTTTTCTTTAGATATCCTTTTCTATATTTGAATTCCTAATATATTTTAGAAAGATAGTGGAATTATTCCCTATTGCCTTCTGCAAGGTTTCGAATTTAGAGTCGCCCTTCTCTTAGAAAGGCCGCCATCAAAGGTTAACATTTTCTCCTATTTAACAAGCAGCTGGGACGAGCGGGAAAAATAGATTCATACCTTTCGCGAGGACGTTCGTGCGAAATTCAAAGTAACAGACGAGACTGTTATTTGAACTCGACTCGTCGTTTCCAGATTCCACACCGAGAAGCGTTACGCAAAATCCGCATTCAAAATTATGAGCAGCACTACATAACAAGTATATGCATATATGATCTTTTTTTTTTAATTTATTTAGACATGCTGCAACTTTACAAGAGGCAGACTTGATCAAAAGAATGAAGTATTGCTGAGCCATCTCAACTTTTCAGACTTGACAGTTCAAAATTACTTACGCAGCTTTTGGGGCGATGGACTATTATTTACTCTATAACCCCTTTGCCCTACACAGACCCTCCCTAGCCTCTCGATATTCTATGGCTATTTCCACGAAATATATTCGAATGCCCTACATTTCTTAGTTCCACCAAGCTAGGCTTTATACAGCTCGTACTTGCCATGCCACATACACAAGGTCGGCCCAACCTTATTTTTTCGTAAGAATTATGAAGTTCCAATCAGGTAGCTTCTTTTCCCAATGCTGTTACCTTGTGGAACACACACCCAAGGAGAACCTCAACAATCTATCCTATATATACTCATAATCCGCACATGCTTCCTCCACTTACAGTAATAAAACAACCTAATTCAATAGCCTTCTACCTTCAGTGTCCCTTGGGGCTTTTTTATTGGGTGAACATGACAAATTCGAGTAAGGCTGCCTGTTTCGCTGGTTAGTTAATCTCTGTTCCAGACTCCTGCTCAGACAAATTTGTGTTTGTTCAACACCCAAAGAACCAACCTCTGTTTATACTCCAATCATGTTGATCAGTATTTAGTCTGAGTGTGTGTGTGAGAGAGAGAGAGAGAGGGAGAGAGATAGAGAGAGAAAGGGAGAGAGAGAGGGAGAGAGAGGGAGAGAGAGAGGAAAGGGAGAGAGAGGAGGGAGAGAGGGAGAGAGAGGGAGAGAGAGGAGAGGGAGGGAGAGGAGAGAGGGAGAGGGAGAGAGAGAGAGGGAGAGAGGGCGAGAGAGAGAGAGAGAATGTTCTGGCATGATCCCCACTTTAAACACGGACAGCTCACTCAAGCTCTCGGTCATAATGACTTATAACTTCGTGCTTGAAAAAATTGCTTCTGAACAGTTCTACACAGACAATTTCACTCACAAGACTTGGTTTGACACGTTTGGCGTTCAGGCATTTCCAAACGATTGTCTCCCCTGAGCGATATTATCTAGAAATCATCTTCGATTCAGCCTAAATTCGAACCAGGTACTCATGGTTAGAATGATATAATTTTAATCATTTAGCTGCAAGCCCACTGAGTACTGAGGAAAGACAATAGTATTGTTGTAATTTGCAAAGTTGAATTCACCCAGCTTTTCTCGAATTAACTTATCTCACCAAAGTAAATATCAGTTATCTTTACTGAAATTCACAAGTTTGCAAGACTTTTTCAAAAAGAGACACCAGTAAGAAATGTATAGTGAATGAGATAGTGAAATTCTTTATATACACAAACATATGTGTATATATATATATATATATATATATATATATATATATATATATATATATATATATATATATATATATATATTAAGTTCGTTTTCATTATTATTATTATTATTATTATTATTATTATTATTATTGCCTTGTTTTTTACATAGATACTTCCCTTGATTTATATCCTTTTGGAAATATCCATACGGATTACTAAATATTATCATTATATATATATATTTATATATGTGTGTGTGTGTGTGTGTGTGTGTGTGTGTGTGTGTGTGTGTGTGTGTGTGTGTGTCTGTGCACGTCTGTGTGGGTGCGGCTTTAAGGATTATGGATTTGTATATTTGTGGGTATTATTTCAAATACACATACACACACGTACACATACACACGTACACACACACATATATATAATGTAAAAGGTACATATGCATAAATTTATGCATGTATGTTTACGTGTGCGTTCATAATAAATTAGAAATTTTTGTTATATATATATATATATATATATATATATATATATATATATATATATATATATATATACATATATATATATATATATATATATATATATATATATATATATATATATATATATATATATATATAAATGTATGTATGCAGTGGCGTGGAAATAACGAATGCAGCAAATGTCAGAGTAGTGAAAGAAAATACCATTATTTCACCGAAAACACCTGTGTGCTGAGACAAACAAAGCCTTCAATAGATTTTTTTTCTTTTGTCAGGAAATATTCTTAGACGAAATCTAAGGCTATGAAAATAATTTTCGTCGATACTCTCGCAAAACAATGTCTTGTTTTATTATTATTATTATTATTATTATTATTATCCGTATTTCATTCCGACATGATATGTACAATGGATTTAGAAGTTAACCCCATTTACGATATGGGATTTGTTTTTTGGTAGTTTTCTTTGTTTGCAAGAGCATATCTATCTATATAAAATAGATAATTATCTTCAACAACCACGGGGTCAACCTTTACGTTATAATGCAACTATACTGAGAATACATTGGTTACAGATCCTGACAGAGTGCGTTTAATTTGATCAGTACAGTCAAAACCTCATTTACGATGACTTATAAACTTCGGGCTTGCGAAACTGCCTCCTAACACTCCCGCCTACCTAATTCCACTCACAAAACTTATGTGAACCGGATATATGTTTTTCATGCACCTTGCAAACGGTGTTGCCTACTGTGTTTATCTCCTCAGGCCGGTATTACCAAGAATCGCCCTTTTGGCAAATTGTCCATGGTAAGTTTGGTTTGATTTGTGTGTTTTACGGCATACCAACCTCAAATGGTATTTAATACCGATAAATTTTTATCGCTGGCAATGTTTTTCTTCAAAAATCTGTTTCTGAGCTGGTAATTATTTTTCTTTTCAAAAAATGTATTGCTGGTATTTTTTTTTAAAAGTATTTCTGGTATTAAAACGTATTTTTACACAAAGTTTGGGTTTTAACTATTTGCCCTAATAGGTGCTAACACCCCGGTTCAGGTTGGACCTGGGAACACCAGCAATTAAGAGGTGGTTCTACGCTCCTCAAAACCTCCTAATCAGAGGCCTTGCTGTTGGTCGTAGTTTATCGTCTTACTCAGGACGCGTCATAACCAGGACGATGTCCATGCTAATGTTCAATATATATATATATATATATATATATATATATATATATATATATATATATATATATATATATATATATATATGAATATAAAAAACGCGTAAATTTCAGGAATAAGTTATTCAAAAAAATTTCGCTGGAAGATGGAACAGAGCTTGGTACTTTAATTCAATTTAATTCAAATAATTATATTGAAGTTTTCGGCTCTTGTTTTGAAACATGAGAACTCTTATGTAGCGTTGCAATCATATTTTTAAATATAATATATATATATATATATATATATATATATATATATATATATATATATATATATATATATATATGGGGGATATTTAGGCAGCAATCCCTTTCTTATCAGGTTTCATTTATACTCAGAATCAGGAAGAGACAGCTGAAATCTTTTGTACACATAATGAGTCAGAAAGGCTTGTATAATTTGACACTCGCAGATGATACCGAAGTCAAAAGCGATAGGTGCGCTATCTACCTCATTAGATTGTGTGACGGGTTGGTGAGAATTGGAGAGGGGTGTCAAAAATAGAAACATTACTAAAGGCTACAAGGGATGGGAAGGGAAAAGACATCTTGAAGAAGATATATGACAATAATATAAGCTATACAGATCTCTGAAAAGAGGAAGGATAGTATTTGAATTAAGTCTTCCATTGAAAACCTCATCGTGATATGATAAGGGCGGGGGGAATCTTGAGGTCTTTTGATGACGTAGGTTTGATATTGTTTGCATGAGTCTACAATATCAAATGAACTTGTCTGGCGTTTTGCAATAAATGCTTCATTGTCTTAGAGATGATTTCAACTAATTATTTACACACTTAAATCAAATAAAACAATAAAAGTTGTAAAATTGTTTGAGCGGCCGTTTCAGTTATATATATATATATATATATATATATATATATATATATATATATATATATTTAGGAAATGCGAAATCCTTTCAAGTAGAACTCGATTCAAAAAAAGAACTGAAAAAAAAAGAATGGAAAACTGCAAAAAACATTTTGTTCCACTAGGAATTGTAATTAAAATTTTTACAGGTCAGACAATTGTTTGGCCCAAAACTCAGACTTGAAAAGCGAATGGCGACTGCAAACCTACAAATTACTGGCTTTCTTCCATAATTTTGCGATAGTTTGAATAAATTCACTGAATGAGAAAAATCTGGAAGTCAGCCAGTAATTTTCAATTTCACTTTCGTTTTTATTTGATTAATTTTTCTATAATCAATGTAAAACTTATTCACACATTCAGTCCTGTTAAAGGTTTTACAAATGACTTTTACTTCAAAGTCCGTCGTTAATAGAATGAATTTATTGTTGTAATGAGATGTAGAAACAAACATTAGAGAAATGAATTTACAGCGGAAGATCGGTTATCCGAACGATACGGGCGGATAGTACTTTGTTTTGATTATCGATTTTTTCGGATAACTAATGTGATCATAAAAACGAAGGTTCATTGAAGATGTTCAAAAACAGATTTAAAGGGTTTGCTTTCATTCAATCGATAAAATGAATAAAATACAGGATATGGCTTTGTTATTATTGATATTTTATTTTACAAATAAATTTACACTGTCTTTCGAAACAAAAGTATAAAACTGAATATGCAAGAAGTCGAGACGCAATTATGAAAAAAAAAAATACATTTCCTTCCGTACATAGGAAAAGTACTGACTTCATCTCTAAGTTTATGTATCAGGTTGGAAAGAAAGTTCTGTTTAATTTGTTCTTAATTGATGCATTCAATCAAGATATTTACGCTCATTATCGATAATGTAATTCGATGTATTTGGCAAATTTTGGATATACAATTCCGACGTGAACAAGCACCGAATATCAGTCTGATGCAGTCTGGAGAGGTGAGACAAATTTGGCATAATCTTTTTTTTTTCCTGCGTCACAAGAGCAATATATCGTCTTGTATTATGGTGTGAAAGCAACCCCCCCTTTAACCACTGATGGGAACAATTTTGCATATTTTTGTGCAGTGCTTCAAATAGACGACAATACTTCGTATTCAATGTTTCGTTTTCTTTTATCATTTCACCCCAAGCAAGGAAATAAAGCCACTAAGACGCAAGGAGTTACTGAGTATGAGAAAATATGCGTATTAAGGAGAGAGGAGAATAAAATAACAGGAATTATGATAACATAAGATAACGACCGACATTGCATTTAAATTTTTGAATATCAAAGTTGACTGGGAAGCAAGAAGCTGGAAGAGAGTCTACAAACAAGAAATGTAATAGAAGAAGCAGTTAGCATAGAACTTACATCTACTTGAATATATCTACATCGAGCTATTTCAACCGTAATATGATGAAACCTTGCTACCAATCTAGTACTGCGCTTAAATTCATAAAGTCCATGGAGGAAAATGCTAATTATTTGAATGATAATGCAAAATATGGCACAAGGCCAACATGGGGAATGGGAAAAAAGATGGTCTTCTTCTGTCTTAACATTAAACTTCACTAGCCACAAACACTGATCCAAACATACCACAATATTCCTAACCAAAACAACGCATTCTTACTACATCCACCATAATACCACATTGTCTCTATAAAAGTCCTAACTAATCCTCATATGTACAAATCATTATCTGTGGGGTGGGGAGGGTAATAACAATTTAACAATCTAAAAATCTAAACCCCATAGAAGAAAGTTCATCATTTCAATTAACAAGAAAGTATTTATACAAAAGGCACAAGGAAGCTAAGATATAGTGATGGAAAAGGGACTGGAGCCGTGATGCTAGGTCAGGACCAATAATATTTCAAATTCTTCTTAGAATTTTATCAAGAATTTCTAAATATATAGAAGGAGTACTAGACCAAATGTGGTGGAAATATTCAAAGCAACGGCGAATGATAGATTTATAAATATGTAAGATAGATTTGGCCGATAAAATTTGTCTATCATTACACAGTGAACTGTATTAGCTGCAGACTTATCAATTAATTCAATATAATCTTTCCACTTCATGTCAGCGGAAAACCTTAATCCGAGAATGATCAATTAGTCAGTCTGTTGGAGGCTGCCATTTCGCTTGGACGCTTCAGGATAGACAACGCACTACATATCCCACCATACACAGAGCATCACTTTTCTTTGAGTGCAGTCCTGGTCTGCGGATGGATTATCCTTTTTCAATGGATGTTAACCGTTGTCGATTTCGTTGGATTTAATTATAGAGAAATCACATTTCATCACTGGTAATAATTCTACCAGGAAATGTTCAGTAGCATCTCGAATCTTTAACAACTAGCAGAGGACAGCTCTTTGATTAAACGGCCAAAGGACCATTGACCAAATTTCTATACTCCTTTCATGAAGGTATTTTTTTTTATCACTTCACGCCAAAAAAGGTGATAATTCTATTAAGACGCAAAGTGTTACTGATCGTGGAAGTGAATGAGAAAACTTTAAAAGGAGAAAGGGCAATAAAATAAAAGGGATGAAAAAAAACAGATGATGACGATTGACGTTGCATTTCAGATTTGAAGATTATCAGTGGCAGGGAAGCAAGAAGCTGGTGAAGAGTTCCACAGGCGAGATGTGCGAGAAAATAAACTATTAGAATAGAATTAGTGGTTATATCTGCCAATTTCAACAGTACAATGATATCGAGTAGTCAATCTAGCAGTCCACTTAAATTCATGCGGTCGAGGTACCAAGGAGGAGAGGTTATTAGAACAACTGCCATGAAAATATTTACAGAAAAGAGAGAGGTAAGCCACGTTACGGCGGTTGGAAAGTGACGAAAGTCGAGATACCAGGTGAGGACCGATAATATTGCAGACTATTCTTTGGATTTTGTCGAGAAACCTGAGATATATCATCATCATCTTGCGGCCTCAGCCGAGATTGAACTCACTAATACTTTGATTGGTGTAGTTCATAATCTTGTCAAATAGCTGAATTCTTGATGCTTCGCTAGGGCTATCAAGGGTGTTTTTTTTATCGTGACACCATCACTAAAAGTATTGCCAACCAAGGCTCAGAGAGACTCCATTCACCCTCATCTAAGAGCAGGTTTTGAATTCAGAGTTTTCCTTCTCCTAGACCAGTTGCCATCCAAGGTTATAGAAACTAGTCTGTCCTGCTATTTACCCATAGCTGGAGGGAGAAGAAAGAAGATTCACACCTTTCCCAAGGGTGTTAGCACATAAGTGAATGTAATGGATTCGACTGGAATTCGAACTCGGCTCTCCGATTCCTCAAGCCAAGCTATCCATTACTCCACCGTGCCTCCTCAGATATATAGTTCGAACGCCAAACGATATAAAGACAATAATACTCAATCCTCGGAAAAATGGTAGATTTAGAAAAGTACAAAATGGATATTGACGAGAAAAATTGTCTAGCACAAGACAGGTAAACAACCTTCATCTTCAAACCTAGCATTTGATTCAATATAAACTTTCCACTTTCTGCCATTAGATAACGTGATACCAAGAGAAACAATGAGTTGCTCTCCTGGAAGTTAGCTTCAGCCAGACTGATGCAAGAGAAAATCGTTCTCTATGAAGATTAAAGTATAGCAGTTTCGTTTTAGAGGCGTTAAAATTTGCAACCCATTGCTTGCCCCAGTTAACAACTGGTTGAATGTTATTTTCAAGAAACTGATGCCAGTTTAACTTTGTAGAATCTAACAGAATTACTAGTCAGACAAATGTAAATAGTTGTGTCATCAGCATAAACACCTACTTGGGAATAGATAATAACGGGAAGGTCGTTGATGAAGATTAGAAAAAAAACGTAGGTCCAATGATAAAGTCCCGAGAGGTCCCCACGTTAATGAGAAAGTGTCTAGAAACATGGCCGTCAACTAGATCTTAATTAATCGATTTCTTAAGAAAGATTTAATTGCCTAATATCCGGTCAAAGATACCATCACCCTTAAACTTGTGGAGAAGGCCAACATGCCAAACCCTGTCAAATGCTTTCGTGACATCAAAAGCCACAGCCGGAGCCTTATCTAAAACCTGACAAACAAATTCACTAATAATCGTTAACACGTCGGTGGTTGATGTAGTTAAAGGAAAACCGCATTGAAAGTCGTATGTAGTGAGATTTCATAAAGATATAATATCATAGCGAATCTTATGAAAAGATCTTTACTTCGTTTTAAGCTTTGAGAGAAATCAAATGCTAAAATATTAAGTGGACAATTATGCCTACATAGATAGAGATAGAAACAATCTTAGATAGATAGATAAAAATAGACAAACAGATAGCTATAAACAGACTGATATATAGATAGATAGATAGATAGATAGATAGATAGATAGATAGATAGATAGATCCTTACTTGCTTCCTTAGTGTTATGGGATCTTACCCATAATAATAACAATGGACTATTCCATACTTAATAAATACTGCGCCTCAGGAGTCAGTAGTTCAAGTCGAGTCAAGAGTCGAGTCAGAGGCAGTCCGAAACAGAGTCGCGTTCAGACAATTACTGCAAGACATTGGAATAGTGACACTAGTCGAGACTACATTGTTCTCTCTACTAAATCTGATTGTTCATACAAACACTTCTACTTCTCTGTATATATTCCTGTTTGTAATATATCTGTGTTATTCCATATCCGCCTTCGAGTTCTTCTTTATTGGTTTTACCTTGGACTATCACCGTATTCCAAGGAACCGGACCATAACACTTATATATTTGGCTTTGTTGAACGATAAACTACTCTTCGTTAAACAGATATACACTAGAAAGACAAGCGAAAAATTTATCAGTTTTCCTATTTGAATTTTTTGATGAACCTTAATTCATAAGTTAATGATTGAGTCAGCACATGGCGAGTTCTCTGACAATAAAATATCCGTAGAAATTTCTCTATTACATTGTGAAATATTTGAGCTTTAATGAAAAATTGCAATGGAATGCTGGTTGTTATTATAAGGTGTGGGTATAAATGAAAAAAATTTGAAATTGACAGCTTTTTCCATTTCACTAAAACAGACGTTAAACACTTCTATCTTTCTTTTTTTATTTTTTCCTTCATTTTCCCACCGAAAACAAGTAGCGTTTCTAGTATGTGTTTTTCGTCTTTCCAAGCAGTCAAATTGGAAGAGTCTATTATTTATGGGGTATTGACAGAGACTGTTAAAGACTTCTATCTTTCCTTCTTTCTTTCTGTCTGTCTTTCTTTTTCTCATTAAAACCAAATGGAATAGTCTATTATTTATAAGATATTAACAGGGTGTAACGGTCGTGCGAACAAACGAAGAACAATCACAATTATAATAGGATTTTTATTGGATCTAGGCTTGTGTTTTTCATATTTTTCGCTTTCGATGAAGACAGGTGTGTAAAGCATCCTTGCAGTTTGCCAATATGGTTTTGTTCATATTTCTCTATTTACACATATTGTTCTTAGAAGATGCCGAGAAATAACCTATTTGTCGTATGTATGGTGACATAATAAAACAATAAACAATATAACAATCTTTATTTTGTACTTCAATCTACTGCCTCTCTAAATCTATAGTATTAAGTTCCAACTCATTGTTTTTCTTCACTTTATTTCTATTTCTTTTGATTCCGCACGTTTTTGTTTCAAGTACGGGCTTCCATAAGTAAGCAGGGAACGTTACTTGTATTCGCAAAACATTGAAAATTATGTGAATAATTAACAATAATAATGATTATTTGTGCACAATCACCGAAATTATCAAGGCTACGTTTGCTTTAATGGCATATTAATAAACTACATTAATAATTTAGGGTTTAGTTTCGTGACTATAAATTTAAATTTTCTTACAGACAAGGTTATTAAACAGATATGTATAGATCGATAGATCATTGTATGCGGACAAACGTTCATTTAAATACTTTCGGAAATCACTTACATTATTTACATTATTCGGACTGTTATCCTCATCTGCATTGCCATATTCACAACGTTTCGGCCGTTGTACGCTCTGGCCTTCTTCAGGTGACTGGAATTTTGATCCGAGCTCTTTATTTCGTTTACCGGGGTAGATTGTTCTAGTTCCACATGTCATACCTCTTTCGGATGTCTCAATTAATTCCCTTTAACTCAACTGTCCATGCCTTTGGTTCACCACTGCTGTAGCCAGATATTGAACTCACAACCAAAACCCAAAACTTGGAGAGTTGAGTTAGGCGGAAACATATGTACAACTACGATATCTGGAAGAGGTATGGCACGGTGAAATATTCTGACTCGACTTACGTCACAAAATCTGACCATATGAACAAATATTAGAATTTATCCTGAAATATCTACTCGCTGCGGCCATAAACCATTGAATGACTTCTCATGTATACCTTTTGTGAAATTGCTTGAATCACACATAAAATAAACATACGCACATGCATATGTGAGTACGAGCGTATGTATGTTTAACAAGGATCCCAGACACGGTAGATGTACCTCTAAAACCTTTTATACACTGTTATGTTCCGGTTCCTTGTACTACGGTGATAGTCCAAGCTAGAACCAATAAAGAAGAACTCGAATACGGATATGGAATAACACAGCTATATTACAAACAGGAATATATACAGAGAGGTAGAAAAGTGTTAATATGAACAATGAGGTTTAGCAGTAATTGTCTGAACGCGACTCTGTTTCGGACTGCCTCTGACTCGACTAACTTACTCGTTCGCTCTGACTGACGGACTTCTGACGGACCTCACTCCAGACTTCAGACTGAACTCTGTGCTTCCTCTTGAGGCGCAATATTTATTACGTATGGAATAGTCCATTATGTTATTATGGGTAAGGTCCCATAACATACACACACACACACAGATAGATAGATAGATAGATAGATAGATAGATAGATAGATAGATAGGCATCTTACAGAAGGTAACTACTAAGATAGATAGATAGATAGATAGATAGATAGGCATCTTACAGAAGGTAACTACTAAGATAGATAGATAGATAGATAGATGTAAACTGACAGATAGATAGATAGATAGATAGATAGATAGATAGATAGATAGATAGATAGGCATCTTACAGAAGGTAACTACTAAGATTAGATAGATAGATAGATAGATAGATAGATAGATAGATAGATAGATAGATAGATAGATAGGCATCTTACAGAAGGTAACTACTAAGATAGATAGATAGATAGATAGATAGATAGATAGATAGATAGATAGATAGATAGATAGATAGGCATCTTACAGAAGGTAACTACTAAGATAGATAGATAGATAGATAGATAGATGTAAACTGACAGATAGATAGATAGATAGATAGATAGATAGATAGATAGATCGTAATCCGTCTAAAATGACCTTCTGTTCAAAAAACATTTTAGTACATGCACACCTTTATTGAAAGAAATATTACTCAGAGAGAAGAATTCTGTTTCTGTCAATAATAATAATAATAATAATCAAGAAGAAGCCTATAAGTACCAAGGAATTAGCAAAGAAAATGGAATACACCATACCCAAATGAAGGGGAAGGTAAGAAAGGGGGTACTACAGATACTGAATAGCGAGCTGAATTCAAAAGACAGAATATCAGCCATAAACACTTCGGACGTCCCTGTGATGCAATTCCGTTTCGACATCCTTAACTGGACTACAGCTGACATTAAGCGAATGGATGCCACGACGAGAAAGCTTCTCACTTGCCGCGGTAAGCATCATCCTAGTGTTGATGTTGATCATCTGTATGTGCACAGATCCGAAGGAAGCAGAGGATTAGTTCAACTAGAACTCTCATCGAAAAAGATGAGCATGAAAAAATTAAGAAACTTTATTCCGTAATAAAGGAAGGAAACAAGTTCAAAATAGGTTTTTAATTTCCTGTCAAACCGTGTAATGAAAGTCGTCCTTAACTGGCTTTCCTCCAGTTCCTTTCTCATGAACATAGGTGTTCCCAAAAAGCTCTATCCTAGGTCCAACACTCTACCTTATCTTCATTAACGATCTTCCCGATGTCATCAGTTTCCAAGTAGGCATCTATGCAGATGACACCACTATTTATTCCTGCCTAAATAGCAAATCTGGTATCGATGACAAAACTAACATGGCCGTTGGTCTCGAAAAGGACCTCCAATCGGTTGTTGACTGCGGCAGGAAATGGCTGGTTAACTTGAATGCCTCAAAAACAAAATTGCTCTCTATTACCCATCACAGAGAACCCTCCCTGCCTCCTATTAGAATGTCTGATGCTCAACTCCACGAGAACACCTCTTTGCGACTGTTGGTCTCACACTGTCCGCTGACCAGAGATGGAACAATTACATTGAATCAATAGCTTCATCTACTGCAAGGAAAGCTGGTTCTTTATGTCACGCCAGAAAGTTTTTCCCGCCCAAGTCCATCCTTCAAATCTATAAATCAACCATTCGCCCTTGCAGGGAATATTGCTATCATATATAGTCTGGAGCCCTTGCTGTCTGTCTTAGGGTCCTCGACAAAATCCAGAGACGGATATGCAATGTGATTGGCCCCCTTCTACAGTCTCTCTCTCACAGACGTGCCGTCGCTTCTCTCTATCTTTTCTACAAATACTTTCACGGTAACTGCTCTGACGAGCTATTTTCTCTGGTTCCCAAATTGCATGAATTTAAAGCTGGTACTTGGTCGGCATCTCAGTCCCACCCTTCCACATTCGAAACGGTTGAATGTAGCCGTCTCTTCTACTCCAGTAGCTTCCCGTGTGTGGAAATCCCTTACTCTTACTTGCTGCCTTGATAGCTATTCAAGTGCAATGTCAACCGACATCTGCAGATTCCTTGATCTATTCCCCGTCCTTCTCTTAATTCTTTTCCTTTTTCACGCCTCTTTACTTTTGTTCCCACTTTCTGTAACCCCTTGTGTGCTAGTGGCACTCCCACCTTGCTTGAGGTGAAAAGTTATATATATATATATATATATACACATTGTAATTCATTTTATGCTCTATAATAAATTTTATATTGAGCACTCTTTTGTGGATCAATTTTAATATTTTATATTAATAGGATCTACTTGGATTACTTAGCCACGGATTTTTACCTGTTACATATATATATATATATATATATATATATATATATATATATATATATATATATATATATATATGACCGGTGCCAGCATCTCGGTTCTCACCCCAAATCTATAATACACCCCACCACAAGGTAGTATTAATATAAAATACGATTTTTGTTGTAACCTAATTATGTACAATAATGAATCATATGCAATATGGATGGACGGTTCAACAAGAACCATTGAAAATAAATAAAATATATCGAAATACAAATTTGAGATATGTCATCATCGATCTTAAATTAATCAACAATTTTTTGCGGCAATTTTTAACATCAACTTGAGATTTTCTTCTTAAAAGTTGAATAATTTAACACATCCAGCATTATGGATAAAAAATAGTAAATTATATATATATATATATATATATATATATATATATATATATAGCTTAATGAGAAGCCACGTATACTTTCTTAATATGTATATATAAAAAAGTTGCAAATTAAAAAATAATAATGTACTTTTATGAAAGTATTTATTTATTTGTATATATATATTTGATATTTCAGATTGACCTCAATCTTTCTTTCAGATTGGCCTAAATCTTTCTTCAGAAATACAAACAGTTATTTCTGAAGAAAGATTGAGGCCAATCTGAAATATCAAATATATATACAAATAAATACTTTCATAAAAGTACATTATTATGTTTTTAATTAGAAACTTTATATATATATATATATATATATATATATATATATATATATATATAAACGTTGCATTATTACCTTTTATAGAGGCGCTTTTAATTGACTGATTTGCTTAACGGCATACAAACATCCTTATGGGTCATTTATTGCCAAAATGGAATTTTCTTGGGGTTTTGAAGTAATAAAAATACGATATATAATGTTCTGCTTTTATACTTGAGTAGATAGTAGATGATGCTCGGCTTTTATGCATATAAATGTTTGTATGGACATAATTAATAGAGGTGGTGATGTATGTTTTATGTTGTAGTTTTTCTGAAGTTTTATTTTGGAAAATATTTTGGTTTCTTTAAGAAATTGTTGGACATTATATGAATTAATATCCTGAAAGAGTTCTTTGTTATTGATTGTTTGATTTTGTTTAGAGACATATTAATCTCTATGGATTATTTAATGCCGAAATTTAAATATTTAGAACAGTTTTCTGGCTCCCATTTCAGATAGAATGTACTGTTGGTCATTTGCTATAACATTTATTTTTGGTAATTCTGGTTTTAAAATGTATTGTTCGTAATTTTACTATAAATATGTGTCATTGGTAATTTTTTATATCAAAATGTATTGCTGGTATTTTTACTATAAATAAGTATTTTTGGTCTCTTTTTATATAAAAATATTGTTGGTATTTTTACTATAAAAATATATTTCTATACTTTCATAGTGCTTGGGATTTCATTATTTGCCCATAGCTGGGACCCTAACAGCGAGTCAGGGCAGATCTGAGAACAAAAGCAATTAAGAGGTGATTCCATGTTCCTCAAAACCTTCCGCCTTACTGCCGGATGTAGTTTATCGTCATACCCAGGATTAACAGGTCCTTTTAAATCTACAACTACACCTAGGTTTATTTTGTTCACATTTTTTTTTACATTCATTTTATTAAAGGATTTATGCATTTTCTTCGAAGCAGTGAAGTAGTTTCTAATTCATTTTAAAAATATTCGTCTTATGATAGTTTTAAGATTTATTAGGTTGGTGCAAAAATAATGACGTAATAATGTACTTTATTTTAGCCCTCTCGAAAATATATTCGTTTTTACAGTTAGTAGACATTTAGTAGTGGCTATCGACTTATACAATCGTAAGATGGTCTTGATCAGTGCTTATATACAGTATTGTTTTCTGTATCGTTTATACTCATCTGTTACTAGGTTCAAGTTCACATCTTAGTCTACTCTTAGCAGATCTGATTCCATATCTGTTTCAAGTCCGTATTCCTTGAAGAAAGATTCTAGATTTGTACGATGCTTATCATTAACCCTGACAATTTTACTTTTAACAATCATTAATCTATCATCTCTATAGAGTTTAAGGTCTTTTTATCATAATTACAAGACAGCTTCCATAAGGAAAAAGATTCATACACACTCCGACACCTCTGCACCGTCGCAGGAAAATCTATGATAAATTTAAAAAAAAAAAAATTCGAGCGACGTGTTTCGTCTTTTACGGTTTCAACAGACTGAAGTAACGTTTACGTTATTGCGACTGCGCATGCACACGAAGGAGAGGGAATGCTAATAATTTTAAATTTAATTCATTTTTTGAAATAGAAATTTTGGATACATTTTATCGATTTTTGGTTATCTTTTTATCACTTTTGTTATTAAATATACGACATTGTCATGATAGATCTGCCAAGAAAGGTGATATGACGTAAGAACCTGGATTTAAATTTATTGTCGATTATCTAGCAATTAAAGCACTTTCTATATATTTTCATCTTAGTAACTTGCTTTCTCTTGTAATTAGAGTAGCATTTTTAAATCAAAATTGTGGTCCGACTCATTATTGTGAGCAACCAGTGTAAGGAGTGTTTTTTTTTTAAAGATCCCTTTTGTGTTCATATAATCTCCTCCCCCTATATATATATATATATATATATATATATATATATATATATATATATAATTATTTATTTAAAAATATGATTCCAACACGCTACATGAGAGGTCTCATGTTTCAAAACAAGAGTCGAAAACTTCAATATAATTATTTGAATTAAATTGAATTAAAGTAAGCTCTGTTCCATCTTCAAGCGAATTTTTTTTTAAATTCCCCAAAAAAATTTCGCTTGAAGATGGAACAGAGGTTACTTTAATTCTTCTGTTGCATTGATCCTGATCACCGTCTTTCTATATATCCATTCCTCAAACACCCTATTTACTCCTGCTCTCACTTTCTGTAACCCTTTGCGTGCCAGTGGCACTCCTGCCTTGCCTGGGGTGATATGCTTAAAAAAAGTATATATATATATATATATATATATTAATTCTAAAAAGAAATTCGGATTACCAACACACAAACAGAGAATGTCTCATATCGAGAATATTTCACATTGAACATGAAGAAAAATTAATTATTTTTAATAATATGTAGAAATCTCCACTTTTACCTGAAGACGGTCGCGAGACCAGAAACACGTGTCGTAAAATTATGTAAAACAAAGCATAATATTTTTTTCTAAATAAATCCACATTACAACCAAAAACGTTTGCGGCACCTCTCTTCTCTTCTTTTTAATATACATACTTTTCTCTCGTTGGAACCACTACAACATATTTCTTTTATATATATATATATATATATATATATATATATATATATATATATATATATATATTATTTCTATTCTCTAAAAGTTCGTCGTCGCTTACATGTTTGATCCATGGTATCCTCAGCATCATTCTATAGAACCACATTTCTGTTGCCTCGAGTCTCTTCCCCATCTTTAGGGAAACTGACCGCATTTACAGCCATATGGGAGGAGAGTTATCACGTAATAGTTCAATACTCTGCCCTGTTCGTCTCAGATTTTTTATTCAGATTTCTCTTTTGTCATTTTGGTTCCCATTTCCCTTAAAACTTGCTAGTTGCTCACATGTTCTGTCTATGGTATTCCCGGCATGCATCTGTAGAAGGCACGGTGGAGTAAAGGAGGCACAGTGGAGTAATGGATAGCGGCTTGGATTGAGGAATCGAAGAGCCGAGTTCGTATCCCAGTCGAATGCATTACATTCACTTACGTGATAATAACCTTGGGAAAGGTATGAATCCTCTTCTTCTCCCTCCAGCTATGGGTAAATAGCAGGAGAGACTGTGTTCTATAGCCTTGAATGGCAACTGGTCTAGGAGAAGGAAAACTCTGAAATCAAAACCTGCGGAGGGTCGTTTGGGGACCTTGTGGCACGTAGTGCACCAGGTCTCTGTAATCGGTTCTTCAAAACGTGTCGATGGTCCTGCACGAAACCTTCACCACTATAATCAAATCTTATGTGCTGTACATGCGGGTTGGGGACCGCTTGTGAATTCCAAATTCCCATGAAACTCCAATATTGGAGCCGGCTCAACCCACCCCGGGTGAAAGCCGTTACAGGTTACAGGTACATCTGCAACACCCAAACTTCAAAAACTGAACTGTTATATTAATATGTAATATATTTGTTTTTTTTTTTTTGTTTTTGTTTTTTTTGGAAAATTCACTTATTATATTCCTATAAAAGTTTTCTTGATTTGCTAATTAATATTTATCAAACCAGTAAGTTTAAATTTACCATTAAATATTTCTACAAGTTTTTTTTTTTTTTTTTTTAAAGTCTTTTCGCTATCATGAGCTTTCAAACTTCCTTTTATTCCGATCTGTTGAATAAAAGAAATCTGACGCCAGCCAAAGAAAAATTCGGGTTGTTCAAGTTGAAATAGGTTCTAATGGAAAGGACACTCGGACTTTGACTTATGCTCAAATTAGAAGCGGATATCTTCATACTTGTTTCGACTTCAGTCTCTTGGCATTGATATTCCTTGCCTTTTCTATTCAAACACAGCACAATCTTTAGGAGTTATATCAAATGTCAAGTTTTAATCCTGATCCTATCTGCTTTGACGGTTATCTTCTACTGGGTCAGCACTGCGTAACAATCGGCCATTTTGGGAGAGGTCATGAAGCCGAGTTAAAAGATTATTCTTGCAAAACTCATCTCCCAAAGCTCGGTCAAGTATATAAGCCTACAGATTGGTAGTTAACTGAACAGTTTTCTCTTCTTTGGCATTTAGTCTGGTCATCCAAACATATATATCTCATTCATAATTCTCATTATATTCTCCGAAATAATCAAATGAGGAATTCTTTAAACAAGACGTTATGCACTTTGAAACTCTTACGATGTTCGTCATCAATTTATTTTTAATTCGCTGAAACAACATCAGCTTCTTTCATTCCTCTGTCAAAGGGACGCGCTTCTTATTAACCCACACAACGTACAATATTTTATGAATAATTCCATTTATTAGTCATATTGTTTTTCAATCGCTTTCACACTTCCATTTTAAGTATGTCAGTCAGTTATGTGCCATACGTGATACGCACTTAGAAGATCATGTATCTTTCGATATATGACTGACGAGGCAGATTTTTTTCCCCCACAGTAGGTTGCCATTTCTTTCAGCGGTAGTCCAGTTGCCATCCAAATCTATAGAACCCGGCCTGTCCTGCTATTTACCCATAGCTGGAGGGAGAAGAAAAGGATTCATATCTTTCCCAAGGTTATTAGCACGTAAGTGAATGTAAAGGATTCGACTGGAATTCGAACTCGGCTCTCCGATTCCTGAATCCACCGTGCTATATATTAGCGTGTTTCTCACTTCATGTAGAAGATCATTCTTTTGACTTGTTTCTTCTCAGTCAGTCAGTTTTGTGCCATACGTGATTCACGCATCTTTCGACGAGGCAGATTTTCTTTCCTGCAATAGTTCGCCATTTCTTTCTACGGTAGAGAAAATAAGCCTGTAACATTCTGAACTACGTTGGCCTTTTCACGTCGTGGTCAATAAAAAGTCCAAGACCAGTTGTAATCCAGGGCTATAGAACCAGGTCTGTCTAGCTATTTACCCGTAGCTGGGGGAGAAGAAGAGGATTCATAACTTTCCCAGGGGTATTAGCACGTAAATAAATGTAATGGATTCGACTGGAATTCGAACTCGGCTCTCCGATTCCTCAATTCGAGCCGCTATCCATTACTCCACCGTTGAAGTATGTACTCTTCAGTACTAATATTCACAACCCCTACTAGCAACCACAGTAAATAGCTAACAAGAAATAGTTCTTCTATATCGGCTTAATTAACGGTAACACTAATCATCAGCTTATCAAGCCAGTGTTGCGGTCTGTGGATCCTTGCCTATCCATGTAACTGTAGAGCTTACTGGCTGCTCCGGTCCTTTTTGATGCCTAAGAATTTTTCAGTTCCTTAATATTTTGCTTAGCTTTTGAAAAAGCTAAGATTAAAAAACCCTATAAAAGAACATCCTTGTCTTTCTTGCTACTCCTTCCCTTGCTTTTCATTCTTTTACGCTCGTGAATGGCTCTTGCAGTATATTTTAAAAGTCCTTTTACTTGGCGACAAATGAAGTAAGAGAAAATAAGCCTGTAACATTCTGAACTACGTTGGCCTTTTCACGTCTTGGTCAATAAAAAGTCCAACTTGGGCTGATTGCAGTTCATTGACATGTATTTAAAGGCTAGACAAAATGGCTCCAGAAATAAACATGTATTTCCCGAATATTCACCCCAAAATATCTAATGTGTAAGTCAGAACTCTAAAAATGTTGCAAATATCTGCATTTAGCATGAACATTTGACACACACACGACCATGCATATATACGCGTGTGTGTGTGTGTAAATAGATAGATAGACAGACAGACAGACAGACAGAGAACTAGAAAGAAAGAAAGAAAGAAAGAAAGAAAGAAGAAACGATATTTTTTTTTTTTAATCAATTCACCCCAAGCAAAACGAATATGCCACTAACAATGGGTTAATGGGTGTAAAAGAGAATGACAACACTTTAAAGGGAACTAGAAGCCCAATCCTAAACAGGGAACAAGGGATTAACCTCTACTCCTTTTTTTTTTTTTTTTTTTTTTGCTAGGACTCTCATCAGTTCATACAGACATCATCAGGCATGGAAATTTATTTGTTTTTTTTTGTTTTTTTAAATCCATCCAGGTAATAACGGGACACGAAAGATTAGATGTGAATCGAAATATGTTTTTTAGAAAGGTTTTATTGTTAACTGTAAGCAATTTTGGAGCGTGCGGTCGCAACGCTAAGGTTGATTTTTTTGAAAATTTAAAAGAGACTGCGTTTTTTTTACTAATATGGTAATTGGAGAATTATTTTTGTTGTAATAGTTTTTTTTCAGTCGATGTAGCATGAACTAAATTGCTCAGTAAATAAAGCAATGTCGCAGCTATTATCCCGAAAGTTCCACGTCGGATCAGTTCTTTTTAAATCAAATATGTGGTGCATATATATATATATATATATATTTGTATAATTAGGCAGCAATCCTTCCTTTATGCATGTTTCGTTAAAACGACAGACAAGGTACTACAGTTGAGCTTTTTATTTAATTTTTTCTTGTGTTCTGACAAGAGCTTTCTTTTCTGGACAAAGAGTGTGTAAGAACTGTCCGAATGTTCTGTTTTTTTCGAGCGCTTTCAAAGTATACTTTTAGCCATTATCAAGGATGGTTCAATGATGGATATTCATTATCAAGTAGAGTGTGTGTTCTATGTATGTTCAGTGTGGTAGTGATGTTTTAGTTTCCGAATACAGTTAGCACATTGTGGCTTTGTTCATAATTGATATTGTTAAGAGTTGGCTTTTTTTTTTTATTATTAGAGCTTCCATTATTTTTTAGTCTTTTTTTTTTTTTTGAGTGGATGCAGTTAATATATTAGTGTTTTCTACTAGTATGTTCCTAATAGTGTCAGGTAAATCTGAGTGTGTGTTTAAATGTGTTCTGATGGAACTGTGATCAGATATGTGTAATGTAAGACGTCTGGATAAACATGTGGTTGTGTAGCCGATGTAATTATTTATGAGTCCGGTTTGGTGAGGAACGCAGTTCCTTAAAGGGCATTTGAACTCATAGATAATGTTCGCTCTTTGTAATTTTTGACTTCGTTGGTGTGTTGTTATTTTTTTATACATAAGGTTGGCCGTCTTAAATTTTTTATAATAGATAATAAGTTTGATTTTTTATCCGGGTCAATAGGAGAAGTATATTTCTTTATAATATGTCTTAGAGCAGATTCATCTTGCTTGTAATTAATATGCATTTGGTTTTTTGTAATAAATGTGTATGTGATTTTTAGTTGTGTGTTCGCTATCATTATTACTTGCTTTGGGGAGGAATATTCTAATTTGTTGGTCTATAAAATAGTTAGGGAAACCGTTGTTAATTAGTGTTTGTTTAACGTTGTTAAGTTCTTTGAGAGAAAGAGTAGTCGAGAGGATGAGTTCTGGTGGGCTCTATTTAGATAGTTTTTTTTATTACAGCTATTTTGTATATGAATATCCATCATTGAACCATCCTTGATAATGGCTAAAAGTATAGCCGAAAGCGCTCGGAAAAACAGAACATTCGGACAGTTCTTACACACTTTTGTCCAGAAAAAGAAAGCTCTTGTCAGAACACAAGAAAAATTAAATAAAAAGCTCAACTGTAGTACCTTGTCTGTCGTTTTTAACGAAACATGCATATATATATATATATATATATATATATATATATATATATATATATATATATATATGTATGTATGTATGTATGTATGTATGTGTGTGTGTGTGTGTGTGTGCGCACAAACACCCCCTCCACATAGACATGTATGTATTTGATTCGGTTTATGTGTAGAAAGAGAGAAAGAATATAAAGAGAGGAGGAGAAATTAATATGTCAGAAAGAAAGAAAGAAAGAAAGAAAGAGGAAGAAAAGGTTTTACAAGTAAAAAGAGATAAATGATAATTATCTGCTTATTATTTCTTCACTGTATGCACTGTCCGCACCATTGTAAAGAATTGACCCTATTTCTGAGGCTAGTCGCCGAGGGCTTCTAATGTGACGTGAACTGGAGGCTTGATTGATCATGGGTAGACGATGCGGCCAACTTTTGCATCTGATAACGTTGGTCCACTTGAATGATTTGACTCGTCACAGACGAGGAACATATGAAGCAGACAATAAGCGGACTGCTCAGCGCGGGCGTACAACTTCTAAGTGGCCAATGCACAATTACTTCCGCTAAATGATCATTTGTCTGACTTACGGGAGAAAAAACGCATGCGCATAACTGATTACCTTTCCGGTAATTGCAATTCTCTTCGGGAGGTTTGTTATTTTCGGTGTTATTATATTTGTGCACTAGTTTTCACTTGGTCTTTTACAATCCTTTCTATTGTATTTTTTCTTTACTTCTTTCTTTCTTTCTTTCTTTCTTTTATCTTTCTTTTATCTTTCTTTCTTTCTTTCTTTCTTTCTTTGCTTCATTCTCAATCCATTTCATTTATTTCTCCTAAACTTTTATGTTTTCTCTTCTTTCTTTATTTGCTTTTTGTATTTCTCTATCCCCCTTTCCGTCTCTCCCTCTCTATCTTTCTCTCTCTCTCTCTCTCTCTCTCTCTCTCTCTCTCTCAATATATATATATATATATATATATATATATATATTTATTCGAAAATTATAACATAAATATGTTATAAAATGACTAAAAAATAGCCATTTTGTTTCAACACTTCTGGTGTCTTATCAAGTGATGGTGTCGAATGTACATTCAGCGCTATCATTTGATAAGACACCAGAAGTGTTGAAACAAAATGATAGATATCGAAACAAAAAGATAGATAGATAGATAGATAGATAGATAGATAGATAGATAGATAGTCTTGTCTCTAACTATCTGTTCGGAGACGTTGGGTAAGTTCCAAACATTCAAATATACACAAAGCATAACTTTTGAATGTTTTGTTATTTTCTGGCCGTAACTGTTTCAAAATGATGTCTCAAAGGAAACTAAGTTTTGAGAAAAATTAAATTTATCCTAAAATTAACCTGGCATAATTAATGTATTAATTTATATTATAATATATTAATATATTTATATTATAATTACTTGCATTATTTACATTATTCGGATTCTTATCCTCATCTTCATTGCCATATTAACAACGTTTCGGTCGATGTGCGCTCCGGCTTTCTTCACGGAACTAAAATTTCGAACCAAACTCTTTATTTCGTCCCTCGGGAGAGATTGCTCTAGTTCCACGTACCATGTCTCTTCTTTCAGGGCGTCACAGTTATTTCCATTTAACTCAGCTCTCCAAGTTTTTTTTGTCTGCTGTGGCTTGGTATTGAACTCACAACTCTTTGGCTCTAGTCAGTGGATCTAACCAACGTCTTTATCCACTCAGAGGTATAGACAGTTATATTATAATGTATTAATATATTTATATTATATCCATATTATAATGTGTTGCATCGTCGAGGTGAATGATACACAGAGAAGAAGGAGTGCTTAATATATTTATTCAGCACCTGTATCCGGTGCTAACGGATACATACAAAAAACACAGAACAATAAGTTACAAAACAATTAACAAGACAACTTACAAGGGATAGAGGAGGGTCAAATGCTGTATAGCCAAACGAAGTATGATCAGTCCGAATATTAATCATATTATTATCAACATATTAATCAACTGTCGTATTTAAGGCTATGAGGTAGAACATCTGGTAGAGAGCTTAAGGGTGCTAGCTACTATACAACATAATGCATTAATATTAATTACTAATGTACTAATCAACTAATAAACTAGCATAGTAATATTGTAACCAATGTGCACAGACAAGTTGCAAGGAAAGTTTCCAACTGATTCCCCCTTACTCTTCACCACTTCCCATATCAGCGATAACTTTGAAACAGAAGGAAATCTTCGCAACGTTTACAGGCATAATTCCAGAAGAATATAGACATCCCCATGATTCCCAAGAGAAAAAAAATGCGGAATAGTTACCATCAATCTCCAGTGAGTTTGTAAGACAGACATTTCAAAACCGAGTGTCGATAGTATTTGAAAGCGCGTTCACCGAATTTTTTTTTTTTTTTTTTGACAATAGTTCAAGTTCTTTGATGATCACCCTGACATTCATGATGACCTAATTTGAAGAGAATGTACTGAACAGGATGGTATCAATGAAGAGGGAATGTTCAATTGAACTCAGACAAATTGACTATTTTTTTATAAGGCAATAAAGTCACCATTACACAACGATTGATTGATTTATTTTTACTGTTTTTCAAACATTTTGTGGGTTTCTTAGAACCTAAAACATTTTGTGGGTTTCTTAGAACCTAAAAACATTTTGTGGGTTTCTTCGAACCTAAAAACATTTTGTGGGTTTTTTAGAACCTAAAAACATTTTGTGGGTTTCTTAGAACCTAAAAACATTTTGTGGGTTTCTTCGAACCTAAAAACATTTGTGGGTTTCTTAGAACCTAAAAACATTTTGTGGGTTTCTTCGAACCTAAAAACATTTGTGGGTTTCTTAGAACCTAAAAACATTTTGTGGGTTTCTTAGAACCTAAAAACATTTTGTGGGTTTCTTCGAACCTAAAAACATTTGTGGGTTTCTTAGAACCTAAAAACATTTTTTGTGGGTTTCTTCGAACCTAAAAACATTTGTGGGTTTCTTAGAACCTAAAAACATTTTGTGGGTTTCTTAGAACCTAAAAACATTTTGTGGGTTTCTTCGAACCTAAAAACATTTGTGGGTTTCTTAGAACCTAAAAACATTTTGTGGGTTTCTTAGAACCTAAAAACATTTGTGGGTTTCTTAGAACCTAAAAACATTTTGTGGGTTTCTTAGAACCTAAAAACATTTTGTGGGTTTCTTAGAACCTAAAAACATTTTCTGGCTTTAAAAGCCAGAAAATGTTTTTAGGTGCGAAGAATATTTGGGGTGGGGTGTTAATAATGATTTACTAATACACTTTCTATTAATTAAACCATAGCTATAGTGAGAAGAAGTGAATTCAGGCCTTTCGCAAGGGTATTTTCGCGTGTGAATATAACGAACTCGACTGGAATTGGGACACGGTTCTCCGATTAACAATTCCAAGAAATTATCCATTACATAACCCACAGATCCAAATCCCCAGAAATTCCTAGGTGGTCACCCAACTAAGTACTGATGAGGCTCGAAGTTGCTTAACGTTGGTGATCGTACGAGAGCCGGTATTTCAGCGTTATATGGTCGTAAGCGCATCACACAATGAAATGAAAGCGTCAGTTTAAAGAAAATGTGTGTAAATATCAGTCGAAGGGATTTGTTAAGTATTTAATCTCGTGGTCTGTACTGTCAGCAGTTCCTGTCCGTAATGCCATCAGGGCACGTTGTTCAGTTACGTAAGCAACCGTGTTTGTCAGCTACGCTTTGAATGTTACAGGTTCTTATTATCTGCAACACCGAATATCTAATATTTTGTCTATATCTCTGAGATGAGGTATTATGATTACTTACATTATTTACATTATTCGGATTGTTATCCTCATCTTCATTACCATATTCATAAGATTTCGGTCGTTGTACGCTCCGGCCTTCTTTGCGTGATTGAAATTTCGAACCATTTATTTCGTCCACCGGCTTAGATTGTTCTAGTTCCACGTGCCATGCCTCTTTCGGGTGTCTCAGTCATTTCCCTTTAACCCGACTCTCCAAGTTTTTTTTTTTTTTTTTTTTTTAGTTCACCACTGCCGAGTCTATGTATTGAACGTTATCCACTGGGCCATCTGTCCTTGAGGATATCTTTGTATGAATTTTGGGGGCTTATAAACCTATTGTCTCAACAACCATTTTTACCAGTGCTCATATTGCAATTTTTCTGTCATTATTATTTCATTTTTTTTTTTTTACCAGAGCTTATATTTCAATTCTTGTTGTTATTCATTGCTTTTCTCTAGTTCTCTTTATTACTGGTTCCCGTATTGTATTCATTTCTATGCTTGGTTGGCTCAGATTTTTGTGGCCTAGCATATGTACTGATTCCTTAAGTTTTTGTATTTTCCAGTTATGCTCTATGTCTATTATTTCAACGTCATCCCACAGGGTGGGGGCGGTGATCACCCTTTTCCCTCCATATGTAGTCAGCTACCCTTGATTTTTCTATTTCCCCTTGTGTTACCGCTTTACGATGTTCTTACAGTCTTAACTTAAGGGAGTGGCCTGTTTCTCCTTCCTACCACAGCTACTCAGGATGACGTACACACAGTTCTTCGTCATTGTCTCCTCTATGGAGTATCTTAGAAGAGGTGTCTGCGAAGTGTTGAACCACTTTTGAAAGTCATCCTGATGTTATA